>WBNH01003935.1:92841-192409 GCA_013401255.1 Urocolius indicus
TTTCCTGAAAAGGGTCATGCTGCATTCACTGGGAGGGAAAAAAAAATGATTAAAGCAAACCTCCTCTGAACACATTTAGAGCAGCTATCAGAGTAGTCAGAGAAAATAGGCTTCAATAGCCTTCCTGGCAGTCCCATCACACTTAGCCCTAGAAAATCTGTTTCTGAAATGACTTGCAATCAGTGTTGAAAAGATGTCCCCAGATCTTTCTATCTGTGGGAAAAGAGCAGTGTGTTGTATTTTCTGCTACACAGCACTAAAAGGCAAATCCTTACCGAATTTGGCAACATAAGAATCCCAATGGTTGATGGTCCTTACTGGACTGGTAGCCTGTGTAGGTCCTATAGTTATGTGAATAAAACTGATGTTTTGCAGACCCCTCTGAAGAGAATCTCAGGACGCCTGAGTGTCTGCTCCCTCCTCATTCCAGTGAGGATGTGAATCCTGAGCCTCTGCCAGGTGTTGCAGCTGCCTACAGACTACTTGGCATCCTGCCTGAGGACTTACTGAAACACCTCCTGCCTGAGAGGAGATGCCTCCTCCTGGGGTTGCTGTCCTTTTCTGGCTGTTAGGCATCCATCACTTCTGTAATCTCACCTACTGCTAATCTCCAGTCAGAAGGTGCTCAGGTTGGGCACTGCAGATATGGACTTGCAAGTGGCTTTTCCATTGTGGTGGTTTGGCACCTGCTCCTCTCCGTGACCTCATTGTGGGGTTGGATCGACCTCAGACACTGGCCTCCGTGCTGTGGACCAGATGGGCTTGGCATGATAATCCCGTCATAATAAATGTGAGGGTTGCTTGTTCTGCCTTTGTGACTGCATGCTGTATATGAGAGTGCAGTGAGCAAGGATAAGGTGTCCTTCAAACCTTTGACAGATAGAAAAGGGGGTTTGGGAGGCTGCAAGTGGAAGTGCTCCACAGAGCATGATCATCCTATACTGTATATGAGAATATCTTGGAAAACTGTACTGGTGAAGCATTTGGGGAGTGGGAGAGATTTCACCTGCTGGCAAAGGATGTGTCGGTGCATTCACAGAACTAATGCCATACAGAATTTTGTGGACAGTTTAAGAGATGTAATCCAAATTGTGGCATTTATTTTCCCGTATCTGCTTTGTTTCTTTTTTTTTGTGTTGGGTTCTTTGTGTTTAGGCTTCAGACAATACAGAGTAAAAGTAAGCAGCTTCCCAGCCTTATTTATTAACCTCTCTTACACACTATTTATTCATCAACAGCATGGCTGAAGGTACTACATATTTAGAATCGATGTCCAAAGTGTCCTAAGAGATATGAAAAATCAAAGCTGTCCTTCTCCTCTCTGAAAATTACAACTTCGAATATTGGATGTTATTTTAGCTGTAATGCTATGTATAAACCAGTAACAGTTCTAGAAACTTTGCTGTTCTTTACTGTTAGAGCCGTGGCTCAGTCTGCTTGATCTCAGTAAAACTCAAACCTTTATTATGAGATTGAAGATCTTAATGCCATTCTGAAGCTAAGTAGACTTGGGATTGGAACGTAAAGCAAGTGTTCTATCTGGGCTGAGGATTCTAAAACTTTTCATTTTAGGACGATACCCAGAAGAGGGGAAAAGTGTCTTGTCTGATTGGATTCTTTGTTTTGCAATTTGCAGTAAGCATAATTGCAGGTGACATTGATTGTTTTTCTTTTAGCAGCTTCTATGAAGGGATCAAAGCCTGATTATCGGCCATAGAAGCTGAACTAAACTAGCTGATTATACTGATGGTATATCAGTGGCATAGCTCACCTATATCCTGCCTGCGTCTATTGAGGCCAAATGTTAAGCTAAGTGTGTGGTAAAACCCAATCCCAAGTCTATATACACACAGTGATGAGCTTTAAGCTAGCGATTCCCATTCAGATCTCACAGGTGTAGTAGCTGGTTCTGTGAAAACACCAGCTCACTGCTCACTAGCAGGCGAAAGTCAACTGTTGCTAGGAAGAGGAAAAAAAGCACAAAACTAAGGATTCTGTTATGTCTGTGGCTCAGATGCACCTCAGATAGTGTATTTAGTTCTGATCTCATCTCAAACAAGATGGCAGATCAAGATATCAGAACTAGGATAGGTACAAATTATAGAACTAATCAGGCCAAAAAAAAAAAGTTCAACAACTATTGTGGAATGGCTTATATGCAAGAGCTAAGTAGCTACTCTAGGATTGTTCAGCCTAGAAAAGAAGTATCTAAAGAGGGCGGTAGTAGTTGTCTGTAAAGTCTTGAACAGTGTCACAAATGAGAACAAGGGAAGGTGACACGCTGGCTTTCAAAACTAGCAGACATCAGCTGAAATGACTGGAGCACCGTTCAAAGGTGAAGGAGGTAATTCATATAGTTAAGCTGTGACAGGCTGTCAAGTAAAAAGACATCACCATGCTTGTGCACGAGAGCCTGAGCCACTGACTTGTGTGAGTTAGGAGGCTGTGTTAGGAGATGTTGAGGTGTTTGCTAGCATACTGCCCAAGCATCAGGCATGAAAGGTGGTGTTGGAGGATTTTATCTGAGCTGGCATGCCAGTTTCGATGTGTTTATATTTTACTTTATGACACGTTAGAGTAGAGCAGTTAATAGCCGAATAGTTTTGTAATGATCTGTCTCCGCGTCGACCGCAGATGCGTCCCCCTTAAGCTAACAAAGTATCCCAAATTGCAGGGCAGCTGCAACTAGTGTGACCGTGCCTCTACCTGCTCTTTTGATGCTCGGCCACTAGATGCCCCTGTGGCACAAGCCAGAGGCTGGAGGAGGACCTGGTCTGCCTGGCACACGGAGGAAAGCAGCTGTGCTCTGCTCAGTGTGAGGTGTGGGGCTGTTTTCTGTGGTGAGTAATGAGCAGACATCAGTGGTTCTGTGCATCGGGACAGAACTCTTTGGAGAAATACACATAGCAATCCTCTGTGACATTTTGCCATTTTCTCCTCTTCATGGACTGTAAGATATTGACCCTCAATGCAATGGGAATATGTCCTGTCTTAGCAAATGAAAGAAAGAGGTTGGAGAGCAGACCTGATTGAGAAGAGGAGATCAGTAAAGGCTTTGTGTGGGCAGGAGCAAAGACGACCAGACAGGAAACTGATGAGAGCTGGATGAAGCTCTCTGTTTTGGTGATGAGGGCTGGGTTTGTTGAGATTTTGATATGCTTTGATCCCTGGACAGGACTGACATCAAGTCAGATTTCTTTGGCTTTGCTGTAACAACTAAAGCAGTTCTGCATAGAACACTTGCATGCTTAATGTTGCCTTTAAAGTTCAGTGTGAGGATTGGACATGATTGCCAATGAGAACCTGATGTAGGTATGGCTGATTTCTCACTCTGTCTCTGTATTTGACATCTGTCTGCCCCTGCATTCACCTTTCCACGTCTACAGGATGAGCAGTGCACAAGCATGACTGTTGATTTGTTTGCTTAGCTATGTGAACAGTTTGGGGCAGTGACTATGGTCTTTGTCACACTGAGCCGTAAAATTAGGCTTTACAGATGATCTAAGGACTCTGAGGGGCACTGAAAGGACCTTGTTTTTTCATTTGGTACCCTGTGATGGTACCTTTTACCCCTTCCTTATGTTGAAATCTGCTATTGCTCAGAGTTCGCAAATGTTTTTTTCAGAAACTGTTGAGTGTCATCATGTTTTTAAGGGACCATCAGTCTCGAGTGTCTATATCGTTGGCACTTTTGACACCCAGGAGGCATTGCAAGGTCTGTTCTGATCCAGCAATGCTTCAGCATCTGTGTATCTTGACATTTGTTCACCACGTCTACCTTTATGGTGACAGATTTGTCTAGGTTTGTCCCGGTCAGTAGGTACGTGCTGTCGGGTCCTGGGTTTGCTGCTCTGGTAGGTTTCAGGTATCTGCTGTTTCTCAGAGCACTCGCCACTCCCTGCCTCTCTCTGCAAATCACTCCTCAAGGATTCCCAGTTGGGATCACTCACTTCCATTCCTGTCCCCTGCCCTCGCTAGGCTTGTTGCTGACTGGTGTGTTTCTGTGGCTCTTCCTGTCACTGGAGAGGGAGGTGGTGGCTGGCTCAGACTTCTTCAGAGTTCCTTCTCTCCTTCAGGGAAACTGGGTAGAGATAGGTCCCTTTCCTGAGTGCTGTGGCTAGCATTTTCAGACTGCAGACCCAAAAGGGAGAGCAGCTGGTGAGGAAGGAGAAATTCCCATTCTGATGTAAAGCAAGTCAGAGCAGGTGTTGCTCAGTGGGTCTCCTACTGCTAAGAGACTGGCTGTGATAAAATCTGTGGCTCAATTTCAGCCCAAAATGTTTCCTCGAAGCCAGTACCTTAGAATTCTTCCAGCAGCTTACTGATGCTCTTACAGCCCCTCTTCCCTCCTGCAGGTACAGTCAGTGAGTCACACACCTACAAGAGGCAGGTATTCATTAGCATCACCTAACACAGTCCCTGTGCTAGTAATAGCTGTAATTAACCGTGTTAATACACAGAGGCCTGAGACAGCTTCTAAATAAACTACTTTAAGTCCTGCTCCCTATAAATGAGTAATGACACCTAATCAAGGTAATTTTGTATAGATTTCTGTCTCCTTATGAATACTCCAGAGGCTAATAAACTGTCAACTTCAGCTGAACTCTTTTTCTCATGGTTAGTCTGTTCAAGATGGCCCTTTGCAAAGGTTTCCAGTGTCTAGTATGCTCTGAATGCAGCTGGGTGCTTCTTGGAGTAAAGCTGCGCTTGAGATTACCTTGAATTCAGAGCATAGAGGCAGTCAGATTGTCCTTTCTGACAGATGTTTAATTGTGTTTACAGTTTTATGACTGAAGAGGAGCATTAATCAGTTGTTGACATAAGCATAGAAGTGGTGGTAAAGAATCTTTGTAGCTGGTGAGTATCTCAACAGACAGGTGCAGTGAAGCTCCTCTTCCTCAGCTGTGGTGCTGGGTTTGCTGCTACTGTGTGAACCTCTGAGGTTTAGGTATAGCACAAAAAGCAAATAGAACAGCAGGACTTTTCCCAGGTGACCTTCATACAGCTCTGCTGTCCCCAGGAAAAGAGCTTCCCCGGACTAAAAACACTGCAGAAATGCAGGCTTGGATGTGCACCTGACCTCAGAGAGTGTGGGTTTGTTCCTTCAATGTGTTTATAACTTCTGTGCACCTTTTTTTTTTAACCTTTAAAAAAAGCAAGCTGCTGTGCTGAGGCTGTCAGAGGGAGGACTCATGGTGGCTGGCACAGGGCCTGCACAGCTGCCTGTCACTCAGCCACAAGCCATGCTAGCTGTGCCAGGAGACAGTGCCACGCTTCTTTCTCTAGAGAGTGACGCATCGTGATGGATCACTGCCTGGAACACAGGAACAGAGCTTACTGTGTGCCAGAGAGTTTCTTACTCTCCTTGTCTTTTATGTATTTTGATGTGTTTTTGTTTTCAGAAGGACTTTTTAAAGATTAACCATTAAGAATTGAAAGTGTTTTGCAAACTCAAAAGTGTGTTTTGAGTATGTTGCTCAAAGCAAAGGGATAATTTCCTCACTACATTCTCAACATAGGGGCTTCCCACCTTGCAAGAGTAATGTTTCATCTCAGTTCACTTTCTTGTGACTTCTCTGATGATGCAGGTGAAGGGAAAAGAAAAGAATTGATCAGCATATTGGTGTACATGCTATACTGAAGATGCTCCTCCTCTAGGATTCTGTTCTGCAATTAATTTGTTTCTAATTTCTTGTTTTCTGATTTTCCTTTTCAAGGAGTTTTCAAGACAGTGAACAATGCGAACAAGAAGAAACCTGGTGCGCAAGGAGGGAGCCTTCCCAAATAAGGGTCTTGGGTTTAGGGAGATGCAGATGTTTGGCTCTTAAAATGTCTGCCTCCGCAGATTATTGTGTGCTCACTTTGGTAGATTAGCTTTGGTAGATTCCAGTTTGAATGACTAAGTATATATGGCCCTCGGAGGCTGGCCTATCAGAAAGGCAGGAGGAAAAACAAGTGTGAAACCAGAAATTCCTTCATTTGGTCAGCAGCAGAGCTGTGCTCAAGCCACAAAGTTCATGAGCTTCTATTTTGAGCTTGTCTTGTGCTGCATATGGGTTAAGAATGCAGGCACTGGATTGTTATGCACTGGATTATGAATACAGGCAAAGCAGCTACAGGTTTGCCTCTGAAAGACTGTGTAGACTTACCCTAAATGACACACATGTGCCTTTCTTCAGCCTTGGCGCATGATGGAAGTGTCCCATATGTATTTCAGGCACGTGGAGAGTGGGAAAAGAGTGTGCAATAACACCACAGCGTTTCCAGTGTAGTGAGTTTGAAAGCTGATGACTGTCAAAACATAAAGAATTTCTTATTCCTTATTCTACTTGGATGATTTTTATCATTATTTATTTGCCCTTTGGAGAAGCCTGAAAAAAGGGTTGCACCATGACTTTTCAAGGGAATGCAAGCAATGAAAGGACAAAATTCATTTCAATTTCCCTCGTGATCCTTTGCAAATTGGGAGAGTATATATTAATTATCTGACTGACAGGGTGAATGGAAATGCTGTTAGGGACCTTCACTAGAGCTCTGTGTCTAATGATACCAATATGGGTGCTGTCCCAACAGAAGGAATATAGCATCTGGAAACAGAGATTTTTCACATCTTTAGCTGCATCTGATAGAATCGATTGCCCTGGAAAAAAGGCAGAATTTGGAACAGAAGGCAGTCTGAATTGCCCGAGTTGTGAATGATACTGGGCTGGTGCTTAAATACGGGTCTCTGTATTTCTTCCAAAATCTTCTGGATTTTGTATTTTTCCTCTGGGTTCTTGCTCCTGAAGCAGCAGCCCTTCCTGCCTCTTCCCTGCAGTTACCCCATCTTCTTGTGCCTGTGACATTACAGTCCATCTGTTGCAGGAAGCTCATAATGAGAGGTTGGCGGTAAACAGAAAACTGGAAGCGTTCACAGTGTGCTGGCACTGCTGTTCTACCTGCTGAATTGCACAGGTAAATGAATTGAGATCAGAGCCCTGATGAAAACAGTATATTTTTCCAGGATGAGGTGTTGTGGTAAGGGTCAGAAGAGGAAGGAGGCTAGGACAAAGTCAGAAATTTGTACAGGTAAAGGTTTTAAGCTTCATGTGTATCATTAGAATAAAAAGTTTGAATCTTTTTCAAAGCCATGGCTTGAGACCAATTTCTTCTGCTGTTGATGCTGGAAATCAGGCTCATGCTGCCCATAATGAGCTTCCAAATTCTTCAAAGCATGCTCCTGAGTGTGCTGCAGCTGCAGGGGGATTGCTAGGGGTAGAAGGGAAGGAGAGAGAGAATTAGTTTGTCTGCACGTGTTAAGTGTGATTGCAGGAGTGCATGACTGACTGACTCACTGACTGGAATAGGACCGAGGTAACACTTGTGTAGAACACTCTCTTGTGGCTGATGTCCCAAACACTGTTTCCGTCCACCTTGCCTACCAGCTGATATACTTTTGCCACTGTATCATTTCTCAATACCATGTGCTTACTTCCAACGGGGCTTTCCGTTTCTATGACTTCTCGCTGCTCAGAGGCAGACTGCGTGAGGCTCAGGCAGCAGCAAGTTGTATCCTGGTTACCTGTGGCCCTTCTGAATTGCTCGCAGCACTGCTGGACTTTACAGAGTTGCCTCTTGATAAGCTTTCTCACCCCTAGGAGTCTGGTTTAGAGAACTAATTCTTTTTTTTCTGCACCAGACATGCTATGACACTTCAGATGCTAATGCTTAAAATAGTTGCCTCCTCCTTTGCTTCAGCTTTCATGTGTCAGCTTTGGTGGTCCTGTTCTGTTGTCTGAGAGACTCCTGTGCAAAAAGGGATGCATCTGATTTCTGGACAGCTGTCTGAGATGGATATTATGCTTGTAAAAACTCTGTATTACCCTGGGAGTAGATACTGTAGTATGGATGCTGTCATTCAGACAAAGACGCGTTTCAACGTATTTTTGTTCCTTACCTGAACTCTGGGCTAGGCTTGAACCAGGGTTTAACAGACAACATGTCACCTCACCATAGATGATAACAGCCCATGATCTCGGATGCCTCACTGTATGGATACCTACTAATAAATGCTCCTGATTCTGAGGGGTTTATATTTTTCAAACCTTATTTCTTCCCTCAAGTCAGAAATGACAAACTGAAGCTGCTCTTGACCATATGGCCTGTACAAGCCAGGTTCTCATCTTTGCTGTGATCTCCAAAGCACATGATGTTGTTGAGATCTCTGTGATTAGAGTACTGAAATGGAAACTTTGCAGTTGTACTTAGATATTGTGGATTTTTATCAGATTAGTGTCATTTCATTGCACTGGATGTGGTAGTTTAGAATTGTTTGGTTATAATGGATTGTGATCCATAGGAAGTGGAAATAAAGGAATAGAATTAACTTCGTTTATGGCAGTAGATAAGGATGGATGCTTCAATGCATAGCCTGGTACCAGAAAGTGAATAAGCTGCCTTTGTTCTACCCTCCTTTACAATTTCATTTCTCATATTGCTAAAATCTGATAGTATTGTAACCACATCTCTTCATGGAGTTAACTATCTGAACACTAAAGTCTGTATTTAGAGCTCCTAGCTGAGGTAGGCATAAACCCCTCAAATATATATATTTGATAAATTCAGGCCTCAGCTTTGATTCTTGTGGGGTAAGCCAAGAAAACTGCCAGATGTGGGCATTTGGGGTTTTTTTTTCTAACAGTACAGTACCAGGTAGACACTGTCCTGATTGTGACAGAGAAGCACCTTGTGTTATCTTGGTCTTACCAGCATGAACTGAGACTCCCTAGTTTTCCTCAGTGATCGTCAGCTTTGTCTATCTTGAAGCTGAATGAGACAAAATGGTTCAGTACTTGAGATCTTGCCTTCTTCAAATGAACAAAGAACTAGGACCCCCCTGCCTTTGTATACACAGTGATTTCTTCCCATGGGTTGGTTAATTTAAATCCTACTGGACATTGGCAAGTGTCAGAGTGAAATGTGTGATAGACACATTAGAACAGAGAATATCTTTAGGGGAAGGGCAGCCTAACTACACCCAAAACCTACAGCACAGCTCCCACACATGTCTGCCAGGGTTATGTGCCTTCTTTTAGGGTGTGCCATAAAAGCCCCCACTCAAAAGCACAGACTTAGCCACCTTGTTATTGTGGGAAGAAACCTATATCTGGGGGTTTTACTAAAGCAAATACTAGTGTAAAGGGCTATATTTGTTGAAGTACAGCAGTATGTATTGCTGGGTATAAAACTTTATCAAGTGTCTCTAATCCCTGTGGAGCATGATATAGTCTTATAATTAACTCATAAAGTTTCCTCACTGTTATAAAAATCCTAGCTGAATGCACAGTGTTGGGAGTTCTGGGTTAAAGTCCTGAACTCTTACCTGACAGCATCAATTACTTCTTCAAACCTCTTTGCTCTCCTGCCCTAAAAATATTTTTCAGTCAGTCAGTTTCTCTCCTTTCCCAGGTAAATGACATTATAGATCCATATGGCAAGAATTTGCCGTGCTATTTAAAGAGAGATCTCCATCCTCAGGCATGTGTGTACCAAATGCATATCTGTCTGTAAGTTAAAGCTCCAGTGCAGAGCCCAGTTTATGACAGCCAAAGCTTTTAATCTTTTCTCCAGCGCAATCCATAGAAAAAGAAAAGAAAGAAAGAAAGAAAGAAAAGAGTAGGAGTGAAGAGAAGAAAAAAGACAAACAAATTTTGCAAATCCTTCCAACCTGGAGCATCAGGCATGAAGTGACAAGGAAAATGCTGATTGATCAGGGATGCTATATATACGGTGAGAGGCCAAGGCCATGTTAAGTAACTCTATGAAATGTTAACTCCCCATCCCACCAAAACCAGAAACACCTAGCACTGTGCAGAGTGGTGCTAAGGGTAAGAAACTAGGCTGGAGAGAAATGTCATGTGTTTCCTTTTCAGAGAGTAAATATATTTATAATAAATATACTAAAGGGAAGATTAACTTATTTGTATAAGTTTTTGAAGTTAGTTGAGGACATCGTTTGAATGCTTTTTCAACAATGACAGGCTTGGGTCATTGACCATCTCTGTAGGAGACCTGTTTTGATGTATAACCACCCTTGGTAATAGAAATAGCTCCTGTTGTCCGGTCTGAAACTCTCCTGTTGCAGCTTTGAGCCACTCCCATGCACTCTGTCACTGGAAATGACAACTGTTGTAGTAAAAAAAAAAAGTTAGAGTATCATATCATTAGAATATTTCCTGCTCAGGACAAGTTTGGTTGAATAAGGCTGGGAGGTGATGCTTTACCTAAATATTCAAGGTACTAGCCCATAAGCTAATCGTGACTCATTATGTGTGCCACCATTTCAGTGGTAGATTTCCTTTCCTCAAAATGAACCAGGGAACAGGTAGCTATCCTGTGGCAGTTACTGTGAGTTGTATTTCAGACTGCCTGCCTGCAAGGCCTTGTTCTAGGAAATACATGTGTGTATAACATGATCTTCTGACCTCGTGCTTATATCTCCTGCTGTACCCTTTTTTGCTTAATTCAATTCCTTCCTTTTCTTCTAAGTCTCTGTAGCAGTGGATCTGAGATCTCAGACCACAGAGTGGTGTGTGATGGGTCTGGCCAAGATTCACTATGTCCACTGAGAAGATTGGACCTAATAGTCTGTCCATGTCCATTTAACAAAGTCCATTGAAACAATGTTTGATTGATGGAAGTATTGATTTTAGTGACATTATATTTAACTGAGGAAAGGACTATCAAGTCAAAGAAAAATGACAAAACTGTCCAGTGAACACAGTATGTGCCTATGTGAACACACATACACAGTTTTATATTTATAAACCAGCAGCTCAGAGACAGTTTATGTTATAGCCTTCATTCTAGATAAAAGCCTATTTATTTATAGACAAATTGAGGGCAAGTCAAGTTTGTTTTCCTTTGCTACAACTGGGGTGTGTTATGCTATCAAATATTCATCCATGCTAGGACTGCCACAGAAGGAAGCAAGTGTAACATGAATCTTGAGCAAATGTAGTTAATCTTGCATTGTAAGGTCATGTTATTTTTAAACTGTGTAAAGAATGTGTAGCAAGGGGGAAACAGTGTTTGTGTAGTCCTTTTGATTTGTTTTTGTTTTGCAAAGCCAGTTTAGCCTTTTTAGTGATCCACGGAAACAAGCCAGTGGAATGTATGAGCCTTTGGAGTCACAAGGGAAAAAAGATGACTCCTAATCCCAGTTCCCATCGGTAAAAATGTCTTTTTAGAAAATGTCAGGGAGTGAGAAATCCTGCTGCCTCCAAACACCTTCCAGTAAACAGAGTTCAGCTCTGGACTGAAGTCAGACACTGAAGGCTCCTGGATTCGGTCTCCTTTGGCTGATTCAACATGAAAATAAGAGTTGTGTCTGAGGCATGGTGCTCGGTCATGGCACTGGAAGCAAACTGCACTTTGTATAGTCATTATTATCCCTCAGGCAATGCTCTTCTGGCAGCACTCAGTTTTAGCTAACTAAGGGGTTTCTGAAATTGGCCTTTTGGAATCATCTCAGTCTCTTTCAGATACTGCAAAGGTTTTCTCTGTTTCTTCCAAGTCAGCTGATCTAAGAGGAGCTGCTAATCCCAGTGGCAATGGAATTTGACCCATTTTCAAGACATTGATTCTTTTGCTGAAGATAAGAGCCTTATCTTTGTCAAGTTTGGGTCAAACGTGGGCTCCATATCCCAGACAGCAGATGAGTATACCCTGGGCTGCTCAAGCCTTAAAGAAAAGTTTAATCAGAGTCTTGATGTGAAGCATTATATAAAATTTACTGGTCAAAAGGCTGGCTCGATTACTGCTTATACACAACATTTGGTAAAGAAAGGACGTGCCAAGGCAGAGAATTCAGAATTAACAAGGAATTTACCTTTGGGCTTTGGATTTTTTGTTTGGTTGGTTGGTTGGCTTTGTTTTGTTTTGTTTAAAACTGTCTTTCCCATGGCATTGGTTCAAGATTTTCAATTATTTCGTTACAGTGTTTTTTACTTTTATAAATGACAAGTCTTTATTAGCTTTTAAAATTATCCTGTGTTAACTGAAACTGTCACAAGGCCTGTTGATTGATAACACTTCTGTACCCTGAATCCCTTTGGTATTTGCTCCTGCTCCTGGATACTTCTGTTGTTTGGAGGACGGTTTCCTTCATTTTATAAAACTGTGCCTTGGGTGTGAGGGTCTGTTTCCATAGCTAAGTGTTTACCTTGCAGAACTAAATTATTGTTAGATGTCAGCTAGACCAAACTATTACTTTTGAAGTAAAGTGAAACTGTATCTCAGTTTGATTCTGATTCTTTTTGACATTTCAATTAAAATACCAAAATAAAAGTCTTCATCTATTTTTAAACTAACTTGGTTTTTGGTTTGTGTTTTGAAATAAATAAAAAACCCCAAACAAAACAGAAGGAAAATTTTAAGTTAAAAAGAGGATAAATATGTTTATCTATCTATCTATAAAAAGAG
Source organism: Urocolius indicus (assembly GCA_013401255.1). NCBI lineage: Eukaryota > Metazoa > Chordata > Aves > Coliiformes > Coliidae > Urocolius > Urocolius indicus. The sequence continues at coordinate 105,304 of WBNH01003935.1, forward strand.
AAGTTCTGCAGTAATTCTAAGAACTACTTGCAGTACTTCCTATATCCAGATTTTGAGCAGCTCTGTTTAAAACATTTCTTCGTATTTTTTTGTTTGTTTGGACTCCCAAACAAAAAGTAACATTCGGTCAGAATTCGGAAGATTTTGCAGGGTATGGTTACTGTGTTTTCCATCCAAAAGTATGATTGTATCCATATTTTCTTCAGATCAGGCTTTTGTCAGCCAAAGACCCATGAGGAGAACATGCTGAGCTTTGCACTGTATCTCAAGCCCTTACCAACCTGAGGTTTGTGCTTTATTCAGAGAACATTTACATGTTGTGCTTTCTATTAATTTACATCGGTTCTGAGAGTTGTCCTTCACCCAGACACACATGTTTTCTATGAGCGAGGACTGTAGGATTGAGACGTAGGAATAAGATTTTATTGTGCTTTTAAAACAGATTTTGTGCTGGTTTTCATATTGATTATTCCCTTCTTCAGGAAATAGTTACTATTTGGTAGGCTTCTTGCCGTTTCCAGTGCAGGATGCTAGTTAGCAGAGCTGGCAATCAGATTCTGTCCTTGCAGGAAAAAGAAAGAAACAAAGGGAAAAGGTGTAAAGACGAGAATTAATTCTGCTTTTCAGGTTAACTTCTACTATCCAGTTACAGCTATCAATAAAATCTTTACAGCTTTGTCTTTGGAAGCAGATAAAACTGCCCTTGTATTCTCTTCAACTTTAGCTGAGTCTTTGGCTAGTAGATACAGACGCTGAAACGTATCAATGAATGTGAGGATATAAAAAGACCAAAACAAGAGAAAAATCTGATCGTGTAACCAATCTGATGTCAACTCACCATCATTATGATAGCTGGGAATTGAGTTTTTTCCAGATAGTCTCACTAATAGTTTTTACTCAACTGTGTTATTCAATACTTGGTTTTTGGCGTTTTGGTTTTGTTTGTTTGGGGTTTTTTTTGTTTTGTTTTGTTTTGTTTTTTTTTTAATCAGGAAGACCCTCAGAACTGAAAAGAGCAGATTTTCAGAAACTCTCCATAAATTAAAACGGTCAGCATAAGGAAATGCTGGAGAAGAGCTGAGGATAAGTGCAGAACGTGCCACTCTGATGCATTGTAATCTGATGGGGAAAACTGTGCATTTAAAATCTTACAGTTGCAATTCCTGCCTGCCTTTAGAGAACAGTTCCTGGTGAAGGCAACAGGCCTATTTGTAAAGTGAGACATCAAATGCCCCATCAGGCTGGTGTGTTACTGGCTGATAAACCAGTGGGATCACAGAAATTTTGAGGCAATTACAAGAGAAGTGTCTGCCACTACCACATAAGCAAATCAATCAAACAAACAAACAAATTGATACTGAGTTCCTGTAAGTGTGCAGAAATGGAGGAAACTGACCTTCTGTAGATAGGAAGGGTAACTCCTTTCCTCTGAAGCATGCTCAAGGGAAAACAGCTTTCAAGACCTGAGGAACGTGGAAGGCAGGAAAGTCGTATCAAGAAGCTGGGAGAATGTTACTTGTGCAGAGAAGCTGTGAAAGGAAGCAGAGACCAAAAAGAAAAGTCTTGTAGTAGAAGGGACCAGAGAGGACCAGAGAGTCTGCATCTCAGGAAGGCACTTGAGTTGGATGAAAAACAAGCTGCAAGCAAGAGCACACCTATCAAGACACAGCAGGCAGCTAAGAGCAGTCCATTTTTAGTTCCTATTCTTGCTTTGTCACTCAGAATTGTTTCCATCTAAAAAAAAAAAATAATCTGAGTTTATATTCAATCATTTCTATCAGAATCATGTGAGTTAAGTGTCAAGAATCATGTGGTAAGGGTGAATCAAAAGACAGAATCCAAATCTGAAGATTGGATTTTGATCTGCTATGAACCTCTATCATTAAAATTTAAAATGCTCTTTTCCTCAGACCTCCTGTAAAATAGGATGAACTGTGGAAAAAAGCACATATTCCATCTGTGGCTTTAATAACAGAATTCTGGAGAGATAAGGGGTAAGGCTTACACTTGACCCTTACTCCTTCCACTTTCTTTCTGTACACCCAGGTAAAGATCAGCCTGAGTTTTGAAATTCTTGGCTTGTTGCATGGTCCATCGCAGTCACCATGTTTCTAAACTTTGAGATTTTTGCTTGAAATGGTTTGAGATTGGCTCAAAGCAAGCAGATCTGAAACCGTAACTGAGCTTGCTTTCTCTCCTGCAGCAAATCCAAGAGGAGCAGATGATAGGGAATGACTGGATGCTTTTAGTTAATTTGCATGTGAACAAGGTAACCAGTTTGTTTTCACCCTAAATACTGGAAAAAAAAAAAAAAAGGAAGCGATGATCTCTGGGGTAATGGAGTTTGTTAGCAGTATGCTCTGAACAAAAAATTCTAACCTAGCTCACACCTGATTAGAAAATGTATGGCAAATCTTGATATTTTTCAGGTGCTTTTTATAAGTTCCTTGGGAATCAAGTGGAGCTTGGTTTAAAATGGAAGACAAGAGTCTCCAAATCACTTTGAGGTCCTTTCTGGTAGCAGTAAGAAGTGGAAGAAAGGGTTTGTCCTGTTCCCCGTGGTAGCAGAGAGTTTCAGTTAATCTTCAACTATTCTGCTTTTCCACTCCATATTTTTGAAATGTGTTTTAGTTAGAGCAAGACAGAATGGTCAGAAATCAGACACAACGTGACAGATGGCAGGAGAGGTGCCATCTTTTCCAAAAAACATCAGAAGGACTCTTGGGGAAAGAATTACTCTGATCTCAGCTACAAAAAAAAAAAGAGTCCAAGCAAATTATGTGGGTTGCTTGTTACACTGATCCCAGTCCAGGGCAAACATGCCACTGGAGCTCCACTCAGCTGGAGGCACTTACTTGGGACTTGCACTGATGTGAATTTGGGCCAATGTACCCACAAATTGGCCCTGATCTCTTGTCTTTCAAGTAAAAGCAGAACTATCTTGTGCTTTTTACAGGCAACTTGAAAAGTCCTGCACAGCTTGGTTACTTACAGCAGAGCTTCCCAGCTGTGATGAGTGGCTTTGGGAGCTTCCATTTGGGGTGCCAGTCCTGGGGCACCAAAGCAAGACCTCAAGTCCTCTGAGCACTTCAGTTCTGAAAAATCACACTGTTTTAAGCCTCTGAAAATGTAGACTTTCTTCCAATATCTTTTACCTGGGGATTTGCAAAGCCATAGATCACAGATTTTGTTTGATTGAATTTAATTTCTGGTGTTTTTCACTTGTAAACAGTATGAAAAAGCTCCTCATTTTAATAAGAACTTTGCTGTCCTTGTCCTACTCCTTATCTGCATATGATATGGTGTAAATGAATATGAAACATGTTCCTCTAAACTGCTACGACAACTCTAAGACCAAGCCATGTTAAGAAAGTCTGACTTTTGAGTACTTGCCCCCACCCCCATTCTTGATTTTTCTGATATATGTCCTTCCTCCAGAGCCCCATCCCAAACTTTCTTTCCTGAAGGGACAATATGAATATGAATCAAGTAGGCAAGTTTTAAGCTCAGGCAGTGTGGTACCATTTCCATAAAATCATTCTCCTCTGCTCTCTTTTTTACACTCTTCTGTGGCTGGTTTCTTTTTCCTTATTGATTCCTTACTTTGTAGTGATTCTACCCCTGCTGGTTTTTATGTTAACCAAAGCACATACTTAAGATATGTCTAAACTATACCTTGTTTGGATATTGACCATTTTTTTTCTGAACTGAGGCTTCTCTCAGGAATACCTGATGTATTTTCTGGCCTTAAAGAGTTAACAGTTTGTCACCTTTTTTTAGCATGCTGGCAGTAAGAAAAATAGCTTGGATTTTTTTCTTCCTTTGGATTTTTTTTTACTGGTTTTGGCAGAGAGAATTTTCTCTATCATGGTGGAGACTTTGAAAAGGAAGATGGTTTCTACCTTCCTAATCTCAGGAGGTCTGAGGCGAGTTTAATCAATTTTGATCATAAAACATGAATGAAAAGAAGGGAATACAGCAGGGTCAGATCTATAGCAGTAGTGAATGGGGCATCTTCGCTCTGGAGGTTATGAAGGAAAGTAAAAATTTTCCTTCTTGTTCTCCCACATAGCATTTCAAATCCTTAACATACAGCTGCCACATTAGATCTCTGTATGTATTGCACAGCTCTGACAAACTGAATCTTGTTCATGATATGGTTATGCATCTATTTTCACCTGGCTGCTTAGCCAAAAGGTACGGTCCTTTTTCTGCTCCTGACTCGCTGTGTTTTTAGCTGGATCCATCTGCCTCTTTGAGCAGCCACGTTGAAACTCACTGTGGTGGAAGGGAGTAGTTAGGAATTAGCAGTTACAGTGCTGAATTTGCCAGCCAGGATTGGTTCTGCTTCAAACACTGCTACAGCCAGGGCTCAAAGCATCTTCCTGATGTTGGTAGAGAGTGAAATGGTGTGCAGAATTTGCCCTTCAGTCTAGCCATAACAAAGGCTAGTTCTTGTAACCTTCTAAATACTACGTATGACATTTGTGGCAGTGTAAAGCTAACATAATGTGAAATGTGACTTTAGAAGAAAGCTGGTTTCTGAATTGCATGTGTCAGAGCACGTGTCTGTATATCAAGATGACCTTTCTAGTACAAGGTATAGGTCTTTGCCATCTGTTCACTTATAAGTGTGCCTTTGTTTTCTGCACGTCTCCTCTCCCATGTGTATCTCCAACCTGCACCACTACAGGCTAGAGCCAAGCAAATAGAGGAATAGCTAACAAAAGCATTTCCCGGTTCCCCATATTTTTTTTTTGGTTTCATTTAAAAAACCCCCGAAATCCGTGTCTCTCAAGATCCTTGTATGATTCAGAATGTTTGTCAGGTATCTTCTTGTAGGAAAAATGTTTATGGCTTTCCTCAGTCACACTGAAATTGCATGGGAACATTGTTGGCTTGCTTCTCCCAGCTTGGCACACTTGGAAAACTCCTGTTAAAGCAACGAGCTCCTCTACACCCAGTCTGTCTTCCACCCCTACCTCTGTCTCTTTCAACCATCTGAATTCTGTCCTTTCTCATGTGTTTCTCATCTGAGTCTTCAATAAGCTGTTCATGTAACAGAGAGTACCCAAACCTGTTACCCTCCCTTCTCTTTTGTTACGTGCATGACAGTTCAACCTGGTGCTGTACTGAGCTGTGTAGGAAGTTCTTTTATGTGATACTGACATCAATTTAGAGTAATCTTAAACCACCGTATGTAAAGAAGTCCTGATTATTACTGTCAGGGATTAGAAAAGGTCACCTAAATCCTTTACAGCAGTGCGTGTCCACCTGAAAAAAAAAAGTCTGTGTATCTCTTTTTTTTTTCTTGCTCTGAGCTAGTTAAAGCTTTGATTACCTGGGTTTCAAGAGATATCTCACCATCTGAGTTCTTGAAGAATAATAATGTGCATGCTTCTCTCACAGCTTTTGTCTTCATTAGGCATTTTCATGTCTGACTAATGAGGAACATGATTCTTTTTGAAGACTGCAGTGTAGGGTTGTAGGAGATATGTGATACTCACAAAGGTCTGCAGTCAGTTAGGAGAAAGCATATGGAACGTTTCACCTTATTTCAGCTGTTTTCCCTTGAAATTTTACCAAAGGATGTTTTTCTCATGTAGACGTTGGCCTTTCCTGGGGATGTCCTTTTGATTTATTTGGGGAGAGGCAGCACTTTGGGACCTGTGCTAGGGCTTCTGGTGACTATTTACTCTCAACACAGAGTAAGAAGTCTAGAGCTTTCTGCAGAATTTGATCTTCCCACTTTACTTCTTTTTCTACAACTGTGCTTGTAGCAGCCATAGGCTGGCCTACATGTTGAAGAGCACTCAAAAGCACCCTGTGAAGAGACTCTCTTAATTTGCCTAGACCATGTGCTGTTAGGAGAACCAGTGGTGCTGTTCATCGTCTCTTACTGAAATGTATAATGCTTGTTTCAGAGTGTTAGGACTGTCTTCATTGCTGTGGGTATGATTTCTCTAATAGATTTTGCTATCTTGAGGTTCCAAAGAAACATAATGGAAAAATTCTTCACTATGAGGGTGACGGGGCACTGGCACAGGCTGCCCAGATGGGTTGTTTAGTCTCCTTCTCTGGAGACTTCCAAAACCCACCTAGATGAGTTCCTGTGTGACCTGCTCTAGGTGGTCCTGCTCTGGCAGAAAGGTTGGACTAGATGATCTTTCAAGGTCCTTTCCAACCCCTGAGATTCTGTGATTCTGTGATCTTCCAGCAGGCAGAGCAAATGTCTGGCCTGTGCTGCAACCCCTACAACAGTACTCAAAGACCAACCTGAATAAAAGTGTTACAAGAGTGTCCAAGCAAGTACCCCTCCTTGGAGGGCGGGAGGAGGTGGGGCTGTCCCAGAGACCTTTAATGGCAGAGCAAATGGGAAGGTGTAGGGCAGAGCTGTACACTCAGTCCAGCACACCTGCTGCCTCTCTGTTCTCTTCCGCCGTGATCTGCGAGGGTTTGTTTTCTACACTATATCTTGAAGAAATACATCCAAGCAAATTCTCGTTTTGTCTTGTTTACTTTAAAGTTTAGTTATCCATCAGCGACCCTCAAGATGACAAGAATTTTGACAGCTTGCAAAGTGGTGAAGACTTTGAAAGGCAGATTGGAGTTTTGCAATGTGTCTGCTGATCGCTGGAGTTTCTCAAGGGCCGGTACCAGGTTGTTGAACATCAAGGTAACAGTAACTGATGTACTGTGGTTTGATAGGTGTGTTTGGCATGCTGACAGATAACCTACTGCAGATAACAGGGCTTACCTACGCACACAAAATTGAACGAAAGGAGATTTGTGTGAACCCTAAGCAAGGGGGTTGCTTGGGTAAATGATTTCATTAGCTAAGCAAACACACTTTTTGTGTCGTCTGGAATGGAAATTATAGGGATAATTTTACCAAAAGGTGGAAGTTTAGGATTTCAGTTAAGTGTTAAATGATAGTTTCTTTAGAAACACCTCACCCTTCTTTAAGACTGATAGTGAACGGAGCAGATCTTTCAGTTCATAGGAGTATGAATCAGCTGCATATTTAAAAATAGCATTTTCAAATTATTGGAAACCGTGAAGGCTCTCAGATTAATCCAGAAGGTAGACAACTCTTTGTGAATGTATCAGTGTATCAGCTCTTGATGTACGGGGCTGGAACCCCTTAGTTCACTTCTCCAACTTTCTTCTTCTCCTTGTCACAAGAGCTGCCTTTGACCAGCTTTGCTAGTGTAACTCAGGCAGATGTGGTAGAGGCCAGGAGTGAAGTGGGACTTTGTGTGAATACTGTGGCACTGCAGCATTCTGCCGACATGCACTTTGCATTGAAAAAATGCTCTTGCATGTGTATCTGGTTGAATCAACAGTGTAATACAATTGAGAACCTTAGTTTGTTTCAGTGGGTAATGAGGAAGAGCTCTTAGAGACTTGGGCTATGGATAGTCAGTGGGTGCTGCCTTGCCTGGCAGAGCGGAGTAGAGGGCTGAGCAGTGTCAATTCTATCCACTGAGCACTGGGGTTTCTCTTACCTGTCCCACAGCTACTGACTTTTCAGGAGTTCTCTGAGCTCCTAGCAACAGATCCATTACTTTACAAACAAACTGCCTGCAGAGAAAAACTGGATGAGTAAAGGCATCCCTATTTTCATCCCTTCCTTCAGCATAGGAGTTCTTAGTTTAGCTTTGTCTGACTTGCACTTGAAAACATACCTGTGTTGTGACTGGTGCTCTTGCTAATGGATCTGTCTTCCCCATCCCAAGAGTGCGCAGCAGGTGTGAACTGCTACCTTGTTCACTGTCTCAAAACACAGCACCGTAATCTTCCTCCCAGCAGATTGATTCTGACTGCAATCAGATCTGGCTTAGGAGGAATTTATTCCTCCTTGTGATGATGGAATGAGTCCTACTGGTGTATTAGAAACCCATTGTGATTGCCAGTTTCCACAGAAGCACCATTTGAAGAGGAAACAGGGCCTCTGACATGGGGTACAAGCTTCTTGCTTGTTCCTCAGGCTGGTGAAGCTAAGTTGGTTTGGCACTGACAACTTAATGAAACTATGTTAGAGCCCACAGATGGGGCAGTGCTGTCCCACACATCTTCCAGGGCAGGTGCCAGCTTCTATTGTCCCATTTTGAAGTCAAAGCACTGGGTTAGAAAGGTTCAGTTGGTGTGAAAAAGCAAATGGCAACACAGTTTGAACAATCTCTTATCTTAGGGCTTTGTGCTTTAAACTGAAATGTGATAAGAGAAATGGAGACAATTTTACTGCCAGTATTACTGAGTGGAGTCTGTGAATGCATTAAGAGGTGCTGTTGACAAATGTCACAGTGTCTAGGGGATAGGAGACCAAGATTCATAGTTGTCTCATTGGTTTATGGCTGGTGATGGCCTGTAGCATCAGTAGAACAGGACTCCATGCAGGTTCACTAGGGTTTTAGAAACTGTCAGGCCAACTAATCAAGACTGAAGAGTTCTGATGGAACACTGTCTTTGCTTGTCTTTATTGCCTTGATACATTGCTTGCTTTTTTGAGCTGGTTCAGTTATTTCTACCATGCTTTGTAGAGTGCAGAAGTTGGAGCCTTGTGATGCACAGAGAAGTGAGTTCAAAGACACTTTAGTCTGTGGTTTTAAGTCTGCTACACTGAAAGGCATCTTCCATGGGTAAAGCTTTGTAGCCCATGGTTAGGATTGCTGGTTCAGCTTTTGGTGAGACACCATCTTTCTTTACCCATTCCAGGATAATTCTGGTAGACACCTGCTATATGATGGATTTGATACATTATACTGATGGATAAGCATCTGAAGTTTGATTTTGTCATCTTAAATGATGGATTGATGATGTTAGATATGTGTTTTGTCACTCAGTCAGACTGCACAGTGACAGACCTACAAGGTCATGTCTCATAATGCTGAGGCATCCAGTTAAGAAGTTTCGTTCTCATGGAAAATTGTTTCCCTACTGTGATGGGGTTACAGTACCAGCGGTTCTAGCATCTACCTAACTGCCTGTAAAGCTGAAGAGCGATTGCTTAAAGCCAAGCACTGAAGGCAAGGAGAATGAATACCTGTTAAGAAAGCAGTGCCAAGTACAGTCCTTTGGAACTGTTTTAACCTCATTCACAGCAATTGCAAATATACCCAAAGTGGGTCAGAAAGAACTGAGCCTTCTTTGTGTTTCAGGGTGTATGTTTGAATCTATTTCAGGGCAGCCAAGACCTACCGTGCATCTGAAATGCTGAATGGAGCATTTGTACCTGCACTGTGACTGGCTGGCTTACCACAAGGTGTGATGCTAGCCAGCCAGCCCCAAAAGTCTCTTTCTGACAGATATTATGTGACATCTTCTGCCTTGGCATTGACACTGAGAAAAGTTATTTCTTTATTAGATTTGATTGATTATTTGAGTTCAATACCTGTTTGTGCTGTCGGAGTGAATACTTGAACTCTTGGAGACTAGGAAGGATGATATCTAGTGTAGTTTAGAAGCCTTGAGATCTCAGCTCAGAATTTTAACACTTTGCCAGGCGCTATATATTTCTCTTTGAATTCAGAATCTGGAATACAAAAACTTGAACCTTTTCTAGTTTGAGGCTTTTGCTTTAGGACAGTGACAGGCTTATACACCTTTTTCAATGGGACATAGAGAAGCAGAAGAGACTCTTCAATATACTTATGCCAGCAGTAAAGCAGCAGGCTTGGGGGAAAATATGAGAATATGTGGTCCTGAAAAGCCAGTCTATTGTATAGCTGTAAGTTAGTGTGGAAAGTTAACTGTAGTTGTGACCAAGCCATGAATAATGGCTGGCTTTGGTATTCCAACCATCATTAGAACTAAAGGATATTTGTAAGAAATTTGTAGAAAGAGTGAAATGCAAAGTACTTAAGGTGTGTGGGGTAATGGCACTATAGGTAATGATCTCATTCTCCCATCATTGCAGGCATAAATGAGTGTTTAGTAGCCTTTTATTGCTTTTTCTCAGTGGGATATTTTAGAGAACATAACAAAATACAATGAAAACATGTTTCTAACCTACGTATAAGCTAAGTAAAGTATTAGAGAGCATGAGAGAGAAGTGGTAGTTTTAGTACAGTGTCTAATAAATCTTCTACCAAGCCTATTTTCTATCCAGTTAAACTTAATCTATGTGGAGAAACACTATTGTAGGTGAGCTGCCTGAGATATGGGGACTCACAGGTCTGTATTTCTCTATTGCATTCCATCCTTCAGTTCTAAAAGAGAGATGAAACATCCACAACCGAAAGAGGGGCAGATCAGGCATCCCTATGGGCACTCTAGGGGTGCTTAGCATCACTGGTTTCAGGGTACTCAAGCTTCTTCGTAATTCAGGAATGCGTAGAGAGACTGCTGCTCAAAGCTCATATCCTTTAATGCTCATCTGAGGCCAATGTAGTTAAATGGAGATGTAAAGAGTAGTGTGAGCAATAAATAGGTGGCTTGTAACAGCGTAGCTGGCTCAATAAGGAGAGGATTGGGAGAGCTATAAAAACCACCAGGAGCAAGCTAAAAATATAGTTAGAAACGAGAGAGAGAGGAGGAAATTTTTTGAGCAATGGCTTTAGAAACTATTCCAGATTACTATAAAAGGGATCTTCACACATATTTTTGAGGCAGGTGGAAAGTAACGGAGAGAATGACTGCATGGGAAGCAGACAGATGGGTGAGGAGGGGAAAGATCAGTTACAAGGTGCTCCACTCCTCTCACATTGGAGATGAAAGTGAAGGAAGTAAAACAGAGCCTGTTCCCTCAGAGATGGGGGCAACTTAATGAACTGCTAATTTCCTTGGGTGCTCAGTGACTTCTGCAAGATGCCTTATGTGTCTTGATTCTCCCTCCTCCTTTGATTTTTGTTGCAAACAAATTTTTGTGGCATTGTGAACAGCCCTGGGAAGCTGTAGGATCTGTGGCTTTCCTACCATTGTACCTGTGTTGCGTTTCTGTCTTTGCTTTGTCTTTGGCTTGGATGTATAGGAAATAAACCCATTCACTTTGTAGTACACGGTTTTACAGCAGACGTGCTTTAAAAAGCAAATTATACTACTGATCTGTTGAGATTTCATAGATCTTTATCTTCCATCCTATAGATGAGAAGGAGTGCTAGAGCAGGGAACTAGCTGAAACTAAAATTATCTGATTTTTAACATTCTTATTGCTTTGGCTCTTTTTTTTTTTTTTACTGCTACAGTTCTTTGTTTATTTTACATGTGAAATGTTTAGTGAAGTGGGACTGAACTATTTAACTCTTCAAAAAATGAAGCAATCTAGCAATACCACAGCAACAGAATGACCCTTTCTCTATCCTCAAAGCCCTGCAGCCTCTGTGGAGCACAGGAAGCTCTGCTAAAAATAAAACTACTGGCATGTAGGAAGGAGAAATCAGATTACAAATGGTGTGCCTCTCATTAAGGAAGGCACTAAAAGAAACATTTTAGTGGAGACAACAGAAGTTTATCCAAGACTACATGGGGATGCTTCTGAGAAGAATGAAGACAAAAGGACCTGAAGCTCTGAGGTTTTTGTTTGTCTTGCTTGTGGGTTTTTTGAAAGTGAAAATCTCTCCTAACTAATCCTTGATTGAGACAATTGGCCTTCTCTGTAGTCTGTGAATCACTTTTCACATTAAAAACAAACCTGAAAAGACAAGATAGTCTGGCAGCTTGGGGATATGGTAACACCTCCGCTGGAACTGTAGGCAAAAATAATTGATTCTAGAATGATCAGCAAACAAACACCCACTTAATTAAGAATAATAAATCAAGTAAGGAAGGGAAACATTTAAACATCTATCTCTCTCTGTAGCTGAACTTGCAGGCAGGTTATGGTTGCTCAGAGACATTTTTCTGCATTACTTTAACACTCTGTAGGGGCTCTAATAGTACAATGGGGCTTCTGTTCAACCGAAATTATTTCTGTTCTGGTCTGATTTGTAGAAGGGCAGGTAGTCTGTCATGGGAGCAAAGACATGCAGATTCCTGTCAAGTACTAGCATGAGGGTGAGGCTCTAAATGCCACAGTGATTGTTCTGAATTTTGGCCCTCAGAAGTTAGATGTTAGTTAACATTTCTGGTCATTTTACTGTTGTGGACTTTGCTTCCTAAAGGATTCTCTCAGCTTTTGTTTGCAGTTGGGACTGCAATTCAGGCTGTTACCCTGACTTGTACCAACAGATGGTAGGACTTGCTTCAACTGGAGTTGATATTTGGATGGGTTCAAATACGTTGTCTGCTGGGGGAAGGGATCTGTCTCTTGAAACCAAGTCTGAGAGAAACTGGTTCCTACAGTCAGTCTTCTGTGTAGGCAGTGGGGGTGGGGTTTTCAGCAGACTTCAGAAAGGGGAGAGGTTCTGTCCAAAGCCCACTCTGAGGCATCCTGGCAGCCTCTGTGCTTTGTGATGCTTTGAGTGCATGGCAGCTTTCAGTTATGAGAAGCTTAGTGAGATTAGAGAGCTGACAACCCTGTGATTTTTATTTGCTGGGCAATGTTTCATCTGAGGGATTTAGCCACGAAAAGTATATTCATAACTGAGGAGGGAGGGAGTTTTGGTGTTGCTGACTATTCCATCCAGTGGTATAGGACAGTTTAGAAAATGATGGCTAAACATGTTGAGAATGACTGGATGTTTAACATTAATGAGGAAAAAATGCAAGGCTAAAAGCAACCCAGATGCACAGAATTCAATTACTTGGCAGTGCAGTTTGATTTTTAGTGTATTTTGCAGTACATTAGTAATTGATCTGTGTAGAATTTGTAACTGCAGAGGAGCTCTAGATGAATGTTTGCCATGATTGTTACAAAATGTTCAATGCTGGGAATGAAATTTCTCCTTGCTGTGATTGTTCATCTGATTTATGGCTAATGGAAAGTAGCTCTCCTGTTCCTTTCTAAAGGAAATTGATCTTGATTTTTCTTTAAATAAATCCCAGTAAGAGGAATTGTTCTGTAAAAAAACCCCAATATGAAGTTAAATCATGGTGAGAGGTGCTGCCTGGTGGACATGCTTGGCAAATCTCCTGTGGCACAGAGCACAGGAGTCGGTCACCAGCCGTGACTGCAGCTCTGAGCCCAGGAGACAGCTGCACTTGCTTTCCAGAGGTGGAAGTTTCTCAGGACCCTAGAGAGGCATAATCCAAATTCTTCTAAGCCCAGAAATTAATTGGCAAATCTATTTCCAATTTTTCTCAGTCTCTCTCTTCCCCTGAATGTCATCAGTGATCCTACTGTCTGAAGGATTGTTATTTGCCATATGCTTATACTCATTTTTCTGGTAGAAGCTGGAGTTCCCAGGTAGATTCCCATCCCATTTCTGGGCAAGCTAAGAAAGATTTAGTTTCCAAATGAGGCAAAAGAGGGTGTGTTTAGTCTGATGTGTGCAAAAACTCAGCTGTGACACTGAATCTCTTAGTGCCTTTTGTAAAAGTCACTCTCTGTCTCCCATTTTCCCCAGCAGCAATATAGTGATTAATCCTGTAATGGGTCCTGCAGTGAGTGTGGGACTCAGTGCTGCACAGTGTTCGCTGAAAAGAGGTGCAGTTTTATGGGGAGCTTTCTTCTAGGTTGCTTGTTCCATATCTTCCTCTTCCAGGACCATTTATGCCTATATCTGAAGTAATTGAAACTACAAGTGTCTGTCTGATCCACAAGTTCCTGTTTTTTTTTGTGTCCAACAGTGGAGTGGACTGGAATGACAGCAGTCCAACTAAGCATACACTTATTTTTTTGCAGCTTAGCTGTACAGTTGCAACAGAAGCACCGGTCAAAAGTCACAGCTGGATGAGAGCCAGAGTACTCAGCAGCAAGCCTTGAGCAAATGTTGAGGAGAGAGGCAATCCTTTCCCCACAGAGTTATGATATTGGTTAATTGCAAGCTATAATGAGTGAAAGAAATGACCAAAATAATATGGAAAGGTGATCCCAAAGCAATAGCAGCAGCACATGCCCTGCTTGCTGAGAGGTTTGCTGGCTGCCTTGCCTCCATTAGGTGCACAATGTTTTCTACCTGTTAGAAAGAAAAAGAGCATCAGGAGAACAGTGAAAAAGAGACAATATCTTGGCAGCTGAGAATGGGAGTGGGACAACAATACTTACAACGTGAGGTGTGAAAGGCAGGTGTCCTAGGTGTTACCTGTATAAACATCAAGCCTTTGCCTTTCTCTAGGCGCAGACAGCAAACTTGGTGCTGGAAGATGGGACGAAGATGAAGGGCTATTCTTTTGGCTATCCATCGTCCACAGCAGGGGAAGTCGTATTCAACACTGGTCTTTCTGGGTAAGGTAAAAGTAAATGAGATATAAGCACCAACACTTCTGTGAGATGTTGCTAAAATGTGAAGGCTGCTTTTTGCAAGTTCGTAGGGTTCCGATACAAGCATGTATCTGCATAAGAATTCTACATAAGAAAACATTTTAGTCCAGGAGTATATATAGAGAGACAGGTAATGAAGAGACTTCAGACAGTCCTCTTCTGTCATAGCATTTGTGGTGATGAGCAACTTTAAAGACTGATATAACTTGCCATGGTAGTGAGACATGTAGGGATCTGATCACTCCCATTGAAATGCAGCCATCGCTGAATCAGAGGAGAGAAGCTGCCTTTGTTCTTCCTCCAGTGCTCTGATCAAATATAGAGGCTTGAAGCACCTACAGCTTTCTAGGTAATGGAACTTGGCTTCCGAGTGCAAAATTTTTAAATTTTGAGGTTCTCAGGTTGGTCACTTTTGTGACTCATTCCTTATGATGTTTATTAGCTCATGCTACAGTTTAGGATGTGTTTAAACTCTGTGTGCTTTCCAGCTAAAGGGTGAGATCAGGTTCATGTCTCACTTGTCACGGCTCTCTCTCTTCCTGAGGGGTAAGAAAGCCAGTGGCTGGCTTAGGATGCCAGCCAAATGCTGCTGGTGCTTTTGCTGAACTACTTGAGCAGTGGATCTGCCCAGAAGAGTCAGGCTTTTGGTTAAGAGAGGGACATGTGCCTGGGGAGGTGAGACAGCTCTGAAATTGTTAATACTTGAGCTTTTTCTGCAGTCATTTATAACTGTCTTTGCCCATCTGCCCTGCATTCCCCAAATTCTGCTCTCCTTTGGAGAAACCAGTACTCACAGGATGGGTTTTAAAGTGATCTCCTTAGTGATGTTTTAAATTGCTGTGGAGGGGAATCTATTCGCAAAGTTTTGCATTAGGAGGCAATTATTTAAGTATTTTGACAGCACTAATTACTGACTGTGTTAATATACCTGCCAACAAGCAACTGTTTAGTATAGATCAGAATGATGGAGGGCACCAGAGTTCTCTTCTCAGTGATGGATTATGGGCAATAAATCTTGTCACATCACAAAAGTCAAGGAGGATCTGATGGATTAATTTGCTCTCTACATGTTACTGTGGCAGCAGAAGCTGTGTTTACTCATTTTCACTGGAGAGGATGCTTGTAAAAGAGAAATCTCTTTTGTGCTGAGGAGCTTATGGGCATGGAGGGAACATTCAAAATATAAGGTCGTATCTTCAGAGCATTCTCCTGGAATATTACCTTGATTTATCTGAAGAGGTGGAAGATAAGAGTTTGCAGCATTTTTGCAGATCCTGAAAGTGAACAAATTAGCTACCAGTCCAGGGATTGCTGTCCAGTCAGAGAATCTCTGTAGCTCTGCCTAGTGGTCCTGAGCACAGAGATCATAAGCTTATATATCCAAAGAAACCCAACTACCTCTTTTCATTGAGACAGTAAGAGACTAAGTACCTGCACAAAGGTGATGCCCATCATTGGGGCCTTTTACAGACTATCAGGGCACATAGCAATTTGTTAGTGTAGGGAGCAAGAGGCTAGTGTAGGGGTGATTTCGCTGTGGCTGCTAAGCCTCAGACCACTGCTTTCTGTGAAGTGAGTGTTTCTAGATGCTGAGTGGAGTCAGCATGGGCTCTGGACTGGGATGATTAACATACTCTGTGCACCTTGTCTCCTCATCTGGACTCCCACATTCTGATTCAGGTCATAGAACTTGGGTGAAAAGCATTTTATGAGCAAACAGCTTTCAGGCTTGAAGTAGCTAAAGCTGGCTGAAATGTTGTCATATACTACTCTGAAATAGAGGGCAGAGAGCATTGTTTTGGGGTGGAATGTTGAATTTTCATTAGAAAAGCATAAGGATGAACTTTTCAGAAACATTTACTCAAAAGAAATAATCCTAGTGTTGCAGCCATCTGTCTGCTATGGGAACAAAAAAGGAAGAGTGATTTCCAATTAAGAAAGAAGAATTACAGCCCATTAAATGTTCCTGTGTTCAAAACAGCTCAGTGAATGCATTTCCCTCCACTAAGTCTGCATGTGTTTCCCACGATATTCTAGCAAGAGAACTGACTGACAGGAATTCAGAGAAATCAGGCAGGCCTTTGGTCAGGTACAAGGATGAGACCTTGTAGCATCTTTGGAGCTCGTGTTCCCATCTGCATTGTGCCTGCTTAAAGGGCATTGTGTCTCAAGGCAGAGCTGGCCCTTCATACTCCAGCCAAACACAATGGCTCTCTATCCTTGTTTGCTGATTACAAATAACATGCAAAGGTTAATTACATTAGCTTTGTTATTAATTGGTTATGCTTCCAAAAGTCTCTTTGTGGACTTGGAAGGGGAGACCAATGGAAAGTGTGCATGTCATGCACTTAAGCAGTTGCATGACAACACTGCAATTTGTGTGGTTGTTTACCTGCAGCAGGAAGTATGGATTTGAAGAGCAAGAGAGGCTTACCTGGAAATATTTCATGACCATTGTTCATTCGACACGTCATTTCTCAGAGCTGGCTGGTGTGCTCCGTTGTCTATATCAGCCTGCAACCAGTCTGGGTTTTGGAAAGAGTTTCCCAATATTTGACAATTAATCTTCCGACATTAAGTCTGATATTCCATAAAAATGTATCTTGTGACTTGCTGATATCTGGTAGATGGCTGAAGTTGTCAACTCTGTATTGTTTAAACAATAATGACAATAATAAATTATATTTTGTATAGGGCAGATTCATCCTGAAGCATCTTTACGCATTTGGCTAAATATTTTTGTGGATAACTTAGACTGTTGCTAAATTACAGCTGCTTTTGGGTTGAAAGACAGCAATTATTTAATGAATTGCTGCAACGGTTTGCTACAGCATAAGGGAGAAAATGAATGACTGCAGGTTAATTTGAAGCTGAAGAATAGAAACATGGGCATATAGACCATGTTTACCCTGTCTTCTTCTTTGGGATTGAAAGTGAGAGTGAATCCCTTGGATCCAGAACTGATACTTTGCAAAATTCCAGATTTGATCCTTTTAGATCTGTCCTTGCTGAGAAGGGTATTCAGGCAGGTGCTTGAAAAAGGTTCCGGGGCTTTCTTCCTGGACTAAAGACACAAGGACATGCTTTGGGGCCCTGTCACCAGGTGGATTGCTGAATCCCAAAGTGTTTCCTTCAACTTGCCTTCTTCAGAGATACACAAACCAACTTCCAAGAACTTTGGAGTCTTGTCAGTTGAAATGTATGTTTTCCTGTGGTGGGAACCTGGAAATTGCAGTTTCCCTTATCCCCAGATAAAATGATAGGCATAGATCTGTCTACCTGCACCCCCACAGAAAGAGCAGTTACAGCCCAAACATCTCAAGACCTGCAAGCAGGAGACAGGAACCAAGTCTGTGCAAACAGCTCTGCGGTCTGTCAGCTTTTAAGTCTGGGCTTTCTATTGCCACTGAGAGAGGCGAGTTCTTACATCGTGTGGAGGAAAGGAGACAGAAGCACAGCAGTAACAAAGCACTGCCCACTGGCATGCCCAGAGAACGACCAAACTCAAGTTGTTATCTGTGAGTCAAGCGACATGCCGTGCACTCACTGCAGTCAGTGGTTGCTCTGCACTCTGTGTGGTTGTTTCACTGGACAATCACAAGAAGTTTAGTAGCTCTAGTGCTTTTCCTAAATGAAACATGAGAAGCCAAAGCCTTTCCTTGTTCTCAGTGTCAAATGTTTAATCACAGATGGCAAACTCAGGATAGATTCACAGATGTGTTTGCTTGTACACAGAGAATGCTTTCACATGAATACCATTTCTGACTTTTTGTCATATGGGACAGATATTCAGGCCTGCCTTGTTTTCATTTACTTATTTGTTTTCCTTTCAACTCTAGACCAATGTACTTTTCTTCTATTGCTTCTTCATCTAGATACACCGAAGCCTTGACAGATCCCAGCTACAAAGGGCAGATTCTTACACTGGCTAATCCCATTGTTGGGAATGGTGGAGTGCCTGACACAGCTGCTTTGGACGAAATTGGCCTCAAGAGGTTTCTGGAGTCTGATGGGATCAAGGTAACTGTAGGAGATGCAGAACTGATCAAAGGGTGGTGGTGGCAGCCTGAGAGGAGTGTGTGTGTGTGTGTCTTTATGTGCTCAAAGGTTTACTGGCACCCTTTTAGAAGTTAGAATAGGTCAGTGATACTCATCCCTCCTTTTTCTTCTTCTGGATGTTGTCGTTCAGAGGAATGGTGGCAGAAGACAACCTGTCTTGCTTTCTGCACTAGGCCATATGCTGTCTGAAAGAGGTGTATGTCCCATCAGTGGTAGACATGCTACAGGTTTTGTGAACTGCTGGCCTGGAGTGTTTTGTTTTGTTATGTTTTCACATTCTCTTCTGTCTTATATTTATCTGTGTTTACTCAGGACTGGCTGCTACAGTGAGATCCAATGCCAGTCAGAATGAGAAGTTTCTGTGTGCTAAGACTTTTCCCTATATGCCTGTAATACCATAAGCAAGGGAGGTGACAGTTGTATGGAGAAGGCTGTACATATTAGTGCAGGAAACTATTTACACTGTGGTGACAGGGGATATTGTCTAGGAGCAGAAGTGTGTCCATGCAGTGGTGGCAGTACTGACAAATGAGACAAACCCGTGTAATTGCAGAACCAGTGAAATACTGTTTCTGTCCTGAGATGAAATGGCTCCTTTATAGGCTATCTAACTCCACTGGAAGATGGAGCTGACTTTTAAAATGAAATGTCACTTACAAGTGAAAAGCTTTCTTAAACAAAAAAATGAATAAAAATAAAACATTTTGTCTTGTATTAAATTTCCATTGTCTTTTTAATGAGAAGTGTTTTCTCAGTTCAATGCAATTTGCAGCTTTAATTACCTGGAAGCCACATTATTCTATGAATTTCTTAAGTAAAAGTGCCCAGATACAATCCTGACAGAGCATGAAGTCTTTACCCCTTTGCTAGGTCTATGTTCTGTCTATTCCCTCTGTAGAGACTCAGACTTGCCATCTTTTTGCTATATAAGAGCAGACATGTCATGTCTACCTAGCCTTGTGCCCAGTCTGTGATGTGGTTTGCAGTGGATGAATAGCAAAAACTCTAAAGATATGGGGCAAGTACAGAGAGATCCTTTGGTGCAAAATGTCATTTTTTTTCTCTCTGCAGGTTTCAGGTTTGCTGGTGCTGGATTACAGCAATGAATACAGCCACTGGCAGGCTGCTAGGAGCCTGGGAGAGTGGCTGCAGGAAGAACAGGTGAGCAGTCTAAAGGGTTACTATTATGAGAACAGACTTCTATGTATGGGAACAAGGGAAAGAACTGCTGGCTTTGGGCTGGTAACCACTCTTCTCCTCAGATGTCTTCATCAGTTTGTATTTGACTCACTCTCTGTTCCTTAGTTCTCTGATTCTTCATCCATTTCTCTTTTTCAGGGTGCAATGGTATTGCCAAGATCTATCCAGAAGGATTAATTAAATGGGAATGTTTAATTCTCCATAAAGATCCATATTCTATTCTATTCTATTCTATTCTATTCTATTCTATTCTATTCTATATTCTCTCATCAAATGTTTCTGTGGTGCTGCTCCTACTGATTGCCACGACTGTAACCTGGAGAGATGTTAGCTGCCAGAACCCCACTGACTTGAAGCCATGGAGTCAGGGATGTGTCAGGAGACTGCCACTGACTTGTGACTGCTGAGAGGGTTAGATGCTGATAAATTAGGCAAAATGAGGCTCAGAAATGAGACAGATATTTGCCACATGAACTTTATATTTTGTGCTTTTTGGTACAAAAAAACAGATTTGAAGAACTAAGCTATTTATTCCATGGGAATGGGAAGGAGAAACAATGAACTAGAAGTGAGGCAGCATTGGTAACAGTGCTTAGAAGAACAGATCTTTGTTTAACAAGTTCTGGCTCTTATCATCAAAGTGATCTGGCTGCTGTCTGCCTTAGCTGCTTGTTCTCTAACTTATCCTTCTCTTGTGTTTTCTTCAGGTGCCTGCACTATATGGGATTGATACCAGAATGCTGTCCAAAGTAATTCGTGACAAGGTATGATCTGCTTCCCTTCATCCAGTTGTGTTAACCTTGCCATTGCTGGGGCCTTTTTCTAACATGACAGCAAGCCTGGGATAGCAATGCTACTGCTGGGCTGCCTTGACCCCAGCTGCTACTGAGAATCCTATCCCCTTCCAGAGGCTCTGTGTCTTCTCAGTAGCTGAGACAATGCTCTGATCCCAGGGAGCCTCCTCACCTTGGCACTACTCTGTTTTCCTGTCCTACATTAGTGAACCAACACAAGCTGATGTAAATGAAAGGCCTTGGGTAGCTGTGTCAGACTAGTGTGTCAGGCACAACAGGTAGTAGTGTCAACTATATGTTGCATCAAATGGCAAGTCAGAGAGAGCAATAACTCTGTGAAGTACTGTGAATACCAGTTTACAGGCAGCATCAGCTCTGGTCAGTGGGAGTTCTCCTGCTCCTCAGAGACAAAAGAATGCCTACAATAACCTAAGCTTGCATTCCTAACTCAGGCCACTTTTCCTTGGCTGAATCCTGTTGTTATTTTTAAGTCATTACTTCTCTCCAGTTTCCAAGAGCTGACAACTGAAGGATACAGGCAGGATTATGTTACTGAATAGAGGTTAATGTTAAGGTACAATTCACTCTGTCTGAAATAGTGATCAAAGCCAGGCTGAATGTAAATGCACCTTGGAGGCTTTTCTTTTATAATGCATTGACTGAAGCTGCTCTTTTCTTTAGGTGATCAATTTGCAGTATGCAGTCCAAGCCCACACCCCCTTTCATTCCACAGAGCAAAATATGAATGACCCAGCTTGAATAGAGGAATGGGAAGATAGGAAGTTGTCCTACTCTTATAGACAGTAGACAAATGCAGTGTAATTCAATAGAAAATGGCAATATGTTTCCTACTATCTCGAGACATACTCTTTAATGGATCAGTGTTCCTTTAATCCAAAATAAATACAATTTCAGAGTTTATCCTGTCTATGGTAGTAGTGCCCATTATACTGGAACTCTGAGTGGTATTCACTTATGGCTTTTAAAATAGTGCACAATGTAGCCTTTCTCCCCAGTCTTCTCAGATTAAAAAAAAAAACCAGCTTAGTATTTTGCTCTGTGTCTGTTTATAAATAGAGGGTAAGAACAGGCTTTCATGATGCTAAATGCAGAAATGAGCAGTGACTCATTAAATTGGACTTTAAAGGTAAATGCAGGGCACCACTTGGCTGAATAATCTGGGAGCAAGGTAAAACACAGGGTTCCTGTATGAGAGCAAGGTCTTCAGGGCTTTGTCATCAATGTTTATGGGACTGACTGTGTGGTGGCACTTGGCAGTTTCTGTGATTCCCAAGAACCTGACTTGTTCAAGATGATGCTGACCTTTTCAGCTCTGCTTCATGCAAAACAGCCTGGAGTAGCTTTTAGTGTAAGGTGCTACTCAAGATGAGATAGGTTGTCAGCTACTGTTAAGAACAAAACTGTCTTTAAAACTTATCCTCAGCAATGTGCATGGCAATGCAAGATGCAAGATGCTCGATGCTCTTTCTTGCCCTAGGAAAATGGCAGGGATGCTTCAGGTATGACTAGCCATAGAAGTATCACTAAACCCGGTATCACAACAATCCTGGTGTGCATGCCAGGGTGATATATCCACAGGGCCAGCTGAATTTAACAGGTTTTATCTTAAAAGTGTCATGCATTAAAAGTTAAAACAAAACATTGACATCCAGTTTTACTTTCCTCTTCCATCCTTGGAAAGTCCTGTGTTGCACACCCTGTCCCTGTACTGAGAAGAGATTAACACTAGCTTAATCCCACTTATTCCAGGAGTGGGGCATAGCCAAACCAGGGATTTTTCCATGGAGAACTTTAATGAGCAGAAGCAAAGCAAAAGTTTCTGTGAGGTGGTAACACAAAAAAGAGCAGAGCTTGCTGGAGGTGATTTATTTTTTTTTTAACAGCTTATTCAGAAAACAGCTGTGCTGACCTGCCTCCTACATAGCTTTGCCTTATAGTAGCTCTGCTGCCTTGCAGCTAGCCACAGCAGGTGGCTAAAGACCTCACAGTGGGTTTCCAAAAATGCTTCAAACTGCTTTGTGGATTACTTCCAGATCTACACAACAGTTATCTAGGGATCTGAATTATGATCCTTTGGAAGGCAACCTGTTTTATTGTCACTAGACAGCTTGCCAAACTGTCTATTAACAAATTTTACTGCTCACAATGCCTCTCCCCTGCATGAAGAATTTTAAGCAGATTTTCATACTAAGGAAGACTCAAACTTCTGAAGATGCTACAAGTGGTTATAAACTCCTAAGAAGCCACCTCTGAACAGCTGTTCCAGTTGCTGTGCCTGTCAGCACCTTGTCCCAGTGTTCACAGCTTCTCCTTTGCTTATGCTTCATTGTTTACTGATGTGTTCCACAGGGCACAGTTCTTGGGAAGATCGAATTTGAAGGTCAACCCGTGGAGTTCGCAGACCCAAATAAGCAAAACTTAATTGCAGAAGTTTCAACAAAGGTGAGAAATTCTGTAGTGCCAAGCTGTACACTCCAGGTAGCAACTGATGCTCATTTACTCTGATGATTGTCCAGTCTTTCCAGACAAACAAAATGGGGACCTTTTCTAAACCATACACCTTTCCAGATCTTTGAAGGACTGTCATCTCAACATCATCCTCGTAGAATTGCCATGGCTCCTTAGGTGCAGCATTGAAGATGTAAAATGAGCTGTGTTGGGTCTGAACAGTACTCTGATCAGAGGATTGTGTGTTACAAAGGCACATTTGAGAATATGGCTAGACCTAGTATACAGTGGTCATTTTCAAACATAAGAATTAATAAAAAGAGTGGTCACTTTCCTTAAATAAATTTCAGGAAAGCTCACAATAACATTTGATAATCTGAGTTCAGGCGTAATTTTGTTAAGATGATTCCAGAAGATATTTCTAGGTTTCCAAGAGACTAAGTTAGGAATCCCCTGCATCTAATATTACTGATATGAGCTGCTTTGTCTATAGGCATAAACAGAACAGCATTTCAGTTTGTACTGTGTTAGCTGGGTATGCAAACCATGTTTAACCACAAACTGAGAAGAGTACAAATCGTGAGGATGTAGCAAACTAGGCCTTTACTACAAATAGTAACTATTCTTGTACCAATGTAAGGGCTAGTGCCTTAAATTGTGAGCTCTTTGGGGATTCAATTGTGAGATAGACTGCCTTGGGTGCTTAATCCATGGACTAAAATGAGAAATGAATGTATGAGTTCCTCTTACAAATTCCATGCTAATCATGGTGTTTACAGCTCCTTCAAGATCTGTGAGAGCTCTGCAGATAGTTGCTTGTATACTGTTCTCCACACAAGCTGGTGTGTTAGTGGAAGAAGTGAGGCAATCCTGAACAGACTGGTTGGTGAGCAAGTGGGAATTTGAAGCGCAGCTTCCATCTGGACTGGGGTTTGCAGCAGTGACTGGCTCCCCTGGATGCCATTGGAATACATAAGTCACCTTCTCACCTTCAGGGATCTCAGTAACTCATGCCAATGCCTCCACTGTATTTTGAGTCAGGGCCTTGTTGCTACACAGAAGGATGGCAATTGCTTATTGAGGTTGTGATCTGTGATGACATGATGCAAGTGGAGCTATTTTGAACAGCAACTCAGAAATAGGTAAGGTTGCTGATACTAAACTCTGCAATTACTAAGACAGAATTACTGTAAAGATGCTGAAAATAGCTTCTAAAAGAGATATAATAAGATTAATGGAGCTTTGGTGGTCTCATTATGTTTATAACTTCATTATGTAGGCTTAAAAAGCGACATCACAAATAAAGCTGAAAATGAAGTAAGCGGTTCAATGTCAGTAATTACTGGAAGTGGTAATCTATCCTTTGCTGAGCGGCTGTTTTCATGTAAATCAGGATACAGGAAGAGCAGGAATCTGCTGATCAATTGTACATTAGGAGTGATTGATTTTTTAAATTCTTGTTATTTTTCCCTTGCCTTCTTTAGATGAAAGTGGTATAGACTCTATTTGCTGAAGTTGTCTATACAAGGCAGGGAATGTAGAAGACTGTTAGTGTTTTGCAGGAGCTTTTGTTGGAGGTTTATTTTGGTGCATGTGATGGTCAGAGGACCCCAAATCACGAGAAGTATTTAACCACTTGAAGTAAAAGGTGTCTTCTGTCCAGCCCCACATATTCTTTTAGTTCTCAGCACTTTTGCCAGCAGGAGTTTCTATTCTCCTTGACTGATGGCATGCAGCCTTCCCACATCATCCTTTCAAACTGGGACAGATTTTACAGGCTATTTTACAGGCGGAGAAGAGATGAAGGAAATCCTCTGGCCTTAGAAGGAATATATTTTAACAGTTCCCTGATCCAGTTTCCAGTCTGGTTTCTGTCTAGACATACTCTCAGACAGTTGCAGGAGTCAATGCCCTGCAGTACAGAGGAATAATAAGTGTTGAAAATGGGAGGAAGGTTGTGAAGACAGCAACACATCAGTTGCTGCTGCTGAAGGAAACGTAACAAATCATAACATAATTAATTGGATAAAGAAGAGTTTAGAGAATTAGATAATTAAAATACCTCAAAGCAGTTTTGTCTGGGACTCCCTCTGGCCATTAGAAAAGCTGAGATGAACCTTTTGTCATAGAATCATAGAATGGTAGGGGTTCGAAGGGACTTTTAGAGATCATCTCGTCCAACCTACCTGCAGAAGCAGATCCATCCAGGCCAGGTCACACAGGAATGCATCCAGGTGGGTTTTGAAGACCTCCAAGAAAAGAGACTCCACAATCTACAACAAGTAAAATCCACTTGTGACTCTTAACGATATTGTCATATTTGTTATCAGGCACAGCTTCGTATCAGAACCCTTGAGTGATCTAACAAGACCCAGTTTTAATGTGATTTTCATCCTGTCATTCTCAAAGGGGATTGTAGGCTACTTTACCATCTGATTATGTAGCGTGAACTACAAGATATGTTCTGATACAAGAATCTCCATTCAGCGTTGCACAGCAAGAGTCACAACAGCAGCTGGAACACTACTGTCTCTGTGCTGAGACCTATCCTCAAATATGAATTAGTGACCATTGGTGGTTCAGCTTGAAGCCTTGTAGTGAAGGGAGATGGCTCCTTGCACCCCATCTCTTCTACCCTTGCTCTGCATATGGCAGTAAGGCCCTCCTGATGATGATTAGAGTTGTCCTCACATAGGACATACTCTTGCATCCTGAAACTCTCTTCATCTCAATATTTGAGAAGATAAAAATTCAAATAAGTGGGTTAGGATAACACAGAAGTTGTAATATTCTGCTAATAAACTTCATCTTGAGTTCCCTGTAGAGGGGCTATCTTTCTTTCTGGATGGTCATAATCCTCCTAGGAAAAGATTTAGTTTGTCACCCTGCACCAGGTATACTGATTTTATTATTTTAAAAAAGATTTTAGCATCTTTTCATAAAGAGGCACAGCTGTGAAATTCAAGTGCCAGAGAAACTGATTAAAAAGGAGTTTATTATTTTTTTTTCCAGTGGAGTATTGCACAAGAGAAAACCCCCTTTGGATAAAGTACACTTAGCAATATCAGTTTTAAGAAGCTGAGAATAACTCAAAGTAAGCACGGAACTGATCTTTTGAAGGAAGAAGTGTGCCTTACGTGTGTATTGATGAGTAATATCCCAGCCTGGTGCTAACTGTAGTCATGTAACAAGTAAAATAATTCAGCAAGCTTCAGGAGGAAGCTATCCATAAATAACCTTATGCCAGTGCTACAGCTGTTGTCCATATGTCTACATATTGCAGTATCAAGGCATGTATCACATCCAGTGGTTTAACTTCACTGTCTTCCTTACTGGTTGTGAGCAATAGATAAGTGGGTGTACAAAGCATAGTGGTCCAGATTTAGGACTTTGTGGAATGGATTAAAGAACAGCAACTGGAAGAGAAGTGTGGTGTGATATGTAAAACTGTCAGGTCCATATGACCATATGTCATGCTCAATGAGGTGCTTGGCCTGTTCTGTACTGTGGTGGTGAACTAGAGGTCACTCATAGGATATGTCCAGCTTTGGTCTCAGTGTGGCTGGAGGTGTTTAATGGGATGGATCTGTAGCTAGTGTGAAGTAGCCTTGCTACTCCGGTGTCAACAGGATGAGTTCAGCTGAAAATCTTTGCTTTATATCTGGCTTTTCTCTTGGGATGCAATAATCTGTGACAACTGGCTTGCTGCTTCACTCCTAATGAGGTGAAACACGGGAAAAAAAGCTTGTTATTAGCTATGGAAACAAGTGATTTCTTAAGAACTGCTGTTACTGCTGTATTCAACAGTATATAAAAGAGCATTATAACTTCTACTTTCACAGAAAAATGAAGCACTAATGTCTGCAGTACTTCTGGAGATTTCCATGCAAATTGATTAAGTACCAGTCACTGTGTGCTGGTGAAAAGTTATTCTGCTACCCATCTTCCCTTGGTTTTGGGGCCAGGGGAGTGATCTGTCATTTACAGTGTGCACTGTTTTTTTATAGGAAGTCAAGGTTTATGGCAGAGGGAATCCAATTAAAGTTGTAGCTGTCGACTGTGGCTTGAAGCACAATGTTATCCGTCTGCTAGTGAAGGTAGGTCAGTGCTTTATGTCCTTCATCTCTTGTTTTGCTTTGATAAGAGCCTTGCCTGTACTCACTAGCCTTTCTTCCACCTGGACACATCCATTCTAGTAGCAGTTGCCCTCCTAAAATGAGGTACAGTTTTTAGGATGGTTTTTATGGACTGGGAGGTGTTTTCTGAATTTGGTACACTGTACTGAGGGGGTAAGGAAGAGGACCTGTACAGCAACCTCTCAGCCATGAGAAGAATTGCCAGAAAGTGAGCTTTAAAAAGACATAGTGGCACAGCTTCTCTAAAGAACAACCAAAGGACATCAGCCCAACACTGGAAAAAAATAAAGGAATGAAGGAAAACACTTTGCATTTGAGAGTGATAATTAGTTGAGACAGACCCAGAGAAGTTGTGGAATGTCTGTCCTTGGACATATTAGAAACAACTGACCAATGCCCTCAAAAACCTGCCCTAAAGTTGAAATAACCCCTGCTTTAAGCAGGGCTCAGACCAGATATCCTCCTGATGTCCCTTCATCCTGAGTTACTCTTTAATTCTATGGTTCTATGAAGATATTTTCCTATTGTTAGCTCAGTGATGTAGCAGTCCTTGCTTCTCTAGTCATGCAGGAGGAATGAAGGAAGTGTCCTCCCATTTTCTAGATGTCCAAGGTCCTGCTGTTTCCATGTTTTAGTTTATGTGGATGTTTGTTGCATTTTTGATGTGCAGTACTAGTTTTGACATGTCAAAGTACAAGTCTGGCATCATACTTTACGTGTGTACATGCATACACTCTTTTTACACCATTAGTAAGCTATGATCTCATTAGTAAATTTCAGCCAAACTTGACAGGTGGTTCAAACATACTAAGTCTACCAGTTTTATGAAAGCAATCTGGTCAGTGGAGAGAAGACTCATTATTGTTCCTGACAAAGAGATGACTGAAATCCAAAGTCAACCTCTGGGACATGAGAGCATGGAAATAACCTCCTGACACAAATTCATTTGTCCCTCTCCCCCTCTCATTTATTGTTTCCTTGGTTTTTTTTTCCAGAGAGGTGCAGAAGTGCATTTAGTTCCGTGGGACTATAATTTCACCACCATGGAATATGATGGGCTTATAATTTCTGGAGGTCCAGGGGATCCCATGAAGGCCCAGGAGGTGATTCAGAATGTCAAAAAGGTACAGTGCAACAGGCATAGAGCTGATTATTCTTGTTTATTTGTTATTTCTTTTTCCAGTGCCTGAAATCCAAACAGTTGTTTGCCTGGGATATTTCTCATTTTGGTCCACTGGGAGCTGTCTCCAGACCAGTAGTTACAAGAGGGCTATACAGACCTTGGCGAACAATACATAGTAAACATGACTAGCATTATTACATTATCAATGCCTTAAAGTGTCCTATGCTCTTTCAGGAGCTGTGTGATCTTATGGAAGAGCAGCCCTGATCTCCCAATGCTCTCATTTGCCACAATGACACACAGAAAGGCTGCAATGCAGACTGTCATTGCTTGTTCCCCTTGAGTCAACTGAGACATCAAGTTGTGCTCTGAGGCTTCCCTCTAAACAGAGGACATGAGAAAACTTTCCTTTGTAGGCTATTGTCACCTTTGCATTCAGCTTTTTTCCAAGTCTATATGGCTGTTGTGAGGTTCTCCTCCCCTCTACTCTGTCCTCATGACACCACATCTGGAATATTGTGCCCAGTTCTGGGCCCTTCATTTCAAGAAGGAGAGGAAGTTGCTGGAGAATGTCCAGTGCAGGGTCACAGAGATGATAAAGGGAGTGAAGCATCTCTCTTATGATGAAAGGCTGAGGGAGCTGGAGCTCTGCAGCTTGGAGGAGACTGAGGGGTGACCTCGTTAATGTTTACAAATATGTAAAGGGTGAGTGTCAGGAGGATGGAGCCAGGCTGTTCTCAGTGATGTCCAATGATAGGACAAGGGACAATGAGTACAAGATGGAACACAGGAGGTTCCAAAGAAACATAATGAAAATCTTCACTGTGAGGGTGACAGAGCACTGGAACCAGATGGGTTGTGGAGTCTTCTCTGGGGACATTCAAAATGCACCTTGATGAATTTCCGTGTGACCTACTCTAGGTGGTCCTGCTCTGGCAGGGAGTTTGGCCTAGATGATCTTTCGAGGTCACTTCCAACACGTAAGATGCTGTGATTCTGTGAACTAGGATGGTTTGTATTGGAATTGCTGAACTCTCCTGTATCACTTGAAGAAATTTTCATTTTAGGTCCTGGAGAGCAATCGCCCAGAGCCCTTGTTTGGAATCAGCATGGGAAACCTCATCACTGCCATAGCAGCTGGAGCTACTTCCTACAAGATGCAGATGGCCAACAGGTGCAGTAACTCTTCTGGTCCCCAGGGCCCCGGCAGGCAGGCTGGGCACTGTGAAGGGCACAGAGCAGCAGTGTGCTGCTGCTGAGCTGCCTGTGTGGGGTCTCACCTCCCGCTAATGTTACTGCCTCAGTCCAGCAGTGCTCCTTGCCTTTCATGGAAACTGCCATGCCATACGTTACCTTTTTTTTTGGTGTGGATGTTTTGAAAGTATCTGATGTAACTGATCTTAATCAAACTGAAGGATAGAAAAGCTTCTCCTAGGACTTATCATTCTGAGATTGGCTGCCAGTTTTGAACAGCTGCTATTGAGCTGCTCTGTATATAGCCCCACAGTTAGCAGCGCTTCCTAATTGCGGCATTTGGACACACCTGGCACTTCTGTCCTCTGTTCTTTATCCTTTCTCTTTCAGAGGACAGAACCAGCCTGTCCTGAATACAGTGAATGGACAAGCTGTCATTACTGCCCAGAACCACGGTTATGCCATCGACAGCTCCACTGTCCCACCTGGCTGGAAACCTCTCTTTGTGAATGCCAACGATCAAACCAATGAGGTGAGCTTGTGCTCTCCAAACACCTGCACATAGCAGCCTCTACTGAGCAAGGGCTCTCTCTCACTTTATCTCACCTGCTGGCAGCTTGCTGTCAGATTATAGTTAGTTATTAGGACTAAACTTGACAGTCTGACCATCTGCTTTACTGGGCCACTGTTCTCCATACTAGCCCAAAGAGTAGGATTGATTTGTTGTGTTGATTCTGTGTTGCACAGCACATAAAAGAAATTTTATTGCAATCTAATTTGACCTGTTATTGTAAACAGAATTTCAAGTAC
The DNA here is from genome assembly GCA_013401255.1 of Urocolius indicus. Taxonomy (NCBI): domain Eukaryota; kingdom Metazoa; phylum Chordata; class Aves; order Coliiformes; family Coliidae; genus Urocolius; species Urocolius indicus. Next base: position 135,391 of record WBNH01003935.1, read on the forward strand.
TGAAGTCATGAGGGAGAGAGGCAGTTGCTACTAGAAAACAGTGCACAAGATCTAAGGTAGAGATCCAATGTAAAGTGATGTCCATGAAAGGCAAACAATTAAAAAAATGCCTGGCTTCTGGAGGTGCACAGCCAAACAGGGAAAAGGATAGGAAGGAAAACAATATGCTATAGCTCAGTTTTGACACAGTCAGGCATTGAGACAGATCTCAGGGTTTGTAACTGCCCATTTTAAATCTTGCCCATTAGGCTCAGTGTTGTGCAAGTCAGTGAAGTCTTGCTATTTATCAGAAAATCATTGAAAAGAAGGTATTTTCAAAAGTAATTTCTCCCATGGGAATACGCCTCTCTCTTGTTTTGTGTTTTTAATGCCCCATATCAAGTCTGGCAAATTGAATGCTGCTGTTCTGGCAGATCCTGGCTGTATTTTGCAGGATTGAGGTGCATTGATTTCCAGCTGATGGTTTTGGAATCTTTGTTAGCCACTGTTGTTTTTATCCTTACAGATGTATCTAAACAGAGACAAAGGTTACCAAACAAGATATTAATACAAAACATTTACACCTATTTAGCTCATTTTTTGGAATGAGTTTTATCTGTGTTAACAAGCTGAACCCTTTCAAGCCTAGGCCTTTCATGTTTGCTTTAGCTGGAGACTGGAGACAAGAGTGATGATGCTTTTGCATAAAGCAGGTGGTAATGTTGAACATCTTCTGGATCTAGAAGCATGACATTCTTTTAACATGAGATAAAGGACCATTTCTGTGAGCCCCAAAGCAGCATCCCTCTCCTAAGCCTTCATAGATGAAGAGGGACAAGGAGCAAACTTGTTTTAGCATGAGATGCACAGAAAGGAAGAGAGTTGGACGGGCTCTCATGTACATACAGTCTGTTGAATTACTGTTTGAAAAAGAAAAAATGTTTCTTGTGGCTTAGCCCATCACAGCTGGACAGGGCCAACACAGTTCTCCAAATACTGACAAGTGTGGAGTGACTATTTTAGAAATATATTTATAAAAATATATTTGTAAGTAGGTAGAAGTAACATGAGTGTTCAGGGAAAATGTGACAGACTGATGTCATTCTTTACTGTGAGGGCAGAAACTGATACCATAGTGGATCAGTTGTGGTCAGTAGCTCATCTTGCATCTCTGGCCCATCTCAGCATCCCATCCTGCAGCTCTGGATGGTACTGTTGCTCTATATGAATTATTGGAACTCCTTTGTTCATTTCTATGGGAAGTAGGTTAAATCAGAGCTATTTCTTTCCTGGATTTCCTCTTGAGGGACTTCCCTACCTCCAACTGCAATCAGGGATCATGACCAATGACAGGGTGGTCTCCCAGTGGACCATGATGCTTGGACCTATTAGGCCACTCAAATGAGAACTCTGTTTTTCCTGACTCTAACTGAAACTATAAGCACTGTCTCCAAACTCAGTCTGGGTCCTTCATAGCTATTGTTTGTCCAGAGCAGTGGTCCCATCTCATCACAGCCATGAAAAAAATCATGTGCAAAGTCCTGTGTCAGTATTTAAAGTGAGTGATGGAAATCAAGACTGTGACCAAAACCTGTTTCTTCTGTGACAGAACCAACCAGATCAGGTTGGTAAAACCATTCATTCCATAGCAGCCTTATCCAAGGTGGTCTTTTTTTGCTACGTTTGCTTTTCTTTTCTGCCCCATCCAGAATTACCTCTGGAGGGAGACTAGTGCATCTGCTCTGTTAAGTGCTCACAACTTTGTAGTGTTGTAGTGATAGTGATGTCTCCAATATGCTTCTTGTCCAAGGTCTGTGTACAGCTCCTTAGGTTATACAGACATTGGAGGGTTAGCAGAAGAGCAAGAGGCTCAATGACTCCTCAGATAGGACAATTGTTTGAAGCCTGGGAATGAAATTGGTGTCAATTTGGCAGCACCTAGAAACAGTCAGTCCTTTGTCCTTCAGTGCTTACAGAGATAAGGTGTGGCTTTCTGTTCTCTTGCTTGCTTGCAAGGAGGTGTCTAAGACAAACATTTTTATTCCTGCAGGGAATTATGCATGAGACCAGACCGATTTTCACAGCACAATTCTACCCAGACGCAAATCCTGGGCCAAGAGACACAGAGGTATTGTATGAGGGCTGAGCTGGGCTGTCTTTCAGATGGCCTAGGGAGTGCAGATATGTATCAGCTACAGTAACAAGTCTTTATGTTGGTGATGGTCCTAAATCTTGGGTTTGGAAATGTCAGGATCCTAACAGAGGGCTCAGTCATGCATAGGCTTGTGTCTGCTTAGCTTGATCCACAGCTAATTACAATCAGCAGCAAGGCGTCTATTGACTTCTGTGTGCTTTGGATCAATGATTCCATTCATATGATGTATATGCTTTGAGACCTGGTGGGATTATCTGCGTGTTGGAAGTTACTGAAGTGCTTAAGCTTTTGCAGGATCAGGCTCAAATCTCTTGTACCTGGGGTGATTACAAAAAGGGAAAGATTTTATCTTGACAGAAAAAATACTAGCCAGATGCTTTGTAATAAAATCATTACCTTTCTAATACATTTTAGTTCCACTTTCAAATTTTATAATTACTGTAGCGTTATGTAAATAGATTCACACTTCCTCACTCTGGTTCTCCTAAGTGAAATGAAATTTTAATCCCCCATCTGTGACTTCGCACAAATTCTACAACAACTGGTTGCGTAGTCACAGAGTATGACTAAGCAGCAACAGGGGATGTGGAAGGCAGAGGAGGCATGTCTGAACATAAATAAACTGTTTAGCATTTCTTGAGAGAGGAAGATGGGAGAATACATAGAAGTGATCATTTTAATCTTAATTTGATGATGATTAAATCTGCAAGTAAATCTCTTGATATCAAGAAGTTTCATAGCACTCTGATTGACTAGTGAATCTCATAAAACTCAAAATAACCCTCAGCTGTGTAGTTTCCAAGTCTGTGCCCTCTCACTGCTGGGACAGGTTTGGTGCCTATCCTGACAGGCTTGCAGGACTCATCTGCACCCCCTTCACAGTAAATTCCCAGCAGGTAGCTTCAGGGGCCATGTAGACAGAAGCTCCGCAGGTGTGGGGCTAAAATGGGAAGCCTATCGCACTGCATGCAGCTGCTTGCAGGCCAGCAGTGGTCACACTGTCTCCCCTTTTCTCACAGCTCTCTGGAGCCTCCACCAGAGAACAATACTGATTTAACCTAACTGATGTTTAGATTTACCCATTCAGATCCCAGCTCTGTAGCAGGCTCCTTTCCAGATGATTCCCTTCAACTTGTTAAGTGTATGCTCTTCTGTGTTTTAGCTTTTAAGGCTGTTCATTCCTTACTCTGCCAGCCACATAAAAGCAGAGCATACAGATGTGACTAATATATGCTTTCTTCCTGGTATGACCTCACTTTCTTGAATGCAGATTTGTTAGATCTATCAGAGTTGTTTAATAAATTTCAAATAGTGATTCCCTCTTCTCTGATGGTGTAAATCTTCCTGTGGTGGCAGAAGAGCAGAGCTGATAGCTTGCGCTCACAAATGGCCTGTTCTTTGTGTCTTTCCTTGGTATTTACTTAGTTCCACTCTGGTGATTAAATATGTGTATTTATTTTTTTTTTTTTTTAGTTCCTGTTTGATTCATTTATTTCACTGGTCAAGAGAGGGAAAGGCACTACTGTTTCCTCTGTCCTGCCCAAGGCTGGAGTGACAGCTTCAAGAGTGAAGGTCAGTGTACGGATACTCACTGTTCATGAGGCTAGGAGCTTGATCATTCCTACCGACCCTCACAGTACAAAATGGCACAAAAGCTGGCCAGGTAAGTTAAAGAAGGCTTCCCTAACCAAAAGGCTGTCATCTGCCTATCTTGAAGTCATCACGTGTCTCTTGTGTTATGAACTCCCTTTCCTTTGAGAAAGTTTTAAGACCTGATGTTTCATGAATTTTTCTTTGTAGTTCTCCCAAGAAAAGCACTCTCACAGCAGTATATGAGGTGCCTGGGGATAATCTGGCCATGAAATTTAGAGCCAGCAGCATAATGTTGATGCTCTGTTGCCTAGCAAATAAGTCTGAAATTCCTAGTGTGAGCTGAATTTCATACAGTTTTGCTATCTTAAAAGGCAGATGGGCTTTGTGGGCAGCCAAAGTAAGGCATGGTTGTCTATAAGCATATGATAAAATTACCACATTTATTGTATGCCCTGTGCATGTCATGTGTTTCTCTAGCCAGGGATATATGGGAGAAGTCCAGTAGAAATGCTCTTGGAAATAAAACTGCAGGGATTTTGGAGGTGAATTTTCTTCTATTTTTAGAACTTGTATTTTGTAATTTGAGACTGTTCAGTGCTGCATAGTCTCTATTAATTTCAACAACCACCGCAGTAGGACTGATTTTTTTTTTCATGCTGTTTGACACTTCTAGGTCTCCAAAGTTCTCATTCTAGGATCAGGAGGTCTGTCGATTGGTCAGGCAGGGGAGTTTGATTACTCTGGATCCCAGGCTGTGAAAGCCATGAAGGTGAGACAATACTCTGAAAATACTAATATCATGTAACTGTGGTATCACTGGGGCAGGGAAGCTGTTGAGAACGAATAGCTGTAAGGAAATATATCCATTGTTTGTTTGTTAACTTGTTGGTTGAGTGATGTAAGTTAACCACTCCGAATTACCTTCCAAAGAGAGACTTTCTCAAGGTTTCCACTACAATCCTCAAGCATTTTTTGTTATTTGTGATGTGTAAGTGGTCTGTCCAGGCTTGTCAGACTGAATGGAAGTGAAGAGGATGAATATGGTCAGCTACACTTGAGCTGAAATTTCCATAACTTTTGTGGTATGGCAACACACTGCAAGGCACACAAATAACAACAATATCTGAATGGCTTGCTGCTGTCAAGATGGTTAGCCAAAGATTTTGAACCCCTTATCAAAGCAGGTTTTCTGAGGTCATGTATACCAAGTTTTCTTTCCAGATTGGATTCATAATCTTGAACAGAATGAATGAGAAGTCATTCATTTGAATGAATTTTGTCCAGTAAGTTTATTATCTGGTTTCTGATGTTCCCTTTCTGAGGACTGGAGAGCTGTATTATTCTGAGACATACACAAATGGATGTGTACTTCTGTACATGCCTGAGAAATGTGTGTATTTAAACTGTGCTTGCACGCTTTTCCCTGAAGCACCCTGTGTAGTCCATTCCCATGTTGGGTTTTGGGGTCTAATTTCTCTGCCCATTTCCTGCCTCAAAAGTGCAAAGCACCTATAAAGACTCGTAGGGGCAAAGCTCCTGCTAGGAGAAGATATGGAAGGATAGCAGTGTTCCTGTGATGGAGTTATTACTGGTAACGTCTCAGTTACCTGAGCCCCTAGTTCATTGACCTCATGTGAAGGAGGAGGAGAGCTTATAGAGGCCTGTGTGACAGATTCAGAGTAGATGTAGCAGCTGCCTTCAGATAAGGAGGTGATTGTGAGTGTCTCTGAGGCTGTTTTGACGTTAGGACCATTCTATTCCTGTTCTGACCCTGAAGTCAAGAAAGAGAAAATCAATTACAGTAATCTTAAATATAACTGAAGGTGTTGTAACACATCTTGTGTTCTATGTACTTTGTTTGTGTCTTGAATTGCACTTGCTGGCTACTAGTTCAAACTGTCCATATCATCAAGAAAATAAGGAGTATCTCAGAGTTGGGGAGTGCAGACAATGACCTGAGTTGTAAAGGAAGCATTGCTCTCCTTCAAACTCAGCTGTGGTTTGTGGAAGAAAGTGTGGTTTTTTTTTTTTTTTTTTTTTTTTTTAATGATAAATCTCCCTAGTTTGACCTCCCACAGTGCCTTTTCCCTTCCTGTGGCCACCAGCCAGCTGCTGTGATCTGCAGGCTAATTAGCCATTCCAGCAGCAGTGCTTACACTCCCTGACCTTGCCTCTGGCAGTGATTTACTGTTGCCTGCCAGAGAGAAGGTGGTTGGTCAGTGGCTGCCAGGAGAAAGCCACATAACATAGGTGGCAGAGAACAGGGACAATTCAAAGGAGACAAGAGAGATTTCTTTCCCCTTAGATAATGACTTTTTTTATTGTTGTTGTTACAAATAATCAACATTGATTCTCACTGCTGGGTGTTCTGATTCATTCTGTATGTACTGCTGTTCTTCATAGTCTGTTGAATGACAATTCTTTATAAGAAGGTGCTTTTGTTAATGTTCAGTCCTGTACAGTTGAATGAGTGTCTCTTTTAAAGAGTAAAATCTTGTGGCTTCATCTTCCCCAGTCAGTGAATTTGTATTTGCAAGAGTATTCATCAAACACAGGAACATCATCTGAAAAACAAGGCCTGGAAGCATCTTTGAATAACAGAGATTTGGCTTGTGGTGACCTGAAAAACTTCCTGGATTACTAGCTGTGGGATTGTCCCCACTGATTTGAATATAAGTGGATATTACACACACACAACACACACACACACACACACAGAGAGGAATGGAGCCTTCTGAGGGTATTATCAATTTGGTGTTATAATTAGGTCATAACAAAGGTCTCCAGTCAGGATAGGTGGTCTCTGTACAGTCCTACATACTTATAAAAAATTGGAAAGGCAGAAGTTGGAAGGAAGGAGTGCGAGGGCAAACAGTAAGTGGATTAAAATCCAGCATCTTGGACAATTGAGCCAGAGGACGTGATATCAGTAAAATGTGTCCCTCTTAGCACAGTAGGCATTAATTCTCTCCTTAATTATCTTCCTCATCACTGCTAGCTGGTCCTTAAGACACCTTGACTCAGATAAGAGGAAAGAAAAGGCTGAGATGTACAGATATTCCAGCTTGTTGCCAAGTGATTTACCTCTCCATCTTCCATTCATTAACATAGAATTATAGCTACAAATGTGTGAATGTATTCATTAGAGAAGAATGTTTTGGTCAGATATCTACCTCAGTATCTTTGTGGAAAGTCAAAGGAAAAAATGTTTATTTTACTGTTGCAGGTTGAAAAAAAAACCTGAGACCTACTTGGGTACTCATGATCAAAGACCTACTACTTGGCAAGAAAAAAATGGGTTTTGGTTAATTTTTTTTGCATTACCACTTTAAGTCTGACTTTCACCAGAAGACAGATTCTGTTTGTTTCTGTCTCCTCTGTGTAACTCCTAAATGTATTAAACAACTTCAACCAAATTCCTGAATTGAGTGGTGGTCTCCATTCTCTCAGCAGTCACAGGCAGGCAGAGGGACGAAAGTAAAGGACTGGTGTTAGGTCAGACTGGTACAAGATACCAGAAAGACCTTATGGGAGAGTACATAAGGAACCAGGCTTCTTAATTCTGCTATTGGTAAATTGCTTGCTGAACCCCATCTTTCCTTGTTGCTGCCACTGTTATCTTTTTTTCCAACATATGCAAAGTCTTTAATGCAAATTTTCATTTTTCAGGAAGAAAATGTTAAAACTGTCCTCATGAATCCCAATATTGCTTCAGTGCAGACCAACGAGACTGGCTTAAAGCAAGCTGACACTGTATACTTCCTCCCCATCACTCCACAGTTTGTCAGAGAGGTCATCAAGGCAGAGCGTCCTGACGGGTTAATTCTGGGCATGGGTGGCCAAACTGCTCTCAACTGTGGTGAGTATGATACAGGTACCTTGGCACTCCTTGCAGATAAACTCATGGATTTTACCATGTGTGCGGCAGATTTATTTGTGCAGACATGTCAGACCATGGGCCTGATACATTGTCCAGATTACTAAAGGGTTGCTAAGGGATACAAGCAGAGATACTGGCCATGAGGGAGTAATTGCTAAGCTGCGAACCGAACATGTAATTACTGTTTTTAATACTTAAAAGTAATTAACATATCCTGCTTTTCATCTTAAGACTAATTTATCATAGTTGGATTGGGGACATTCAGACCACCTTGAGGCAGAGACCAAAAGGAGACCTTTGTTGAGCTGCTTGGAACAGGTGTCCAGCTCCACTGCTTTGTTTTGTGTTGCAGAGGATGGCCAAGCAGTAACTTTACTAATATTCCAGGTCCCATAGATTCGAGAACAGAAACTTTCATGTTATGTTTCTGAGGTTTAATACTGACAAAGAATAATGAAATTAGCTGTTAATGAGGCCAGACAAGTTTCCAGCTAATCAGATGTATTTTAAGTACTTTCTTTCTCATCTACCGTCATTCCTTAAAACCATGGCTTTGTTTACTCTGCAGGAGTGGAACTCTTCAAGCAAGGAGTCCTGCAGGAGTATGGTGTGAAGGTCCTAGGTACATCAGTTGAATCCATCATGGCAACAGAGGATAGAAAGCTTTTTTCCGATAAACTGACTGAGCTTAATGAAAAGATTGCTCCTAGCTTTGCAGTGGAATCGGTAAATCAGATAATTTTGAAGATGTGATTACAATTAGTCTTGCTCGTTTGAGTTATTAAAAAAAATATTTCTAGTTTTGTTTAATGAAAGCTGTATACAACTGTGGATACAGAAGTTTTCATCAGCACTGCACAGTGGTGATGAGTTGAAAACACAATTAAGCACTTGGAAAGCGTAAGCTAATTTACCCGTTGACAAGAAAAGTTAATCAGGTCAGGGTGACTTCTGTGCTGCAGCACAAAAATATATAACATGTCAGGGGCTACTTTTTTTTAAAATACAAAATCTTGCACAGGCTATTTAGACAGGATTTCAGGTCCTCAAATCAGCAATTTTGAAATCCTTCTTGAGGATGGCAGTGTGAAAACAAAAAATTTGTTCATTGAGAAAGGCTGCTCGAGGGTGGAGGAAACCAGACAAGTCTTAAAACAGGCTGTGTGTTGGAGGGGTTATTTTGTGCTAAAGTCTGAAGACAGGCCAGTTAAGGGCACTGTCAGTGGAAAGTCAGCAAGGAAATACACATATGGCTAAGTGCAGAAGTCACCTCCTTGAGTCCATGTTCCAGTTTCGTGCTGTTTGACAGAACAAAGCAATGTTACAAAGCCAACTTTTACCCTTTTTAATTTTATCTTCAGCCAGCTTAGTGTCTTATTGATGGGATTTCCAGGTACTCATGTAATCAGAGTTGAAGACTTTATTTATCTTAATTGTTATTGTATCTCTGAAATGTATTCCTCTCACCTTTAAGATTGAAGATGCTCTGAAGGCAGCTGAAAAGATTAGCTACCCAGTCATGATACGTTCTGCTTATGCCCTTGGTGGTCTGGGGTCAGGCCTATGTGCTGATAAGGAAAGTTTACTGGACCTTGGTACGAAGGTATGTCTGCAACTGCAAGCTCTGGGAAGAGAGCTCAACATTTGATTTGCTTAGTTGTTCTAATAGTCACAGACACTGGAATTGTGCATATCCTACTTTCATTTTATCTGTAAAATGTTATCCCAACTCCTTCTATGGCCCTCTTCTTGTAATTCCTGCTGATTTCACAGAATCACAGAATGGTAGGGGTTGGAGGGGACTTGTAAAGATCCCCTAGTCCAACCCCACTGCCAAAGCAGGGCCACCTAGATCAGGTCACATAGGAATGCGTCCAAGCAGGTTTGGAAACCTCCAGAGAAGTAGACTCCACAACCTCCCTTGGCAGCCTGTGCCAGAGCTTCCTCACCATCTTTCATTACCAATTTAGGTAATGAAAATGGATACATGATAGGTCTGTTAAATTCACGAGAAACAAGTCATAATTTGAGCAAGTGTTTCAGCAATTTTGGTCTGAAATGAAACATAGTGGACTGTGTTCACCTACTCTCAGGAGTAAATGGAACATGAAAGATGTCAAGGAAATGGAAACACTTAAAATGATGAGTGATAATGTAGTATCAGGGATAGAAGAGGCTTGGGCCTCTGCCGTGCTTTTGTCTAAAGATGGTATTTTTGCTAGGTCAAAATCTCATGTAGAGGTTTAATAGGATGACACTTCATAATTTGACACCCACCAGCTGTCTCTGGCTGTGAAGAGACAGCTCCTTTTCTGTAGGAAATCTGGGATTGTTTTTTTTTTTTTTTTAAAGTGCCATAAAAAGTAAACAGATGATGGGGGAAATAAAGCAAAGGCTTTTTTCCTTTGCAAAAATGCAGACTTTTAGGAAATAAATCCCTATCAATTGGTCTCTAAATTCTTGCATTTGTCTTTTCTGGATTCACTGAACCTCTTAATCTTTTGTATCTCTCTAGAAAGAAACACTACTGATGCTAGTAGGAGTGAAAATGTGAAAATGACATTTTTGTATTCCTCTACAGTGCTGTTATGCAAACAGACTTGGGGCCTAGCATGCTTAGAGCTGAGAAAATAGCTGCCCAGGTAGTGCCAGTTGCAGGGAGGCTCCATGGGCAGGACTGAGAGATGCGGAAGGAGGCAGTGGATGCACTAACCCCAGGACTGATGGCTGAGATTGGAAGCACTTTACTTGCCCAACCTCATACTTTGTCTGTATTTAGAGACAACTAAAGCAAGACAACTGCTCTTTATAACACCTTATCTGGAAAATGTTAGGACTGAGGCAATTTACTTTTTGTAAATGTTTTCATGTTTATGAAAATTTCATTTTTTCTGCCAAAAATCTGATTCTGTTTTGCTTTCTGAGTAAATGTTTTCATTTTCTCAAAAATTATACTAGTGCTTTGGTGTTTTGCTTAAATAGACTATTGTAGTTCGAAGAACTAGTCCAATTGCCTGACCACTTCAGGGCTGACCCTTTAAAACATGTTGTTATGAGCATTGTCAAAACGCTTTTTAAACACTGACAGGCTTGGAGAACTGACCAACTCTCTATGAAGCCTCCTCTGGTGGTTGATTACCCTTCTCAGTAAAGAAATGCCTCCTAATGTCTAGTATAAACCTGCCCTGGCACAGCTTTGAACCATTCCCATGTATCCTGTTGCTGGATATCTGGGAGAAGAAATCAGCACCTCCCTCTCCACTTGCCCTCCTCAGGAAGCTGTAGAAAGCAATGATGTCACCCCTCAGACACCTTTTCCCCTATGAAAAAAAGCCGAAACTCTTCAGCCACTCCTCACAGGACATTCCTTCCAGCCCTTTCACCAGCTTCACTGCTCTCTTCTCATCCTTAAATGATGGGGCCCAGAACTGCACACAGTGCTCAAGGTGAGGCCGCACCAATGTTGAATACAGTGACATAATCCCCTCTTTTGCCTGGCTGTTTCTGACGTGTTTGATGCAGCCAGGATGGGATTTACCCAGGAGCACACTCCTGGCTCCTATTGAACCTGCTGTTGGCCAGCAACCGCAGATCCTTCCGTAGAGCTGCTCTGCAGCCACTCCACTCCAAATTTAGACTTGTGCAGAGTCCAGCATTTTGTTAAATTTCATCCCGTTAATCGTAGCCCAGACTCCAATTGATCCAGATGCCTCTGCAAGGCCTCTTCTGTCCCTCAAGAGAGTCAACAGCAACTCCAAGATTGGTATCAATACTTTAAAATTTACAGCAAAAAACAGTTTGAGTCTTGTTGAACTAGCTCAGCTTTGGACACTCATATCCACAGCCCAGAAGAAACATTGTATTTTTCAGTTATGAAAAATTGTATTCCATTCCGCTAGCTGAGCACCTGTGGATGTTTCATAGCACATCTAGTTCAAGTAGTCTGGCCTTGAGCTCATGTCTCCCATGTTTGCTCATTTTGAGTGAAAGAAGGCAGGAGTTTTACAGCTCCTGTGGTGAAGTGGTTAGATGTTCCTGCTAGGTCACTGCATATTCAGTGCCTGCTTAGGGTGTGAAATGCCACTCCTCAAACTGCTTGTTCTTTTGTGGGTTTTTTTGGTTTGTTTTTTTTTCTTTTTTTTTTTGAGGAGCATGTGTGAGAGATTGGCAACTGAGCTAAGGGCTACATTTGAATAAAAGTTTGAGCTAACTGCAGAGGGGACCAGACTGGAAGCTGATTCATGGACAGCATTAAAACAAGAAGCTTTGCTAAAGGATGGTTTGATAATGTTCCCATTACTTTCTAGGATTTTAAGGAAGAATTGATTAATGTCTTTCATCTGCTAATATTAAGGCCATTTATTCACTTAGATTATGCTCATTTACCAACAAACTATATTCTTCATTTTTGTCTTTTGCACTGAGGAGCTTTCAAGATTAGTTTGAGAATAAATCACAAATCTTGCTTCTGGTTAGTATGCCAATGATAAGCAGCATTATTAGTGCTATTAATTACATAATGTTTGCTGGCACCCACACTCCCCATCACTTACTCGTTTAGCTTTCTGCAGAGTTCTGTAGAAGTCCGTGGGGCTGCCCACATGCACAAACAAAAGCATGTGTGTGTTGAGTGATTGAAACCTTAGATGTTTTTCCATTCCTATTTGTTATTTACATGCCATTGTAAGCTCACATGCCATGCTCTCCTTTTCCCATCAGATCACATAAATATTTTCTGTGCCTTTCAAGTGAAGCTAATGTGATTTTTTTTTTTTTTTTTAAAGACAGGTATAAAGTGTTTGTCATTCCTATTATAAATTGTGCTTATGTTAATCCTTCAATTTTTGTGTGGGTCTGACATGTCTGTAGATAAGCCACAGAAGTCTTATAATATGGAACATGTTCTAATAAAGTTTTCATTTTTACTGTCTATTTTCCCTAAAATGTTCCCAGGCATTCGCAATGACTAACCAAATTCTGGTGGAGAAGTCAGTTGTTGGCTGGAAGGAGATAGAGTATGAAGTTGTGAGAGATGCTGCTGATAACTGTATTGCTGTCTGCAATATGGAAAACATTGATGCTATGGGAGTCCACACAGGTAGGCTTAGGCATGGGGTGGCTTGCTGGAAAGAGCTCATTCATTTTTTCTGTGCAGTACCCTTCGGCCTGCTGTTATTGGCATAGTTCTGTGATCGATGGGCTCTAGAAACTTTCTTCAGATCTTGGATTCAGACAGCTAGAGTGTGAAACAGATGTTGTTAGGCTAAACCTGCCCCTATGATTCCATTTTCTTTTCGTCAACAGTGCGTCCACAGGTTTGAATGTCTGTGGTAACCTTATTGCTAGTAATGAGTTAGCAAAGAAAGTGACTTGTGGCTAGAATTTACCTCTGCTGAGCTGCTTCTCATTTTCCTTCTCTGCTACCTTGCGATACACAGGAGATTCTGTTGTAGTGGCTCCAAGCCAGACGCTCACTAATGAGGAATTTCAGATGCTGAGGGATCGCGCCATCAAAGTTGTGCGACATTTGGACATCGTGGGAGAGTGTAATATCCAGTTCGCTCTACATCCAGCTTCCCTGGAGTACTATGTCATTGAAGTTAATGCCAGACTCTCGAGAAGTTCAGCTTTAGCCTCCAAGGCGACAGGGTAAGATGATCCAAAAAAAACCCAAACCCCAAATGCTACAGAGCAAGGAAACGAATAAACAAAAACTGATGACAGAAGAACAGAAAGTTATGATAAGAAACTTGGATCAGTGTATTGTTTAAGCACATGATAGCTGCAAGGATGAAGAGTTCCTGCATCTGCACTCCTTGCATTTAAGACAAGGAAGTACAGGCTTAATTTGCAGCAAGGAAGACTGGAGTTGGCTGTTAGGGAGAACTCTGTAGCAGTCAGGTCAGAAAAGTACAGATTTCTGCATGGGATGCTTCTAAGAAGAGTTCTTGTCAGCATCTGCTAGGATTGACCCTTGGAGAGTTGGTCCTGCTGGGAGATGGAAGAAGGGGTTAATGAGCTATCCAGGTTCAATCCAGCCTGCTAATATTATTCCTACAAATGGAAAAACTCCCAGGAGGTGTGGGGAGGGGGGGAGGTGTGGGGTTGCAGCCTAATAGCTGTCCTTGCAAAGCATGCCCACTGTATCCATATACTGGCTGCAAATCATCCCTGGGATGCAGAGGACACAGTTACTAATGAGCTGTCTGTCAGATTGATGCAAATGGTATTGCTAGCTGCCTTTATTTTGTCGGCTACTCATAAACTAATCAAGGTAAGGATGGTCAGAGCAGGCTATTTAAAAATTGGCTTCTTAATTGCACTTTGCAGATGCTGTGGAGAGACATGAATTAATCTCTAATTTGCAGTTCTCAACAGCTCTTGTGGCTGTTGGATTGCTGTAACAGCCTGGAGATACGCCATGATGTTGGACAGTGGGCATTTAACTGGGGTTTTTTTGGGTGACAGACTTGTAGCAAAACATATCTGTTCATGTGGTTTCACTGTGGGTGTGACAGATACTTAAAACGGTGACTTGGCAGAAAATAAAGCAAATCTCAGATCTAGGTAGGTAGTTTTACGACGTGTTGTGGTAGGAAGCTGGACAGGCCATGCTGGGCTTGAGCACAGTAACCTTCTGCACTGTTGAGGAGGGAGAATCACCTCCTGTCTTTCATTTTGATCCTTTCATTTGTTCCACTCCTGAAATTTGCAAAAGCAAAGTATTTCTCACTCTACTTTCTCTCCTTTTCCTCTATGCAGATATCCATTAGCATTCATTGCTGCCAAAATTGCCTTGGGGATCCCCTTGCCAGAAATCAAGAACGTGGTGACAGGGAAAACCTCTGCCTGCTTTGAGCCCAGCCTGGATTACATTGTTACCAAGATACCCCGCTGGGATTTGGACCGTTTTCAACGTACATCCAACCGCATTGGAAGCTCCATGAAGAGCGTGGGAGAGGTGAGCACAAGACTCTCTCCTTCCCATTCATTCCACCACTTGGAAAAGTAATTTATCTTTCTTGGAAGCCCCCAGAACATCTGTCTTTAGGGACCTAATGGCTTTTTAAGATATTTATTCAGCTCAAATGATTTTTATTCAGTACTATAATAAATTGAAATGAGTATGAACTGTGTAATCTTGGATATCACAGTGTGGATTCATAAATGGTTTGACTTGTAAGGGAAGAGACCACTTTCGATCACTTGAGGTTGATTTCAATTCACTCACTGGAGTTTTTTTTTTTTTTTTCAGTTATTTTTTTACTGGGGTTCTGTGGTGCTGCTTAGTTAGAGTACAATTCAAGAGTTGTAGCCTGTTAAGATTATCAGTGATGCTGATGAACTACAGCTCTCAATTGTTCCCATAGTTATTTGTCCTTTCTGTTTAAACCAAAATCTCAGCCTGCTTCTGCTCTTGAAATCCCAACACAGCCTGTAATCTTACTCTGAAGTTTTGACTTAGTGGTTAAGTCTCTTGTATCTGGAATATGACCCTGTGACTTTTAAACTCTGGTTTTAAGGTGTCTGGGACAACAACAGCATTTTCAGATCATATCTTAAGAGCAATGGAGCAAAATGGGTAAATTACCCACTCAATTAAATCAGCAAAATAAGTAATTGTGTATTTTTTTAGCTGCCTTTTTTTCCCCTAAGGCTTTTCAAATAGCTATTTTATTACATAATTTTGACGTGAGACCTTCCTATCATCAATTGCTACCTTGATCAAACAACAAACCTTCATCACAACTGAGAGGATTAATTAGAACTTGATTTTCCAGTGGCAGTTTTGGCTGTTGATGTCAATGGGTTTGTTGTTGTTTTGGTTTTTTTTTCAGTGAGTTGATGCTTGCTGACATTAACTCTTTTCTGCTTAGGGGTTTTTAGACTGTTCTGTAGAGCTGAAGTTCCTAAATACAGTTGCTTTGTGCACCATCAGCTGTAAATGCTTTCTGGCCATACACCTTTGCAGGAGGAAGTGGTCTTATATCAGAAAAGCAGAACTGCATGAACCCCCTGTCCGTCTCAAGGCAGGATGCTGGGAAAAGAGAGCAGGGAGATACAGGAAGAGTCAGTGCTCTGACTGTGCAGGTCTGTGACTGCTGGAGGTGACCTGAAACAGGGATGGAGGATCTTAAGGAATGCAATTTGCAGCTGGTAGAGGTACTCAGCAAAAAGTTAGCCCTGTTAGTTAGGACCTGTGAGTACGAGAGAGTGTCTTTGAAGGAAAGAGCTTGGTGCTGTATCTCTTTATTAGTATGGCACAGCTGTCTCCCTAGGCCTAAACTTGAAGCCAGATCACAGCACCTACTGCATTTTTATTAACTGAACAGTCTGGCTTGGTTTTTCCTGAGCTCAGTTGTGCTGGGCAGAGGGCCTGGAGCTGTGAAAAAAAAGAGAAAACAATGTAATTTTTTTCTTTGACATTTTTCAACATTGTGTTTGAGAAGATTTTTATGCTGTTAGGGTTTCACTGCACTGGGAAATAAAAATGTAGAAATTTGAGAAAGGGCTCAGTTACCTCACAGATTTCCACAGATAAAGGCTTGTTTTCTTATTAGATGTGATGTTAAGATTGAAGGAGGGAACCCCCAGTGCTGCAATGCCAAGGAGGAGTAATCCTTTAAGTGAGCCCTCACAGGAGAGAGTCACTGTTAAATGTAATTTAAAGGAAGAGGGGCAGATTTCTTCTGAACCTTAGAATTCCCACTGTGAGTTTCTATCTCTATCAGGCTGTTAAACAGAAATATCCTTCTGTATTACTGCATGTGGGCTGCTGCACAATGCTTCCCTCTACTAAAGCGCTTCAAAGCAGTTTACAAAGGAGAGCAGTGGTTTCCTGCATTTTACAGATAGAAAAATGAAAGCAGAAAGGAGTCACTTGTCTGAAACTCCCTGTTGGTAGTGTTAGCAGAGACAAGCCTAGAAGTGGGACTCAGCTTGGGCTTGACTTAAAGCCAGCAGAACTGTCTTAGGCAGGAGGTCCAAAGGCTGTAATTTTTTTGTATGTTTATTTTGGTGGTTTAAATTTGCACTCTTCTGTTATTCCGAGCAGCAGCTCACCATAGCTAATGTGCAAGTACTGTCCATTATAGGTCATGGCTATTGGACGAACTTTTGAGGAGAGCTTCCAAAAGGCCCTGAGAATGTGCCACCCATCTGTAGATGGATTCACTTCACATCTGCCCATGAATAAAGCCTGGCCAGCTGTTGTAGATCTCCAGAAAGAACTCTCTGAGCCATCCAGCACTCGCATATATGCAATAGCCAAGGTAACAAAAGATAGAAAGCCCTTGGTCTTATGTTCCTTGAATTATGGGTACCAGACTGGGTCAACTGAGGTGACAGATTCTTCGTCCCTTGCTTCCCTATGTCAAGCATACTGGGACCACCTTGCTCTTGAAGTACAGTCATTCTCTATTGTGTATAATTTCCTCTGCAGAACATAGTAGCTGAATGGGTATATGACTTCAATTTTTCCTGCTGGCATCTGTATTTTCCTGCGTCTTCTGTATTCAGGTAATGTGTTTGCCTTTTGGTACCATCATAGCCAGTGCTTATTGCATTCAGCAGCAGGGGTGTTCCTGTGTCCTAGCACTTCAGTTTGTAGCAGAGTGTTGGTGAATGTCTGGATCACTTTCCTTTGCTTGCTCCTGTAATACAACTGTTTTCTGAACATTGGCTGATGTTCGACCCTGATTTACACTAGTATAAATGTCAGCCAAAGTTCGCCAGCCTTGAAGATTAGCATTAATTTATAGGAAGGAAAAAATGAAGATCCTTTTGAGAACTGAAACGAAAGATGATAAAGAATGACAAGCTGCAGTCTGTAAGAGCATTGTCTTTCTGCAATGATTGCACTGATATGGGTTTGAAACAAAAAAAACCCTTCAAACAACTCTATGTTAAATTTAGCTTATGGGAAATACCCTGTACTTTGAAATAATAGACTCAACTTATTCTAGCATTCTTTTAACCCTTCTCTTGTCAAATCACTTAATCTTTCACAGTGTCTGGGTAACAGTGGATATTTCTCTAAGGGGAGCTAGGGTGTGAAATTATTTCTTTATTCATAGTGTTTGCCTATGTATGTCACATGGTAAATGTGGGGTTAGTTCCTTTACAAGGTAGGTACAGTTTGACACTTCGATTTTGCTGCAGCTAACTTTTCCACTTGTCCATACCCTGTATGAAGAGGAGGGGACAGCTGTCTTTTATAGCTAATACTGCTGGGGTTTTTTAAGACTGCAAACCTTCCTGGCAGGGTATGGCCAGTTACTATTTTTTATGCCCTCAACTTTGTGCAGTTGAGTCTTTAAGCCCTTTGTGCTCACATGTAGATACATGTCATTACATCCTCCACATGAGTGGAGGGAGCTGAGGTTGTGCTGCTTGTAAAAAGATTCTCACATAACCATCCCTCTTACAAATAGCCTGAACAAAAAGCACAAGGTGTTCTATAAATGTGTGACTTGTCCAGCTGTTGACTCGCACTTTCCTAGCTGGGGAAACGTGCATCTTCATAAGTGTAGAACATCCTTCAGCAGCTTTGCTTGCTTTTTATGATAGCTCTCTGTTGTGTCTGAGAGAAAGATCTTGCTGCTTCTCGCAGAGAGCTTTTATGAAAGGTTAATCTTGGCCCCATGTTAACACAGGGGATATGGTGAGATGAAGGTGAGTCTGGGCCCCTCTGAACACTCTGTGTGTTCCCAGCTGGTGGCATTTTTCACCGAGAGAAGACAAAAAGAGTAAGATCAAAGTCTTAACCCCCCCTTCCCCTATAAAGAGCTGCCTCTGTTTGACACAGTGCACTAATTTGTCCCTGTTAATAACTGAGGCAAGCAGTATCAGTAAGAGGTACTTCTGGCAGCTGGGGCTGCCTGCCTGCAAATCCCTTTCCAGCTTGCTGACATTTAAAAGCCAACAGTTAGTCCCTGTTAGCCGTCAGCTTTGTTTGAAACAAGATAGAGCTTTGTTGTATGTCTTCTCTCCCCAAGCCCGCTAGTCAAGTCTCTAGGGCATTTTACTTTTTCTCTCTTGTTTGCCTGTTGGATGATTAAAACAGTAACTGTTCAGGTGAAAGGGAGGAAAGTTCAGCTGCCATTCAGAACTTTTGCTGTTGTAATAGGACTCACTGTTGCAATGTAAAAGAAGGCACTAGGAGAAAGGCTGAAATAGGTGAGACTTGTTTCTTGGCCAGAGTGACAGAGTGCTGCAAGGATTTAACTACCTGATGAGCAGGGCTGCTCAGATTGTATCAGATCTTTTTTGGGCCCTCTTATGGATTGTATATGAGTGGCCTCAAAAGGGTTACTCTATGGATTCAATCCACACTCTGTTTCACAACAGGGCCCTGCTATCCCAATTGTCTGTGCTACAGACATGTTTGTACTTGTGCTCCTATTCACAGGCAGCTAAATACTTCTTTTGGTGAGGAGCAAGGATGGGACTGACTGAACAAGGGTGCCAGCCCTAGAGACAGCACAGGCAGCTGAGCTGTCCTCTGTTGCTTGGCCTGGAGACCAGGCATGTTCCCTGACTCACGGCATAAAGGCAGTCCTGTAAACCCCTTGGTTTCTCAGCCTGGGGCCATTGTCTACTAGATGGGATGCTCTTGAGGGTAAGCAGGACTCCAAAGTCACACTGTCCTGCTATGGCTACCTCCCCATTCTTCCACAGTGTTTTTAGGCTGTACTCCTTCCTGTAGGTTTGAGTGAAACAACTGCAGTGCTGTCCAGGGCCTTTGATCTAATCCTAGAGGGATTGTCTGCCTGGAAACCTGATTTGCCCCTGAGGTTTGGTGGTTTGGGAGCAAGGAATGTGTCAAAACTCAATCTTCTCTTCCAATCCCTGGATTTCTGCTGCAGGGGTTAAGATGGTTTATTATCTCTGCCCTCCTGTGATTAAGGATAGAAGGCATTCGGCTTTTTCATTTTTCTGTGAAGATCCCTAGGACTTTTAATTAAAGCGTCCTAAGCAGGTTAAATGTAAGTGCAACCTGTGTATGTATGTGTGGCTCAGAGACCTTTCACTGAAGGCTGGAGAAGACATGCAAGTCTGCATGTGTTTTGTGAAAATATATGGGCAGAGGAAAGACCTGCTCATGTCCCACTAATGTGGCAGCATGATCTTACCCTCCAAGCACTAAGGAATAGGGATGTGAGGGATCCTGTACCAGTTGCCTCATATTCAGAAATGTGTGAGAAGCCCAGCCTGGTTATTTGCCTGTGCTCAGGGAACCACTGTGATGGTTTCAGGCTTTTCTTTGCAGGCCCTTAGAAGAGCACAGGTGGTTGGGTGTCAAGCACTAGCTGAAGGTGACTGATTACTCTAAAACAATAAAATGTGCATTAGAGATTTTCATTGCTGCTTATGAGCAAACAATCTATTCAAGGCATCAGCTTGTTACCTCAGGACAGGAGAATAAGAGAGGGAGACCCAGGCAAGCTGCC
This sequence comes from Urocolius indicus, assembly GCA_013401255.1. Taxonomy (NCBI): domain Eukaryota; kingdom Metazoa; phylum Chordata; class Aves; order Coliiformes; family Coliidae; genus Urocolius; species Urocolius indicus. The sequence goes on from WBNH01003935.1 coordinate 155,450, forward strand.
TGGAAATTCTTCAGAAAAGGTAGAAGGTGATGTCAGTGTTTTGCAGTGCCTGATGAGAGCTGTTACCTATCCCTTGTCCATGGCAGTGGTGCCTTCTTGGAGCAGAGCACTGAGCTGTGCATATCTCTCAACTAGCACAGTGTCTCCCCAGGACAGTGCTGAAGTGCGTGGGGATGATACAACCTCATGTGCACAGTGTCAGAACTCGGAGGAGTAATGCTGAGGTGCAGGGGGCCACACTCCTTTCTGGATTAATGCTGGAGTTTTCTTCAGTGGCATTGCTCTGGCTTTGTTCCAGGGATGCTGCCCTGCAAGAAAATAATTAAGTGTGGCAACAAATTAATGAGCCTGATTACTTCAGCTCAGCAAAGTTACCATTCTGGCAGGTATTGTCATCATGGTTGATTATAGTTGTTTTGTCAGGAGAACTGTAACTGTACACCACTGGTGAGAGCCAGGAAATACCAGTGATAGAAAATACAACTGCAGCATATCAAGGTGTATCTGTCCTCCCATACAATATTGGGGGGGATCTCTAGCATATTTCTCTGAGATTTCTTTGTAATATTTCAGTTTCCTATGAAAAGTTGTCTTGTGAATAATAACTCTGTGAGGTTCCGTTTTACCATGTCTGCAAGTAGTCTGACAAAAAAAATAATAATAAAAATGTAGCTTCAGCTAGATAACATAGAGGAATCTGAATGATCATGATGTTAACTTGAGATATAGAGAGAGAAGCCTGAGTTATCCTGTAGCTGCAGCATGTCACCCAGGACTAGACTCCCCCTTGCTTCAGCAGTGTTTTAAGGCCATATGTTTTGATTAAGCCTTGCATTTCAAGGGTAAATCACTGCTGTGATCACTGCTCCAAAGCAACCCCTCTACAACTGGGAGCTGGACCTTGCTGTTTAACACTTGCAGCTTTAGGAGGTTGTCAGTGGGTTTGACATTTAAGCAACCCACTTTAAGCAAAGTAAGGGGTGCAGGTGGAAGAGTTGGTAATGCAAGCAGAACATACCTTGCTCTAGGTAATTAAGGCACATAGTGAGTGGTCACCAAGTTTTGTTGCCATCAGTTTAAGTTTTGGCTATTGGCTCCGTGAAAAGCAAATTATTTCTCTCTTGCTCAAACAGAAGCCAGCTTTTGGTCTCAAAGCATGTGCAGAGGTGGCTGGTGACTCCCTATACTGCTTGAGGGGCATGTTTTCTGTCATGCGGAGACAAGATCCTGAGGCAGATGAATCTCTGATTTGTCCAACTTAGTCTACAGTGCTTTTTATGTCTTTATGCTGTACAGTTGCTGCTACCTGTTTGCAGACTAACTCTGTGTTTGTGAAGAATGTATTAAAGGGGCTGTTTGGTGCTGTCCTATTTTTGGCAGGCCTTGGATAACAACGTCCCTGTGGATGTCATTCACAAACTCACAGCCATTGACAAATGGTTCCTGTATAAGATGCACAGCATTATGAAGATGGAGAAGATCCTGAAGGGAGGGAACAGGTAAGAAAAATCAACAGCCTTGTCCTAGGACACAGCAGTCCTTCTGGGGGTCCTTTGACTGGGAAACCTGTGGTGGGCCCTGAGCACAGATGCAGTCAATGACAAGAAGTTTATTTCAGTGCTTGGAGTAAGTAGCCTTGTCAAAAAACCCAGTTCACTGCCTCACTCAGAAAAAAACTTCCTAGAACGCTCTTTTTTGGTAAAATAACTTCTTGGAATGCTTAGGTATTTTGGCTGCTCTCAGGGATTATGGAAGTTCCAGTTCATTTTGGAAAATCCTCTTTGTATCTCTGTGATTAAGGCTGGGGCTAAAGCTGGCCTGCAGTGAGCAACAGTAGGCTGCAGTCATGTAAGGAAGGCAGAGTAAGCCTTCAAACGTAGGACTAGTCCTGACTTACTACACCTGAGGGTCAAATACACTGCATTTTTCTCCAACCTGGCCAATTGATTTTTAAGCTTTTTCTGGCTTGCTGTAATCATGCAGTATGTGTTGCTTTTGTACTTCATTTTTAAACATCTATAATTCTAGACGTATTTAAATATAAATTGTCTTCTTTCTTCAAGAAAAATGACTATATAAAACTAAGCAGAAAAGATAACAGTAAATTAAAGCGCTGCACTGTATTTCAGTCCCAGCCTCTTGCCACCTTGAGCTTTCCCTTCGTGGTTTACGAGGTTGGGAGATTCTGCTTGCTGAGTTATTGGCTGAACGTTGGCCCATTTTTCTGCTTGGATACCCGTGGTGTTAACCTCATTCACCACATGATGGCACTGGGAGAGCACTGTAGCCAGTATATCACCAAGGTGCTAGTTAGTTCATTTGCTGTGATTTGTGTCTCTTTGACCAGCTGCATGGTTTTAATTGAGCAGCTCTTGCTTTTTCTTGCCCCCTGGAACAAGTTGGATCTGGAGCTAAACAAAAATAAATGTGGAGGGAGATGTCAAAGAGAAGGAGAAGCTTGATTATTTGCATAAATGTACTGTTTGGCTGCACAAGTTTTTGCCCTCTAACATCTGTGTCATGTTGCATTTGTCTCGAGCTCCTTAAATATATGTGCAGCTCCTGAGGAAGAAGACAAATATATCCAGAATCAGTTTGGTTTCCTGGCTATGGGAGTGGCATGCTTTGGGATGATGCTCCTGGGACTGTAGAGCCCCATTCTCAGCCAGGATAAATCCAGCATAAGTCCAGAGGGGCCAATTGTACTAAACTATCTTGTATCCCTGGGGTTGCTTTCCCTTTCTCTGCAGTGGGTGGCAGGCAATAATACTATTAGTAATATGTTCCGTAGCTGGTACTATCCCACATAGTTTCTCATCCTTCTGGTGACTTGGCAAAAGCCTGCTACAGAAAGGCCTTTTGCAGTATCCATCCTTGCATTTGTGTAATATACAGCCAATGCTGTGTCTCTTTTAAGTGGATTAATGCAATTCAACTCAGATTACAGGCAGTATAAATTAACTTAGCCTCTGTTATTGTTTAACCCCAGCCAGCAACTAAGCACCACTTAGCCACTTGCTCCCTCCCCCCACCCTTCCTGCAGTGGGATGGGGACAACAATCAGATGGAAAAAAAAAAGTACAACTTGTGGTTTGAGATAAGAATAGTTTACTAACAAAAATGAAATAAAATATAATTATAATAAAATATATTCATTTTCATTTCAATTTTTATTATATATCAAAAAGAGGGAGAAAAAGGAAACTCGAGAAACAAACCCAAATGATGCACAATTGCCACCCACTGACCAATGTCTAGCCAGTCCCTGAGCAGTGATTCATCTTTCCTGGTGAATTGCCCCAGTTTTACATCCTGGACATGACAGCCTGTGGTATGGGATAGCCCTGTGACTAGTTGAGGTCAGCTGTCACGGCAATACTCCCTCCCAGCTGCTTGTGCACCCCCAGCCCACTCACGGGCAGGGCAGGGGGAGAAGCAGAAAAGGCCTTAGTGCTGTGCAAGCACTGCTCAGCAGTAACTAAAACATCCCTGTATTATCAACATTATTCTCAGCACAGACCCCAAACAACCCTGTGCCAGCTACTAGGAGGAAAATTACCTCTATCCCATACAAAACCAGGACAGTCTCATTCACATAGCAGTGCAGATTGTCACTTCATTCTCCTTACCCAGAGCTCCCTAAGGAAACTGTCGTACCTCACAGCCTGCATTGGAGGAAGGGAGGGCATGGACTGTCCGGCTGTGTTATTTTGAAGGTACGTTGGCACGAAGAGCCAGGGAAAAATGCTTCTGGTCTGATCTGAGAGACTTGTCAAGTGAGCCACATCAGCAAACACTTCTCTGCGATAGCCGAGGGAAAGCTAATGGAGTGATGCAAATGAGACTTGGCACACATGTGCTCTTCCTGCAGCCAGCTGTTTCCAGTCCCCTCATGCCTGGCATGAGTTTTACCTGTGCCACAGGATTATTTCCAATTGTAAAGAGTGAGCTATGACACTCCCATTGCTTTAAAACTTTCTGTTGCTGAAATACAGTTACCAGCACCAGAAGCAGTTGCCTTGTTTCCAGAGACTGTCGCTGGTTACAAGCTCACTCTCTGTTCAGTTGAATCCATCCCTTCCTGTTTGTTTCGGGATTGGCTTGGTGGTTCTTTGCAGTGAGGTTTTGGATGCAATTAGAGTAATATCTCTGCCAAGAGTCTTGATCTAGGTCCTGCAGAGCTATCATAGAGGCTGGTAACAAGGAGATAGTCTCTGCCAAGAGGAAATTTAGAGCTAGAACAAGTGGAAATGACAAACAGATGGGGAAGAGGGATCAGAGGCAGGTGGAGGCCTTTGTGAGTATTTCAGCAAGCTTTGTTTATATCTTGCATCCTTGCCATGTGGAGCAATTCAGAGGTGAGCAGAAGGCTTCACTGATTTTTGCAGGGAATCTGTTTCCATGTGTGAATGGTTGTATGGCACAGTGTTATAAGGGAACAACCTTTGTGATCCATAAATGTTCATCCTTTGTCAGTACTGTAGAGGTAAGGCCGGCCATTTGCAGAGACAGTAGAGACTGGGAAGAGCACCCTCTGCTCCATTTCCATTTGTCTCAGTGGACTTCTTTCCAAAGAAGATTGGACCTGGTGCTGGTGAGACTGCATAGGTTCTGTCATGCTGCAGCAATGTTTCCTTTGCCTCTGTCTCTGGGCTCTCTAAGATGGAGAAAGCGTTGTTTCAGGTTATGTGCTTTGGCTGCAGGAAAGCAAATGGCCTGAGTTGAATTGGGAAAAGAATATCATTTTGAGAGTACTTGCAAGAATATCCAGTACTATCACACACCAAACGTGCCTCTGCTGTTTCTCCTGTGACCTACACATTTTAAGTTTTAAGTGGAAACTTACATTATGGATTTTTTTTGATTGTTTTTCTTTAGTTTTTTTTTTTGACTGGTTATCTTCCCTACCTTCAGTAGTGTAATCTTAACTATAACCTTCCCCACTGCACACACACGAACAAACCCACATTTACATACACACATAGAAAGGGCAAGCATCATCCCTGCTGTTAATCCACGAACAGGCAATGGTGTATGGAGCAGTGCTAGTGCTATAGGATGTTCTGTTATCAGGAATTTCCTTCCTTAGATTTGACTTCACCTCTTCTATGAGGGAAAATGGAGGGGAATAGCCCTGAAGTGACCCCCTGGCTGTTCATCAGACTAAGATGGAAATGTGGACACACCATATCTAGCTGTCTGAGGCTGTGTGGAGCATGATGTGACTTTAAGACCAGGGTTATGGACCCAATCCACAGCAAATAAGATGTGCAGTAGGTTCCAGTGACATCATCATCCCCAAGAGCACAGTTGAGGCTCAGGCTTGAAAGTAACACCTGGGACATGTTTGACTCAAGACACAAGACAGACAGAGAACTTCAGGAGAGAGTCCAGCACGGGGCTACCAAGATGATCAGGTGACTGGAGCATCTTCCTTACAAGAAAGGCTGTGGGAACTGGGGTTGTTTAGTCTATAGAAGAGGAGACTGAGAGGGGATCTAATTAACATTTACAAATATCTAAAGGGTGGGTGTCAGGAGGTCGGGGCATCCCTTTTTTTCTATTTTATCTAGTGACATGACAAGGGGTAATGGGATGAAGTTTGAACACTAAAAGTTCCATTTAAACTTAAGAAAACAGTGGTGTCCTGGGTGTAAGGGAAAGACTCTTGGAATTTGCATCTGTTCTTTGACCATCTGCAGGGAAGATTTGTTTGCATATATCCATGTTTGTTTTGGGTTTTTTTAATCTGTTCCTGATTTTGTTATGCCTGAGAACTGAATACAAGGAGAATGCTGAATACAGGGAGAATATATGACAAGCACCATTAAATATACGTAAAGAGATAGGCAGCAATGGTGAAATTGTCAATTACACCCAAGTGACAGGGGAACAAATCAGTGGGACTTGTGCTTTTAAGTGACTAAGTGAACTTGCAACTGATTGTATTTGCCATTACTTGAGAGCTCACAGGGACAGGGGAACAGGACAGGTAATGATGTGACGTTCACTGCTGGGAAAGTCTGAGTAGGACCCAGGGAAGACTGTGCCGTCTTGCAACAGGCAGAAGTGTTGAGTATATTGCTCAAAGAGGAACATTTCAACATTGATAAAAGGCTGTAAAATACAATTCAAGTGGGAGAAGAGTAGCACGATAAACCTCTCTTTTGCAGTTGAGGACTAAAGCACAGAGATGGTAAGCTTCCACAAAGTCTCAAAGACAGCCTGGCAAAGCAGTGAATTCATCTCTGCCTTCTTAAATCTCATCTCTTCAAATTAACCTTAATGAAAGCAGCGGTTCTTCCTTTCTGTGGATACCAAATTAGCCAGCCTACTAGCAATGGGAAGAGATGGCCCCAATTTGGTTTGGTAACTTTATATTTTGGAGCTTTATTTTGGAGGCAAATGTGTCCTTGAGTGAAAACACCTCCTGACCTGCAGTTTGCTTGAAAGGGTAAGTGCAGTCCAGAGTATTGCTTTTGTTCCTAAAGGCACACAGGTTAATAGAGGAGATAGGAGAAAGAAGTGGAAGGATTCAGACTCAGATCAGCCTAGCATTTGTAGCCAGGTGCTCTGTTCAGTGGCCCATGGAAGAAGTTGTTTATAGAGAATTCTTTTCTGAAGCTCATGTCCTTGGGTCTGTGAAAGGTGTACTTTGAGAGCTGCTTGCTGGAAGCATGACTGGATTTCAGAACATGACTGTGGTGGAATAGCCACAGAAATACAGGTACTGGAATTAAAACCCAACTCAAGGAAGCAACCTGGGAAACGATGGAGAGAGGAAGGATCAGATGGGCCATTGATAACCTGTGCTCATCACCAGTGGTCATTGCATACCCTCTCTTCCCAGAAGAACACTTTCAGTGTTTTTGCTGACTTGCATGCTTTTGGGACAAGTCAGAGAGCGTAAGTCATATCTTGTGTGGGTTTGAAGCAGAGCAGGTCCCGTGATGCTAAATGAGGCTGTGCTGGTTTAGGAGCTGCCACTGACATATTTTGTAGTGCTGGCTTTTAACTGACGGGGAAGATTACTTTCGTCTTTGTGAACTGTGGGGCAGGGAAGACCCAGGAACAAATTAGGAACTCAGTACATGAGGAGAATATAATATAAACAGCTATTCAGCACTGTTGTTTGTACTTTGTATGGATCTGACGTAAGATACTCTCTATTTGTCTTATGGAGCCATTGATAGTAATTTCACAGCTGTATTTTCTTTCAAAGCATCTGTACATTTGTGAAATGCAATATGCATTTTTTCCTCAATGTGGAGCATCTCACATAAAAAGCCACTGGGGAGCCTCTGTAACTGGTGTGCAATACCAGGATCAGGGGCATCTCAGCAAAGACCTCAAACCTTTCTTTTATTGGGGGTAGAAAATATGCCTTGAGGAAGCATCTGTGACCTGTTTCTTGTCTGTTTTGGTGTGAACTGCTGCTTCAGCACATCATTTAATCCTTGGTGTGAGTCATTTAGGTCTTAGGGCACAGCGTGAGGTTCATGTGACTTAAATCAAAATGTCTAGAGTGAGATTTATTAGCCCAGGGACCTGAATGTTAAAGACACAGAGCACTGGAGTGATAGTTATTCAATGAGTGAGATTTGTTGGTTTACAGCTCCTGCTTCCCTGAAAGTGCTCCTCTGACAGCTTTTTGTCAGGCATCTCGTGAGTTTCTCAGGAGGGGAACAATTGTAACAATCTGTCTTCTTGAGAAGGAAATCAGGGAGAGAATTTGTACACTGATCTCATTATTTTAATTGTAGCATGTTCAAAATCTTGTAAAACATCAGGAGCAATCAAGGAAGCCACTAGGAGCCTTGAAATAGAGAAGGACAAGGAGGAAAGGAGGTAGACTATGTCTTCGTACACAGTCCAAGCATTTTGGTTCCAGTGCTTCTTGCTTTTGTTCCATTTTGCTTGCCACAGCAAAACTGTAATTTGGCTTAAATCCAGATTTGGGAGGATTCAAGTTCGACACTGGTGGGATGAGCTGGACTGCACTCATCTTTGCAGTTTCTGTGTGTGTGCCTAAGCCACACAAATAGCTGCTGACATAAACCAGGGGTGACCTGCAAGGGTGAGCCTATGGGCGTACTGTGTGAACTGGCAGGTGTGAACTGGCACAACAGCTGTATCTCAAATGCTCCCAGCTCAGGCTTTGGCCCTCAGCTCACCAAATAATCCTGATCCTTTTGATCAAGATCCATTAACATGCACATAAGGAATATGCAGATGGGTGTAAAATGGAAAACATACCTAAAATGGAGAGGCTGGGTTGGGAGACAAGAAGAGTGCTTCTCCCCATATCAAGCTGACATGTTTATTTAGAATTACTCCTAAACTGGTGGATTAGATGAAAGACAGTCCAGAGGAACAGAGGGCTGTGCTGAAGCGAATAGACTCTCCTGATAATTGCAATGCTGCTGGTGTTCTTCCAGTCAGTTAATAGATTTCCCCAGGTCCTCTGTGCCAGGTGAAAATTTCCTCATTAAGGGGAATTTATTCCATTTCGTTTTATCGTTTATTATTGAAGAAGTGAGTCGACAGAGTTCCAAAGATTACAGGGTGCAATTTTAAACAAAAAGCAACAACAAATCAACACTGGAAGCTGAAATAGAGGCACAAGCAATGCGCAGGAAAGGCTTGTATTGGTTATAAACTGCAAAATGTGCAAGATGCTTTAGCTTTCTGAGGAAGTAAACAGCCACTAAATGATTACAGCAGTGTGCAAAAGTCCAGTCATCTGGCTTAGAAGGTTTAAAATTTCTGACTGTCATTTTGCAAAGGTGAATGTAAGGAAAAAGAGGTCTTGAATCACGGGCACTTAATCTTCCCTTGTTTCAGATATGATTATAGACCAGCAAAGGTCTATAGTCTTTGGAAGACTTTTTGTTCTGTGTTTGATAAGAAAGTGATGCTCCAGGGAAAGGTGGGAAAAATTGGTATAGGACTGAGGGATATGGTTTAGTTTAGCGACAGATTTGTCAGTGTGAGGTTAGTGGTTAAACTTGATGATCTTAAATGTCTTTTCCACCAGTAATGATTCTGTGATTCTGTGACTGGGTTATGCTCTTGTGAATAGCCAGAACTATTTTCGTACTTGTTTTAGTGCTGGATTTCTGCTGAGCTCTTCGAAGGGTTATTTGCACTCAAGTGTTCAAAGAGATCATCCTGATTCTGCTCTCGTTTGCTTTTAGTGTCTCCAGCAAATTTAAAGGGCTGTCTTTAAGCAAAGGAGATGGTAATGCTGGGTCTTTAAAATCATCACCCCTTAAACCCTATGTGACTCAGTTTTGCTCTCTGTAAGATAAGCATCACCCTACCATGATGTTTGCATATTTCTTTATATTCTTTCCATGAAAACTGAGATAGAAATGCTAAAAGTTATCCTTATTAGTAAATGGAAATTATCCAGGTTATGAAGATTTGTGTCCAGTATGTGCAGAGAGGCAGCCTGCTTTCCATACCACTGCTGAGGGTTTGCAGCTCTCTGACCCAGTTCCCTTTAAACAAGATGGAGCAACTCTGCTGGCTTACTCTGACTACCCTTTCCTCTGGTTGTCCCTTCAAATCCCTGGGAGCTGCTTTGTAGGCTTTTGGACATTTCTCATCTCGTGGCAAGTTCTGGTTTCAAGTGTATGGGAGGCAGCACTGCTGGGTATTTGACTTCTGATAGGTTATTTTTGACAATTTTGAGTGCAAAACCCTTAGGTACCCAGGGCTGGGCTGTCCATTCTAAGCTCATGGTGAGCCTCATGGTGAGCTGAGTGCATTTGCTCCTTATTAATTTGCCTCCATGAATGATGACTGAGAAATGAGAAAACCAACCCTTTCTGTCTAGGTGCCATTTGAATAGAGATCGCCATCACATTTTCTTCTTAGCCACACTGAAAGCTATATCTCTTTTCTTTATCATACGTTGGGAGGAGCAGAGGTAAAAATGCACTGTTTCATTTCCCCTTTAGGAACTCAGTTTTTCTCTTGCTCATGGGTTGTCCTGTACAAAACTGGTTACCTTTTTGTGTGGATTAGTAAGTGTTCTAACCTAATTTAAATTGCTAGCCCAAGGCAAATGAATCATGTCACCAAATAATCACTGCTTCTCTTCTACCCACCATACTGGGGAGGGAGATGACGATGAACGATACTGTTATAATGAGATACCAAAGAAAAGAATTGAAACAAGCTGCAAATGAAGGCAATTTTCTTTCTCTGCCACTAATCAGCTGACAGCCAGCTATGAGTGTTTCTGAGGCAGAAAGGAGGGAGACCAAGGGAGTAAGCTGCACTGAAATAGGCTCATTTTAATGGGGTCACCAGGTCTGCTCACTCATATTTTGGGAATACTAAATCCAGGAGAGGAATCTAACGTGGTTACATTCTTCTTAATAACTGACGATGGGTAGCATCTATTTTGCCAGAGAACTGTCAGATTTTGCTTGCCGTGTTTGCTCCTGTAAAACACCCATCCATGTCTTCAGTTTCACCACTCACACTTTGTGCAAGAAGTTCCTCTTCTGAGCTGGGGTCACAAAATAGAAAGAGCTGAGGAGAAGCAGAGTTTTGCAGTGAAGGTGTTAGTGCATGTGAGTCACAGGCTTTAATGTAATGTGGTGCTGCAGAATGGGTCTTATTTTGGGAAATCTTTCTGCGCTCAGAACTAAATCCAAAGCTTGGAAAGCAAAACCTGTTGGGACAGGCAGGACTGTTTCCTTCTGATACTAACAAAGAGCAGCATCTGCTGGAGTAAGATGGGTGATGTGATGTAGGGGTGTGGAAGGAGATCAGAGGTGTACATGGCACTCCTGCCTTGGGTCCTCTAGGACTGGTTGTTAGAGCCAGGCTGGGGCCCAGCACAGGGGACAGCAGTTGCAGTGAGCGGTTGCTTTCTGCAAATCCTCACTAGCTGTCTGGAGGCTGTTGTAGGCAGGTGGAGTGCTCCCTTCTCCAAGTGCAGTGGAAAGAGAGTCATCGGATTGGATGACATTGGATGGCATTGTGGAATTCATAGAGGAAAACCCATCTGTCCAGGGATCTGAACCTGAAAGTTTCTGGTCCCCAGTTCTGCTCTCAGAACAGCTGGTTTGACACTTCTGTGCCTCTCACCTCTTTTATGCTAGTCTGACTTCACCGTGGGCAGCAGAGCTGCTCCGTGCCTAAGCCGGAGGGGAAAATCCAATCCGATGACTCTCTTTCATGCTTCAGCTTCCTAACATGTTCCAATAAAGCAGCCTCACCGCTCTCCTCCCAGTCAAATAACACAATGCTATTTGTTTAAAAATGCCATCAGGCAAAGGACATAATTCAAAAGCTCTGGTTTAGGAAAATTACTTGTTTGTTAATAATTTCCCTTTTCGTGATTCAGAGTTTGCGTGTTTATAAAATATTGATTTATTGGGCAGGCAAGGATGCTCTTGGCAATGAAGATGAAAAGCAGAAGTGCTGATAAAAATACATAGGCTTTTTCATGTTTTTGCGAAAGCTAAGCTCAGCAAAGGTAGCTTAGAAACAGGCAGGCAGAAACTATAAGGACTATAGGTGGAGTTAAAGCAAAACGGAACAAAGATAGTGTGGGAGAGAAAAAAGTGGAGAAGGAATAAAGGGGCAATGGAGAAGATGAAAAAATCAAAAGCAAAATGAGCAAGAAACTACTGCACTGCAGAGATGGCTGAGGATAGCAATGTGTTTGAAATAAACACAAAAATCTATGGCTCCCAAAGAAACAAAACCAGAACAAGAATGCATGGAAGTATTGAGACACTCAGATTGCAAACATGAAATTAAAAAAAAATGTGTCCCCCTGTTTAACTTGTTTATCCCCCTCTCCCAATTTTCATAATGCAAGAAGCAACACAAACAATATGGAAAAAAGTATATGTGAGACTGTCAGAAGGAAAAACCTGCCTTGCCTGTGAGCCTCTGGAGGCCATTTCTACTACATACCTTGGAAGTCAGATGGTTTTTCAAAAAATGTACTGTTTCTAAAGGTAGACAGATCATCCTTAACAACAGAAATAAGGGCTTGTTTGGAACAAATGATGGTGTTTTGAGGCAGGTTATCCCCCAGTTCACCCAGATTAGGGGACAGTTATGGCAGTTATGTGGGGCCACTTCAAAGAAAGGAATTGCTGCAGGTCTTCTGTGGACACTGTAATGGTAAATGACCAGACAGTGGATATGGTGACCTTGTACCAGCCTACTGGAGAATGCTGCTTGGGACTTCAGCATGAGTCACTTATTCCTGTCTCAAAACTGCAAGGAAGGAAGGTATATATATATCCTACTATCAGAGATCTGCGTGTAGACTTTACCTTCTAAGTATTTGTGAGGGACATCCAGTGCAAAAAAGATCCTTTTCTTGACTTCATGTGCATGATCTTATATCAGCTCTATGCATCATGGAAGAATATATCATATATATCTTCTAAGAATATATCATATATCTTCTAAGTACTCTTGCAAAGCCTCATGCAGAAATGTTTTTCTTATTTAATCCCAGTGACACAATTCCAGAAGAGACATTGAGGAGAGCCAAACAGATTGGATTCTCAGACAAACAGATTGGGAAATGCCTGAGGCTGACTGAAGTCCAGTGCCGTCAGCTAAGGCTGAGGAAGAATATAGTGCCCTGGGTGAAACAGGTACGTGAGAAACATCACTGTTTGTGGTGCGGCTTCCAGGAGTGCAAGGAGCAGTAGACTTCCATGACCTTAGAAACAGCTGAGCTAAACAAAGGGAAAACTCTAGCACTGTTAACATCCATGGGGATTTTGACATTGATATTTGAGGAGACGAAGCTTTGGCCATGTACCTATTACTTCAGCATCGCAATGTAGTGATGTGAACATCCCCAAAGAGAGACTCAGGTTATTCTTGTTCATATTCTGTATGGCTGAAAGGGAAATGCAGCCATCTAGCTTCAGGAAAAGGCTGAGAGTGCTGGCCCAGCATGGTGTGACCATGAACGGTGTAATATGTCTTTTTTTCTTGGTAGTAACTTTTACAGGGTAATACTTTATTTGAAGTGTGCTATTGTTATGGGTTCATTTGTTATTCATTCTGATAGCATGAGTTTAATGAGCTCATCTAGTATTCATGGTGGTGTCAGGAGTGCTTTGCTAGGTGTTCTGCTGCTGCATTTATGTTAATATTATGCTGCATGTATGTTAGTATTAAATTGCCACCAGCTGTTTTGGTTGGGTTTTTTTTTTTTGTTTTTTTTTTTTTGTTGTTGTTTTGTTCTTAAAGGGGAAAAAAAAATTCCCAACCCAAACTACTGACTGTTTCTGAAAGACCCCATCTGTATCCTCAGGCCTAATTCCAGGTGCCAAATCTGCTTCACTTCCCTAGCTGTTGCTTTCCTTCTGTGTCGTCACCTGGCCCACAGAAAGGTGCCTGGTCTTGCACTGCATTCTTTCTGCTGCATATGGCACTGCAGTGCTGGATTGATTTCTGTGCCAAGGTAGCCTTAATAAGGTCATTCTACTTATGCCTGCATTTGTGGCTCCAAAGCATATGGTTCTTCTTGAGCCATGAAGTACAAGTTGCAGTATTAGCAACAGTAATGAGCAGCAGACAGTTACATAGTGCTAATGACTTCAGGTCACATTCTTCATTATTTGCAAGGATTTGGACAGCCAGTGGGGATTCCTAGAAATATTGAAGATTGGACAGAATTTTTACTGGTGTAACAGTGTAAAAATTCATGTCAGGACTGTTTTAATATTGTTCCCTGTTCAGAATTCTGTGTGGAAATATTTCAGGTGTTCATTCAGGGGATTTTAGCAGTCACTGGTGACCAAAAGGGACTAGTTACCATGTATAACGTGCAATAAGTAGTTCACACAAACAGTTCGTGAACAGCCTAGTAAGCAAATTATTCTTCTGAGCTCTCTGGTGACTAATTACACAAGAAATTGTGGAAAACTAGATATGAGAGATGGTTGAAAATCATTCTCGCTTTGTGTACCATTTAATTATCAAAGCATGAGTTATACTGTAATGTATATACATAGTACTTGCACTGCTGGCTGCTACTCAGCGTGATCTCAGTGATATTGTGTGTATGTTTGTACCCAGTGTGGGAGTATAATGGGATCAAGAGCACAGTGTCAAGATACCAGACGGTGCAGCTAAAGAGGACAAGAGACCTGGAGGAATGGAGATCTGTGTAATTAACCCTGCTGAACTAACTGGAGAATGAGGGCCTTGGCCAGAAGGAATGCATGGAAAAAGTTTATGGGCTGTGAAGGTGTTTAACCAAAGAGGTGCAGAACTAAAACTGCAGCTTTTAAAGAGATGGTAGATTCTCCTTTTGACTGAAGTGTATGGTCTAGGAAGGCCAGGCATATGCTGTGTTTCAAGCATATGACGGTTCAGGTGACCTCCTTTTGAGGAAAGACATGATGGGAGAATAATAGGACAGAAATAGGAGTAGAAAAGGAACGAGGGAAAAGAAAAAACCCCAAACAGCTGCATGTAAGAAAGATCTTGCATTGGCCAAGTCACAATCCCTCCTCTTCTTCCCTGTACAGATCGACACAGTGGCAGCAGAACACCCAGCGCTAACTAACTACCTCTACATCACGTACAATGGACAGGTAGGCACTTTGGGAAACAACAGCCTCATTGCTGTCTAGTTTGATCTCTTTTGCCTGTGCTACATTATTTCTGGAGATCTTGGAAATGTCTCGGTCTCTGTAGCAATTCTTTTGGATGGTGTTAAATGTAATCCCCCTACAGCAGGCCCAGAACTTTCTGTTGCTCGGATAGTGATGCAGTTCATTTAAGTGTTACTGCCCCTGTGTTGTTATGATACTGTGTTATTTCACCTATACGTGCATCCTCTGTGAACAGGTCAGGTGCTGGGAATGCAGAACTTGTGTTTCTATGTGAAATCCATTCAGTTTTGTGTGAAACTTAACACCTTCTTAGGTGGCTTGAATAGCCAAATGAAAAGTACTGTGTCTCCTTGGGTTTGGGTGCAGCACCACTGATTCCAGTAGGGTTGCACTTGATTTTTTGTGTTTACTGCACACTGCAGTAAACGAGATCAGACTTGAGCGCCCTGAAGGATCACACTGTTGTATATGGGCTGAGCACCAGAAATTGTTGGTTCTGGAAAGAATGGAGTGAGGTACTGCAGAGTGCAGATCCTAATGGCTTTTCTCCCTCCCTTTTCAGGAACATGATATAAAATTTGATGACTGTGGAGTGATGGTGTTGGGCTGTGGACCATATCACATAGGTAAATCTTTCTTATAGCTCTTCTCTTCTCCTTGCACCCTCCAGTCTTTGGATATTCCTGTGGCTCATTTCTTCCTCTTCTCATATGGTGACAAAACCCTCCAGAGGATAGGACATCAATTCCTAACACTAGGTTTGCCTTTTACACTTGCTTGGAGACTTCATTTCATGCCCTGGAAAAAACAGGAGAATTTTATTACTTTTCGCTTCTCACTTACTTGCAATTTCCACAAAGTTTCAGGGAATTTTAAAAATCTTTCTGCATGTGGTAAGTTCTTGAGACTCTGATACCTTGTGTACAGATTTGTTGTTTCCACACCTATCTTACGTGTTTATGCCAGCTCATGACTATGTTGCTATATACTATGCATTTTACTGCTATAAATATTAATTGATTATAAAAATACCTTTGCATCTTCAGCTGCTTTTGGATAAGCAGTTCTCTTTATGCTGTTTTTTCGGTCTGCCCAGATGATTGTGCAGCGTAAGAATTTCCTTGTGGCTCTGAATATTGGGTAGACAAATTGCTGAATTCTGTATGTGATGACTTTCACTTTTTCTTTTCATGGGGGAAAAACAAAAAAAGAGCTGTTTTAGAAACAGCTTGCCATTATTGAAGAGAAAAAAAAATGCTTATTATTTAGAAATATTCTTGCTCTGCATCTCACAAGTAGCGCTGATGGTTTTTGAAAGCTGAAATTTTAAACTGCATCCATTTGTTTGGGTTGGATGGACAGGTCGTGTGCTACTCTCCTGTTGCTCTTTGAAGGCTGTGTCTTTTTGAACTCAGTCTCCAGCATGAATGTTGAAATAAGAGAAATCAGGAGGAATACTCCATGATTATGCCTGGATTTTGTGAATGCCTCTGCCAGTCAACATGCTGGGTAGTATGGCTACAAAAACCAAACAGAAAAAGGAGGGCAGTGTTGTTTAGTAATGTGACCAAATGTATGTAAATACATTTTTCACTCTTCACCTAAAATTCCTTATTGCTTAGATTAGCCATAAAGGTTTGATCTTGGTCTTACTTGTTCTGTAGCTTTGATTGGATCAACACAATCATTAGAAGAGGTTGCAACTAAATAAAAGATACTAAAGGAAGCTACTACTTGCACCTCTAAAAGATTTTTTTTGTAGGTGCAGTGGCCAAATTGATATTTTTTTCCCCTTTTGATATCCTTTGAAGGCAAATAAGCAGCATCCTTTCCCTCTATGCTTTCAGAATTGTAATCGTAATTCAGTGAGATCAGCTTAGTGTGGATGTATATTTACAAAGCAGACACAGGTCAGAAAGGGATAAATAGTTTGAGTGGAAGTTAAACGTGACTTTTTTTTTTTTTTTTTTTAAACAAGGTGCTTCCTTTGTGAAAACTGGTTTAGAGTAAAAACTCCAACTTCATGAGTTTTATTTGAAAATATTTTGAAACACATTGCAGGAAAATCTTGAATATTTTGTT
This sequence comes from Urocolius indicus, assembly GCA_013401255.1. NCBI lineage: Eukaryota > Metazoa > Chordata > Aves > Coliiformes > Coliidae > Urocolius > Urocolius indicus. The sequence continues at coordinate 172,153 of WBNH01003935.1, forward strand.
GCTTTTGCCAAGAAATAAAATTATTCAGAGGGAACCGTGATGTAATTTCAAAAGCCATGCTAATTTCTGTATTTAAAAAGAAAATTATCCAAACTAAAGTATCTTTTTTAAAACTTTTCTTGTAACCTAATATGGCAAACAGAGGCATGATATGAACTGGTAGAGTGACACACTCTTGGACTTAAGAGCTTGCTTTGATGCACCCTTCGTGTGCATGTAATGGCCTGTGGTTCACTGAGAGCCTGAGCTGTAGTGTGTGACCTGTGCTTCGTGGATATTGCTCAGATATTCAGAGTGATGCTTTCCCCTCCCTTGCTGTCAGGAAGGTGTCTCCTGTCTTGGGAGGGGAGTTTATTTTTGTGAAAGCCAGCCCTGAAGGCAGTACAAATAAATTATTCTGCCAACTGCTTGGATTAGCAGAGTGCTCTGAAAGTTTTAAGGTGTGCAAGTAGATTTAACATGATTGAAACCTGAAAGTGAGTTCAGGAATATGTGCATGTGATGTAGTAACTATTTTCTAAGGAGCAGTTGTTAGGAGCAATGTGTAGTTGTTACAACAGTCATTACTAGTATTACTAATTACTTACTGTCTTTCTTTTTCCCACTGTTTGGACATAGTCATTACTGGATGTGGCAGGAATATACTTAACAGGTGTTCAGCTCTTTTCCCAGGTTTTATCAAAAACAGTCAACTCCAGATGACCATTGTTTCCCAAAGTTGAGGTTTCTTATGCATATAAGAATATCTGAATAATGGTAGTGGAATACAAAAAGTGAACGAGTATCTGAGGATGTTTCTGGGAAACATCTAGTTCCCGATTTGTTTTCCCTCTCTTTCCAGTGGGGTTTTAGCTGAGGCCTCAGCACCTTTCACAGAAGTGGGGAAATAGACTGTGTGCCCATCAGTGAGTGACCTGTGACAGCCGTCTGTTTGTGACTAGGTGACGGAGGCAGTAATTAAGCACAGCCTGAATTTCCAATGTATCTTGTCACACAATTATATAAAAAAATTATTATATCAGTGGTTAACGATCATGTAATGACTGTGAACACATCATGATGAGGCCAAGGTTTTCTTGTAGACTGTAAGCATAACCGTTTAATGTTTTCTAAGAAGCATCATTCTTTGTTTATGGTACCCTTCTTAGATGTTTTGAGTGTAGATATACTTGGGACAGTAGGTGTTAGCACAAGTCTGGCCTCCAGTATGCCTGCAGTGTTGGCCAAGTGCCAATTTCTGCAGCTTGCCCAAGATCAAGCACCAAGTCCTGGCTCTCAGCCAGACACCAGGTGACTCTCTCTGGGCCTTCTTCCTTTAGAAGTGGTCACAGTGCTTATTCAGGGTTCAGGGTGGTAGGATGTGCTTGTCTCACAACATTGCCATAATCACTGTGGCCTCTAAACCAAGATAAAAGGATCGCAGAGTGGCTCTAAAAGTATTGTTCTACCATTTTGCCTTGTCTAGAGTCAACATGTGAGAAGGTCCCACTGAGCTGCAATTTTTGTTTTGTTAGGTTAGCCATACTCTGCTTTTCTGGAAGGTAAAAAACACTTCAGTCTTCTAGTTTTAAAACTACATCTGTACAAATGTTTCATGGTTCCTTGAGTAAACAGCGCAATCTAATAATAATGGGCACTCAATTTGGTCATGTCAAAGCTTCTGCCTCTGGAGTTTATCTCAAAGCATGTTGGTCAGGAGGCAGTAAATAGCTGGATGGGCAGTGAGAGCAGGCATGGGTTTTTATGAGTGCAGATGACAGATATGTTAGAGGCCTGTCACTCCTGAACAGCTGAGCCAACTTACCTGTTGTGCTTGGAGGCTCACATTTGTGGATGATTAGTTTCCGTGGAAGGACAATTATATTCTTGCTCTCAGCTGACAAGAGGCCGTGCTGTTTTTTTTTGTTTTGTTTTTTTTTCCTTTTTTCTTCTTTAAGCTTGAGTGCTGAGAACGTCTGTTTATGTTTTCTTCTCTGCATCCTTCCTTCCCTTGCCCATTTTTCTGTCTCCTGGCAGGCAGCAGCGTGGAGTTTGATTGGTGTGCTGTCTCCAGTATCCGCACATTGCGTCAGCTTGGCAACAAGACCGTTGTAGTAAATTGCAACCCGGAGACAGTGAGCACAGATTTTGATGAGTGTGACAGACTGTACTTTGAGGAGCTGTCATTAGAAAGGATCCTGGACATCTACCAATATGAGGTAAAGAAAAGCAGAAGCATGATAAAAAGCTATGAAGCAAACCAAACTTTTCAAAATTCATGTCACTAGCTTGCCTCAGCCGAGCAGCTGGGGGTTAGGGGAGAGAGCTTCCTAGCAAAAGCTGTTTGGTTTGGATCTTGATGTTGCATTTTACACGTTGTTGATGTTGCTAACAGACTGCTCAATAATGAATGCCAAATAAATATTAAATTATTTTGCAAGATGCCATATTGTGCAATATTTACAAGCAGATTTAATTTGCTGCACAGTCATTTATCGCACAAATTATTCTGCCCTTGCAGTGCTAAGCTCTAGCACTTAAGCATATCCTTGACTCTAAGCACCAGTACTCCCACTGAAACAGTCGAACAAGTTATGTGCATAATGCTAGTGGCTGCTGAAGAGCTTGAAGTCTTGGCCTTGCAACACGGTGGCGCTGTGGTGGATGTGGTCCTGTATACAGGTGGGCAGATCAGGAAGGCACTTTGGAATTGTCATCAAACCAAAACATGTTCCATGTCCAAATCTAGATGTTGCACTTGTCTGATCAAGAGTTTTCAAGTGTTCAGAAGTACTGATACTAAGAGATGGAGAAGAGGCCCAGACAGATTTGGTAACTGGAGGGATATATACTCTAACCAGTTAGTCCCAATATGGAAAATGTCATTTCTAACTGATAACATGGTTGTCTTGGATATGTGGCTGAGGCTTTCAAAGGTGCTTACAGGAGCTTCATCTTCCTTGAAATTCATTGCAAGTTAGCTGTATAATCTGCAGAAGCAACTTTGCAGAACCCAGGTCATGTTAAACTTACAATTTTTCTTGGCCTTTTTTCCCAGTATATGATGATTTGAGCTCATTTATTTTGTGAATGGGTGCAAGTTTCTAAAATGGTTTGATAACCTGGATATATTTTGATAATCCCCAAATTTGGAACCAAGTGAAAGCATACCAGAACTCAAGTCCCAGTCTTTAGGCTGTGTTCTTAAACCATTTGCAAAATACTGTCTAAGACCATTTTTAGATTAAATGTTCATACTTTCCTATTTGTACATGTTGTTTTGCCTCTTCTTTAAATTTTCATAAGAACAGAGACTGTTACTGGAAAGCATAGATTTAGGACAGACCAAAAGACTTGGGTGGTTCTCTGGAGTCTTAAAGACTGGCATTTTTTTGAATGCTTTAGGATTACTCATGAGACTCAGCTATGTAAGCATTGAACTGTTGTTTACATAAGCAAAACTGAACTTCTGAATGTGGGGCGTGGAGAAAACTGGTGTGACAGTTTGTCAGACAAATAACACTGATGAAATACAGCATCTAATTACTACTAGATCAAAGAGAAGGTAGAGATAGGTGATGAGGGAGCAACTAATCATTTAAACATGTAGTGCTAGTAATTAGCAAGTGAGTAAGAAAAATATGTGAAAAGACTAATGTATACATGTTGAAACTTGCATAATCCTGCTTGTCACAGCAGGACTTGGTGAGTTTGAGAGGTGTTGTAGATCTCAAGGTCTAATAGCAGCATCCTATGATTCAGAGACCTCAAGAGGAAGGACATTATTGGCAATTTCCCCAGTTCAGCCAGCCCTACTCATCAGCTGGACCATGCTCACGCTTCTGGACATGTTTTTAGCCTATCCTGTTTGTGAAGTAAAGCAAAAGGGGATTGTGAGAGGACAGAGGGCATGGGGGAGGCAGCAGGAGCTGAGGTGGTGAGAATATAAAGAGGGAGAAGTGAGATGCTGGGAGTTTGCAGAGAATTCTGCACAGAGTTCAGCACGGAATTGAGTTGGAGGCCTGTGGCCCGTGGAGTTCCACAGGGGCCAGTCGTATTCAACATATTCATCAATGACCTGGATGAGGGGACAGAGTGTACCCTCAGTAAGTTCCCTGATGACACCAACCTGGGAGGACTGGCTGATTCCCCAGAAGGCTGTGCTGCCATTCAGCAGGATCTCGACCTGGGGCAGACTCCAGACCTCCAGCAGAGTGTAGTCTGACATAGATTATTTGCTGTATGTAATTAAAAAAAGAGAAAAGTTAATATCCTGTTAACAGAATACTTCCTCAGGCAAATGCAGTTGGAAGTCAGTGCCTAAGGAAACAGTCAAGTTAAAAACTCAGGATATGATTCTGAGATCCTTTGCCAGTCTTGAGGATAACCATCTCTCTCAGCTTCTTAGACTAAGCATGAATAGTGCCATGATTTCTTGCCAATATTTTTAAACTCTCCTGCTTATCAGCCTCAAATGTTCCATGGTATGATGAACACTGGCAAATATTCTGGAAATTCCTGGACAAGACATAGGTAAGACCATCAGCAAACCATGGATGCAACCCTTTGCCTTCAGTAGCGATGATACATCAAGTCACTAAATGTTGTTAGTATTAAGAGCAAACCTTGGGCGGCTATGAAGCTCAAATAAATAGGTTCATTGACTGTTCAAGTTTTTCCGATTGGACGAATTTGGCTACATTTTGGAGCAAGGTTACCAGCGAGACTGAGGGGGCTGGAACCTGCCTACGAAGAGCTGCTCACAGCTTCACACGGTCCCATCGCAGTAATGTACTCAGTTGTCCCTCCTCTTTCTCTCCTTTGTGCTCTCTTTTACCTCTCTCTCTCTCTTCCACATTCACAACTGCTCTGACTCACCAGAGACTGAGCTTTGCACAACAGAGCTGTACATTGGAGGGAAGTTTAATTTCCTATGAATGTGCAAAGTTAGGGGGTAATCTGTGAAGACAATAATTTAAAAAAGACCCAACAAACAGATCTCCTTCCCTCAGATATTTTGGCTTTTTTGTTGCCAGAGAAGATGTTCCTTTTTTAAATATCTATCCGCTTGAGGGCCTCTTCTGATTCTTTTTCAGTTTCTAGGATTGTTCTGAAACAATTCATAAAACTAAAGAAGGCTCTTAGGTACAATTTTAATGGTCTAATTTGTTGTCAAACTCAGGGAAAAAGAAAACCCAACTCTATTACTAATGACATAAAAGCAAGGTAGTAATAAAAAGAGTGATTTTTTGTTATAAAGGGGAAAATAATTCTAGGTGTCTTCCACTAGATTATGTATAGCATACATTTTAAAGATATCTAATGGCAAGGATGATATTCATTTGCTTTATAATTAATTCTTTAAAATACTGATGACAGCTGATGACAAAGTGATATGCAGTGAGGTCTATTTCTGTCTGCCCCCATTTCTCAGTGGAGCAGCTCTGCTCCTTAGCAGGGCACTGGACTGTTCTTTGGCCTACAGCATGCTTTAGGAATAACAGCAGAATTTTAAAGGCAGAGGTAAGCAGGGCCTGGGTCCCAATCTGTGGTTCTTTTCAAGTAAAAATGAGTATATGATTCCTTGTTATCTGCTTGAATAAGATGTCTCCTCAGTCTCCTTTGGGCTGGAGGCCCTAACACCATCCCAACTTGGATGCAAGCAGTATTGGAATTTTCAAGGCTCAGTGACTAGAATTGTTTTAAAGACAGGAATACGCAGCAGACAAAGAGAAGGTGTTAGCTGGGACACTAGCATTTCAAATACTTTGAGGATAGATTAAGATGTTGGTTGACCTTGGCAGCAGAGCTAGGTTGACTTGTTATCAAACAGAAACCACTCCAAACTGCAAGAAGAGGTTTGCTTTATTCACTCTCTGGTTCTTGTCCATGTGGGATGAAAGGGGTTTGGGGACTAGAGATAAATACTGTATTTTGGATGGGTCTGGAAGCAGTAAGGAACAGATTTCTGAGTTGGAAATGGTGAGCTCTGATGTCATGAGACAACCCCATGTGGGCACAAAACAGTGTCTGTCCTTGCTCCATCCTCTGCTAATGAGTGATTTTTCACTCCCGGTCCTCAGCTCTTTCAAGTAGTTACTGCTGGCCAGCAACAGCATGTCATCCCATAAGTGACTGCATGGTGAAAAGGGAAAAAAAGCATTTCCAGCACCATTTATGAGCAGCAAATAATAATCTTGTAGACCTTGGTATAATAAGTGTGGCTTAAATGACAGACTTTTTTTGTGGCTTTTTAATATGGTAGGAAATTAACCACATGAAAGTTGAGCAGGATTTGTACTGACATTTATCATCTGCTTTTTCTCAGTCACTTCTAGTCCATCCAGCTCTCAGCTTACAGATCTGCCACTCTAAATCCTTTTAAGTCCCTCGTTAAAACCTTCCTCTTCCAGGAAGGCCAGTGGGGCTAACCTCCTTCAGGAAAAACATAATGGTTAATTAAAAGAACACTGATGCTCTGAAAGATAGAACCAAACCATGGCTCATTTGATTTATGTTTCTCGTTTGTTAGAGTTGGGTAAAACCTATGTAAAACACATTTGGTCCAAAAGAGCTCTTTATTACAGCTGTACTGGGGGCCTGATTCTCCTTTGAGCATAGTTTCACCAGCTGTAATTTGTAAGTAAAGTGCCAATTATTCAATTACCCTCAGTTATTACACAGTCTAAACATAATTCATGTCCTCATCATCATTGCAGGTACTCTAAGGCCTTTTTTTTAACTCTTGAAATTTTTCATGCCAGGTGAGCTTGTATTTGAAAGCATTAGAGATTCTGTGTAAAAAGAAAAAAAAAAATGTGGGCCACAACAACCCCATGCAGCACTACAGGCTTGGGGAGGAATGGCAGAAAGCTGTCTGGCAGGAAAAGACCTGGGGATGTTAATTGACAGCTGACTGAACAGGAGCCAACCGTGTGCCCAGATGGGCAAGAAGGGCAATGGCATCCTGATCTGTATCAGAAATAGTGTGACCAGCAGGACCAAGGAAGTGATTACTCCCCTGTACTCAGTGCTGGTGAGGCTGCACCTCAAATACTGTGTTCAGTTCTGGGCCTCTCAGTACAAGAAGGACATTGAGGGGCTGGAGTGTGTCCAGAGAAAGACAATGAAGCTGGTGAAGACTCTGGAGGAAAAGTCTTATGAGGACGTGCTGAGGGAGCTGGGAATGTTTAGCCTAGAGGAGGCTGAGAGGAGACATGATCACTCTCTACAACTGCTGAAGATGTAGTGAGGTGGGAGTCAACGTCTTCTTTCCAGTAACAGGACAAGAGGAAATGGGCTCAAGTTGTGACAAGGGAGGTTTAGATTGGACATTATCAAGAACTTTTTTACTGAGAAGGTTAGAATAGTGGGGTGGAATGGGCTGCCCAGGGAGGTGGTGAAGTCACCATTCCTAGAGGTATTCTAAAGATTCATAGATGAGGTGCTGAGGGATATAGTTTAGTGATGGGCTTGACAGTGTGAGGTTAGTGGTTGGACTCAATGATCTTAAAGGTCTTTCCCAGCTATTATGATTCTGTGATTCTGTGTTTTCAGCTGAGCTCAGCTGCCTCTTGTTTTTTTCTGTTTTTTATTGTTTCCTCACTTAAAGTGCCATGGTGCTGAACGTGAAAGGTGTCGTGGTGGCTGGACGATGCTGTGCCACCTGTTCTTCCTCAGCCATGCCTGGAACTGAAGCTCTTGCAAAGCATCTGCTTAGAAACCAGCACATGTGACAGTTTGTCTGAAATGCTTGTTTCTATCAAACATGCCACCAGAAATGAGAAGCTAGCCAGGAATGATGAGGATTAAATAAAATAAAGGGCTAAGTGTATCTGGAGTGATTCACTACCACAGGCTGTCTGATAGACTGGGCTCTGTTGAATCCAGAATTCTGCTTTGCTTTGTACAGGCCAGCAAGGAGTTAACAGTGACTGCTCCTTGAAGGCTGATATCTGGGTTAGGAGAGACATTTGCTCAGCAAATAACACCACTTACACGTACATTATGTTTCGTGTTGTCTCTGCTAGGTGTTACTGCCTCACAACTTAGTAGCATTGAACAGTTTGTGAATGTTTGCTACTCTGGAATTCTGTCTGTAAGCATGGGAAAAGCTATTTCCTTGGACAAGTTGGACTGAAAAAGAAAGGGGACCTTCATCATCTTGTGTGTTCATGCTACAGTGCCCAAAGGCTGCAGCTGAGGGTAGCAGTGGGCTTGGTTGAAGTGATGGTGCCCGTCTCCATGTGTAGGAGAACATGTGAAAGAGACCTGACCCCAGTGGCATTTTGAATTTCATTGTAAGGCGTGAGGTTTCCATAGCATAGCATCTTTCCTCTGCAAAGAAAGGGAGTGTCTGTCAGCTCAGTGCGCATCCTCACTGGGAAAGCGGAGGCACCTAAACGTGACAGGAAAACGAGGTAACAGTCAGTGGTTGCAGCAGAAGTCAAAAGGCTTGTGAACACTGCAGATTTCCTTGGTTTCTTGGGGAATCTGACCTCGAGTTTCTGCTGTCTGCTGAGTGACATCAAGGAGGATATTGCTGTTTCAGAGAGGCTATACACTCTAAATCACACTTTGCAGCCTGAGTACCTCTGTATCAGCAAAATTATGATCTGCCTTTGCTCATAGCAACCTGAAAAGTCGTGTAATCTAAATATTGGATTCCTCAGATGTTAAGCTAACTTGGATGTGACCATATTCTTTTCTCTCTGCTGACAGGCATGCAGTGGTTGCATTATTTCTGTAGGTGGGCAGATTCCCAATAACTTAGCAGTGCCACTGTACCAGAGTGGAGTGAAGATCCTTGGCACAAATCCTTTGCAGATTGACCAGGCAGAAGATCGCTCCATGTTCTCAGCTGTTCTGGATGAGCTGAATGTAGCCCAGGCTCCCTGGAAAGCAGTGAGCACACTGGTAAGTTGGGATGTGCATGTGGGATACGATAAAGCTGCTGGGTGTTGTGGCTCAGTGGGGACTGAGTGATACTTTCAAGATTCTGAAGGTGTTTGGCAGTTTTTTTACTGCCAATGTTGAAGAACTTTTTGATCCCTGCAAAGTGATGCTATAGTATCACTGGGAGTGGGGTGGAAGCTGCAAGACAAGTGTCTTCAAATCACATTTACACAACATGAGATATATACCAAGCAAAAGTTCAGGCTGTCTGGCTGCTTTATTTTATCCTACTGGCCTTGAAAACTATTCTAGGAAGTCTTCTACATTCCCCACTCCGCCACCCTGCAGTCTTAATGGCTAGTGAAGTGCAAAGGCAGTTAGAGTTTATTGCTATGACTTTAAAAGTTTTTATGTTCACAGCATATTTTTCATCCCTTTCCTTAGAGAGAAGCAGTTGAATTTGCAGGCTCTGTGAGTTACCCATGTTTGCTGAGGCCTTCCTATGTTCTAAGGTAAGGCTTGGCCCTTGGAGCTCATCAAGGTGGGGATAAGAACTCCAAAAACCTCCTTTAAACAAGAGAGAGTAATTTCAGGGGCATGTGAAAAACATTGTGCTAGGTGAATGCAGCATAAAGCTGCTGATTTAACAGGTGGGACAATTGCCTAAACCAGTAAAGGAAGCCAATGGATCCCTTACGTCTACAAAACAGAGATCAAAGTTAGAATATCATCATAAGAATGTCTGTTTAGCTGCATTTTTATATCTCAAGTCCAAAACCATGAGCCATCTGTGTTATTTCTTAAAGTTTCTGAGACTACTACCTGTACAATTAAGCCAGAAGATTGTTTGTCACCAGGAAAAACAGAAGAGAACATGCTGAGGCCATTTATTTGGATTGGCATCTGCTTTTGGAAAATGACACTGTGTCTTTTGAATTCAGCTTCTTATTTGCTAAGAGTCTCTGCTTACAGGCATATTTTAAGTTCTACACTGTGGCAGCTGCTTCTCTTTAAATAGACATTGTACAGAGCCATATATTTCCAACAGCTAGACTTTTGGAAGAAGTTACACCAGAGCACGCACACAACAATCTCACATGTTCTGAATAATCACTCTTTTCTGAGAGGAGTTTCTTTGTGTCACTGGATGACCGGACACAGAGAGGCAGTTTGTTGGGCAAAATTTACAAATGAAAATAAATTTAAGAAAAGATCCTTTTCATATCAAAAAGAGACACTTATCAAAATGATGAGGCACAGTGTTCCTTTTCAGAGGAGAAAAAAGAAAGTTTTTATTTAAAAGAAGAAAAAGAGAAGGATTTTTTGTATATTCAACCCTCAAGGAAATATCATTTAGAAGAGACTGCTGAATATGACTTTTCTATGCAGTTTCTGAAGCTTGCAGTGGAATTGCAAAGCAAAATTAAATCCCAGCACTCAGATCAGGAGGATAAATTAGAAACTGCTCCTATGTCATTCTCCAGAGTTTTAGGGATCACTTCTTTTAGCCTGTTGTTTCCAGCCATATTAAATTCAGCATAGACCCTTTCCATGTAAGTATTTGCTAAAGAGTATTTGGGCAGGTTAGGGAGACTTTAGGGAGAAAGATAAAACTGCAGAATGTCAAACTTGAGGAAATAGAAAGTGAAAAGCCCTAGCACAGCACAGAGTCCAGCCTCTATTTGCAGAGCAGTAGCAGGTTCACAGCTAGACTTTTCCATCCTTTGAACAGATATGACATTATTAATAATTTTCCAGTTGCCTTGGAAAACTAAATGCATTACACCACTAGTTACATACTGTAGGTGCCAGCTCACATTCTCAGTGGTCCTACTGACATAGGTCCATGGATTTAATTGAACTCTATTGATTTACAGCAGCTGTAGAGGTAGTCTGGTAAATATAATCACTGAGGTACTTATGTCTATTTATCTTAGACTAAAGTGACTGATTTCATGGAATAGATCCTTCCCCCACTTCTCCCCACAGCCTCTATGTGCTTACCCAACCAAAGCAGAGGGGAAGCTGAGCATCAGTGGTAGAAATGACAAATGTAGCATCTTTTTGAAAAGAGTCTTGACTTTAAAAGGGACCTGAGTCACAGACTCTCAACCTGTTTTCTCTCAGGTCCCCTTCTCAGATATTACTGGCAGCCATGTTTCAAAGTAGCTTTCAGATCCAATGGCTGTATCTGCTGTGCCTCTCCCTTAAGGACTAAGATGTTAGGGGATGGGCACAGTGAACTGGCCATTGAACAGCCCATTTTCACCTGCATTTACACTGTTGCAATCATCACCAATGGCCTGCGGATTCCTGCTTTCATCTACTACTCAGGAGTAACTGGGCTAAATCGAGCAAAGCATCTGTTTTGTCCTGAGTGAAGGGCTAACCTGCTGGTGTGGTAAAAGTCTGGGCCCTTAGGGACAACCCATCTTCTCCAGCTTAAGGAGAGCTTTAGAGCTTGGGTCAGAAAGGGAATTTGGCAGCAGCGCTAAGGCTACACAGTCACAGTTCTTTGTTATGGTTCTGGAGGTCATTTGTCTTTTACAGATAGTCTAATGGAGGTTTATTAGGTACCAACTCTGCCTTTCTTTCAGTAAAGATTGGAGCAAGTGGCTTGAGTCAGGAGCTTGCTTGGCTAGTATGTCATACTGATGTAGTTGGCAGCTCTGTGCTGTGGTGTCTAACACTGATCTGGCCTCTGAAGTCCTGAGAGAAGCTGATTTGTTTTCTTTCCTTTCCCATTCTCACAGTGGGTCTGCAATGAACGTAGTATTCACTGAAGAGGAAATGAAGAAGTTCTTAGCAGAAGCCACCAGAGTCTCTCAGGTACCAGTCTTTGTGCTGATACTGCTGATTCTTCTTGTGTTTGCTATATTTGTTTCACCTCTACCATATTTTCCATCTGTTTGTTTCTTTATTGTGTCCTCATTTTTTCCCTTCTTTGTTAGGGGATGAGCTAATGAAGCCAGTTTGACTCCTCAGTTCATTTCCTAACAGGCAGATGGTGTAGGCCTGTGCAAGGATCCTTACTGGTACCACTGCCTGCACAGAGTAGGGACAGCAGTAAGCTGTCCAGGCACCCACTTCTGAACAGTTTGTTCCATAAGGAGATGCAGGCTAGTGGGCTGGGACCCTCCTACCCTTTCTGAGCTTGCTAGTAGATCCATGCCAGTTCTATGACAGTCTGCATAGAACCAAGAGCATCTTACACTCAATTTCTGAACTGTTTTGCCTGACTTCTTTGAACAACTTAAAGCTTCATTCTGGTATGTTCCCTCTCACCAATGACCTTTTTATTTAACCCTTGTAAATGGAAGAACATTAGCAAGATTTTGCTATGACATTTAACACTCCAAATCATGTATTGAGTTCTGTTTTCTTCTGAGAGAAAAGTAGAACTGCTGCCTGTTTACTGTTAATCCAGTGGAATTGTTGATATACAGAATATCTAATGCAAAAGAAGAAAGTTCTGGTTTCCATTTCAAATATTTTTCAAAAGCTAAGTGTCTTTTTTCTAGCAAAGGGAAGAATTTCATAGAATCATAGAATGGTAGGGGCTGGAAGGCACCTTTAGAGATCATCTAGTCCAACCTCTCTGCAGAAGCAGGTCAACCTAGGTCAGGTCGCGTAGGAACATGTCCAGGCAGGTCTTGAAGACCTCCAAGGAAGAAGACTCCACAACCTCGCTGGGTAGCCTGTGCCAGGGCTCCCTCACCTGAACGGTAAAATAGTTTTTCCTTATGTTTAAGTAGAACTTTTTTTGTTCCAGCTTCATCTCATTACCCCTTGTCATGTTGCCAGATACAACAGAAAAAAGGGCTGCCCCAGCCTCCTGACATCCACCATTTAGATCCTCTGCTGTCATGAGAATCCTGGAGTTATTAAAAATAAGTCAAAGAAGAACTCTCTAGAAACACAACTGACTGTAGAAACCAAATATATTACTGCTTACTTGGAGGATTTCTTAAGATCTTGAAAAAGATCAAATGTCCATGTATTTTAAGTGTACGAAGTACATGATATAAGTTTAAAGAATGGAATGAAAGGGAGATATGTTTCAAAGTAATCATATCCCGAAAGGATAGCTTGGTGTGGAGGCAAGCAGACCATTTATAGTTACCTTTAATCAATTTTGAAGGGACTTTTGAGAATGGGAGAATACCACTGTTACTTCCATCAGAAGGAACTGTAGAACTAATTATCAAAAGACTACAGGGTCAGCTTCTGGTAGAAACCAGATTCTCAGCAGTTCTCAGGCTCCTAAAACACGTAGTTTCTCTCTGTACTTCATCCTAAGTACTCTGTTTTGTGTTTCCCCTCACACTCACAGAAGCAGACCAGGCAGCAGCCTCAGGCCACACCATAGTTGGGACTGATGCTGTTGGATGGCTTCATGATGGCAATGGGTACCTTATAGGAGGCTGAGGCCCAGTAAATTGACCCTTGTTCAGCTTGATTAGTCACAGCTTGATTGACCTGAATTGGTCAATGTTGTTTTTCACTGCTGAGAAGTCTCATTCCTGGTACAAGAGGCCCTGCTGAGAGTTGAAGATGTAGACCCTTGGCAATACGTGGTGTATTCATTGAGGAAGGAGTGGATGTTCCCAGGGGATTCTTATGATACCCAGTTCTGCTACACACACAAGGCACTGATGCTTGCTGCAGACATAGGCAGTTGCATACCGTGAGTTTTTGGATACTTTGGCCCTGATCCTGCAGAGACTTAAACTAGATTTACATGCTAAATTTTTGCTAGGATAGTCAGACTGCTAAGGGAAGACTTCTTTCTTCATCCAGTGTTTTATACTGATAAAAGCTATAGTGTAGTTGAAGCTAAGTTAGCAAAAAGCAAACCAGAACAAAAGTACTGTACTATGCTTCTAAATTATGGAGGATTTTTTTTAGTCTCATCAAGGCTTTGTGTCCTGTGAATGGTTCCACAGAAGCTAGCAATATTAGTTGTGAGCATACAGCCAAACGTGGGCATTCTTGTGAGACACAGGTTTCATTTTTCTGGTTCCAAAGCCTTACCTGTTTCTATTCCATCCAACATAGCATCTCCAGATAAAGTGCCTGACCGGCGTTGTTCTATTGTTTTAGCTACTTTCCTGTTATGGTGTTGTGCCGTTATGGTATTTATGTTGTCAATAATGTTGAAAACTTCTTGTGCAAGGTGAAATAGATTGGAGTAAACAAGGTTGTATGCACCCATAAAATCTTTTAGTGAAGAACGGCAGCAAGAGTGAGAGTTACAGGACACAAGCTGCTGAATTTATGAAACAGCGTAGGCCGCGCCATTGTCCTTGAAGTTACCCTTGCACTGATAAATGTAAGGAGTTGTGTCTTGTAACTTTTGGAGTTGCTTTATATTTTTTCAGAAGGAGCCTTTTGAGCATGCACAGACTGTCATTTATTCCATTTTATTCTCTAATAAATAACAGGCAGTTAATAGGGGATGAGACAAGTAAAATGTTGAGACATAAAGCTGCTGGCCAGGAAGAACGTGGAATAGATTTTTAACCATCTTTTGGAGCAGGTGGCTGGAAGGAGAAAACATTAGAGGAGCATGAGAAGTGTGTGCTACTAGTATCCCAGAGACAGGCAGGAAGAAGAGGAAGGAAAACAATGTGTACCAGGGAATGTATTGAGAGTCAAGGACAGGTTGCTCCTGGACAGCTGTAATTACTTATAACTTCTCTATGAGAGGCCTAGGAAACCAGGCAGAGAAAAGAGAAAGGAATGGATCAATTGCCTAGAATATATGACTCTTTAAAATAGCCAACAGCCACTATACAAAGTCACTAAGTATCCCAAGAATGAACTGGTTTGTGAAGCCTTATGTCAAGTGAGGTGGCTGGGAGACTCAGAGGGAGGAAGAACTGAAGATCTTGAAGGTAAGGACTGTCTTCTGGAGAGAGGATCAGAGGTCACTAGGTCCATGAATACGTCCCACTGTCTTCTTTCTGCCATGATTGCACTTAAAAGATATTTATGGTTTTGCCCCAAATTTGCGTGTCATGGTGCATTATGGAAGATTTGAACTAATGCATCAGTGGCTTTAATGAAATCATGGCAAGTTTTTCCCTCTTATTTCTTTGTGAAGTTCACTCACTTGTGGAAATAAGGATGTTAATAGATTGGTCTTGTGGGATTCCTCTTCCAAAGGTTTTCCAGTGATGAATGATGGAGTGCTTGGATGGTCCCCAGACGCTCTGAAATAAAACGTTCTTCTTTTATCTTGTCTGGATGACAGGATCACCCTGTGGTACTCACAAAATTTATTGAAGATGCCCGTGAGGTGGAAATGGATGCTGTAGCCAAGGCAGGAAGAGTAAGAACTTTTCTTTCATATTAAACTGTTTTTCAGGATTGGAGATTTGCAAAAATGTGTGGTTTGAATGATTTACTATACAGCCATAGATTCGTGCTGAGAAAAGCAGAGAAATATAAGAAAACAAATTCATCTTAGGTTCAAGAACATAGTGCTTGAAAATCTCAAACTACCTTATTGTATACATCTAAAAAAGTTATTTTCAAGTGTTGCCTAACCATGTAAATGAATCCTTTAGTCTACAATTTTCACTGGATTTGCAAATCACTGGCTTCACAAATGACTTTCAGGATGGTATCAGCATGTGTTATGATATTCCCACAGTTGTTCTATTATTACAACTTCACCTTGCATTTTGTTACTAATCAGAGATGGTTCTCACAGAAAAACGCACTGAAACTCAGACTTCGCATTTTACAGAAATGTTCTATTTTCAATCTTCATTTTCAGCCAGCCAACAAAAATCACTTTTTCAGTGTCAAGATAGTGCGCCTTGATGTAAATCATTCCACTGAAATCCTTAGGTTGAAATTTCTTCTGCTTGCATTTCTCCATGATTAAAACACCACAGAGGAGTGAGGAAAAAAGCTCGTAGTATTCAAATGCTGTTAGTCCATGCTTGTTTCCTTTGGGGATGACAAGTTTTTTTTGTGTTCATGGCAAGCAGAACTTAAGAGATAAATGCTCATTAGGCTTTAAACCAGCTCTCTAAATGAATGTTTTGGAGAGAGGGAAGAAGCCTTGGAATCTCCAGACTGTTTGCCATTATAACTTAGCTGTGGTATGAAAGACACTAACAGGATCCCCTTGTTCATACACCTTGTGTCTACTTCAGGCCTCTTCTCTCCAAAATCTTGGGAAATTCCCCCCTTTTCCTTCCTGTCTGTATCCTCTTTTGTCTACAGCTTTGTTCAGGAGGGTGTGCTGGGTTGGAGATGGGAGAATAGTTCAGGACAGTGTGTCAGATGACTAACTACTCTTACTCTGTGCAGGTTATTTCACATGCTATTTCAGAGCATGTGGAGGATGCTGGTGTTCACTCTGGAGATGCCACCCTCATGTTACCCACGCAGACTATTAGCCAGGGAGCCTTGGAGAAGGTAGGTGTTGCATTAGCACTGAAATGAGGGAAAAAAAGTAAGAGTCTGAATTTGCTTTCTCCCTTTGTTTGGGAGAACTCAGCAGTGGAGAAATTGAATCACCAATGTTTTTTTGAAGGCCAGTGTCATATGTACAAGTGTAGGATGTCAGTATGCCACCATGCTGTAGATCATCTGAACGGTATCCCATTAATTTAAACATTAGATGTACACACTTTGGGCCACATTTGATTTTTTTTTCTTTGTTTTATTGGTTTAGAACCAGCTTCCATAGCAGAAGAGGGTTGTCTAATTCATATATATGCCACAGTTCACTTCTTTTTGTCACATAGTCCTTACAAGATTAGATCAGGTGTATGACTATCTAGCTGCCTGCTTTTCCAGAAAAGATATCAGGATGAATGAACCTCCCCTAATCTTGACTTCTTCCCCTTTCAAAAATAAACCTAGTGATGCAGATTTAGTTGTCAAAATGCATTTTCTAAATAAAATGTGCCATACGCTGTGCTGTCATTGCTTAGAAGCTAGCGAGAGCTGTAACAAAATGATCTGTGCTCCAGCTCTGTTTACAAGAATGTCCAAGGCCTTGTTTCTGAAAATAGTAATCTCCTTCCAAGGCTTGTACTGTAAGGGCAGATGATTTCTCAACCAACGTAGAAAATAAGGCCATTGTTTGTTCTCCCAGTTTATAGAATCATAGAATGGTAGGGTTGGAAGAGACCTTTAGAGATCATCTAGTCCAACTCCCCTGCAGAAGTAAATTCACCTAGATCAGGTGGCATAGAAACATGTCCAGGCAGGTCTTGAAAACTTCCAAGGAAGAAGACTTCACACCCTCCCTGGGCAGCCTTTGCCAGGGCTCCCTCACCCTCACAGTGAGATAGTTTTTTCTTATATTTAAATGGAACTTTTTGTGTTCCAGCTTCATCCCATTACCTCTTGTCCTGTTGCTAGCTACAACGGAAAAAAGGGATGCCTCAACCTCCTGACATCCACCATTTAGATATTTGTAAATATTAATAAGATCCCCCCTTAATACTCCAGAGTGTATCTGCTAAGACATTTCTCACCGAGCTCTGATGGGTCAGACATCTTGATAAAGACTTTGAGAACACTTGTAAAACCAAGTAGTTAATCTCAAATAGCAGAATGTCATGATTCGTTATTTCACCAGGAAAAGTTAGAAGGCTCCTGTGTGCAATATAGGAGGTGCTACAGTACTTTGTCCTGCTTTCTCACACACACACCCCCATGAGGCTGATTTTTACTTCTACCCTCAAATGGCACTTCAGGCTCTAGGTTATGAGGTGAATTAAAAATGTTTGCTTCTGAAAAATAATGCTATTGCCAAAATGAAAGTATAGAGAAAAAATATGTAAGGGTAGAAAGATATGACACTTAAGGAAATTGACATGAGGTGATTTATTGCCATGATGATGTCTGTTTTGTGGAGTTGATTTATTTTCTATATATACACACATTTTTACTATATTTGTTTATTTTTATAGATAAAAGCTGCTACTAGAAAGATTGCAAATGCCTTTGCCATCTCTGGTCCATTCAACATTCAGTTCTTGGTGCGAGGCAACGATGTGCTGGTAAGAGCACTTGTGACTGTTGTAGGAAGTCAGGCTCTGCTTTGGAGAGTTTGGTTCCTGGCATCACTGCTGTGGAAACTCTGTGGCTTTCTAACCTGCCTTGCCTGACCATGTATGGCTCACTTGTGCCACCCCCTAGTCACAAAGTTCTCCTCCTCTGTGTGGGAGAGAGCATCCTCTCCTGCCTTCACACTGAGGGTGAAGTGAGTGTGGTTACATTGTCTATCGGCACTAACTTTAATCCTAGATAGAATCATAGAATCATTTTGGTTGTAAAAGACCTGTAAGATCATCAAGTTCAACCACTAAGCTAAAACTTCCAAGCCCACCACTAAACCATGTCTATTTGTGTCACTTTGCTGCTGTCCTTCCCAAAATTACCAGTTTTGAATATGATGAACAGCACTGGGACCTGTGCCTCGTCCTGTGACCTGAATATCATTGCTTTTAGATCTCCTCTCTCATATTTAGTAATTTTTATCATTAAAGTAAGCCTTTCAGGACTTTGGAAAGAAAGCAAGATAATTTAAGTGTTTAAGCCTTTAATATAAGCTGTTAAGATGACTATCTAAATAGCATGGTCCTAGTAACTCTCAGTAACAGAAGTACAGCAGTTGTCTGACCCTTTATAGGTAGTAGTTGGCTTTCTTCTTGCTAATGGAAGAAGGTCAGAGGAATGTGAGCAGAGTATGACTGAGGAAGCAGTGAATGGAAAGAAAACCTGATGTGGTATAGAAGAGATGCATTACTGGTGAAAGGTGTGTTTGGGCTATTAGTTGAGAAAAATGCACTTACCGTTGCTCACCTTTCTACTTTTTCACACAGTTATTCAGAAATTCCAGAGAGTGACAGAAGGGAGTTTTTCCTTCCTCGCCTTCCCTTAGCTGTGTTTGCCTTTTCTCTGGATAACATCTCCTTCTCTGTTCTGTCCTAACCTACCTATTCTTGCCCGCCTTCACTCCCACTTCATTCTCACTTACAGCAATTCCTCTTTTCTAATGAACCCCATAGTGTTCATCACAGCAGGACACAGAATCTCTGCTTCTTGCTTGAATCACTGAATGAGTTCCACATTTGCATGAGGAAAGTCGGCAAGGGTAGCCCAGTCATTCATGAAGTTTCAGTACCATGGAAAAAAGACTAAGGTGGGCATCTGAAGGTTGTACCTAATGCTGGTGCAAAAGCTATTGTGCCTTTTGCTCATTAACTTAGGTTATGGTACAATGTGTTTCCAAAAGAGAACTCTGGATTACTCTCAGTCCTAGTTTTCAGTCAAGAGAGGTGAAATTTAGTTGCAGAACATTATGCTCCATGTACCTCAAGCTGGCACTACCTGTCCCTCGTTGCTTCTTGTAATGTTGAACACAATATCTGTGTCTCTTATTAGACAACCTGAAGAGCATCTCTGCCAAGAAAAGGCTGATTTTTAGAAACATGAATCAATCTATTTCTTCATTGCATAGTGCCTAATTCTGGTGTTTCTCCTTTTAAATCCTCTCAGGTGATAGAGTGCAACTTGCGGGCTTCACGCTCCTTCCCTTTTGTGTCGAAGACTCTGGGTGTGGATTTCATTGATGTGGCCACAAAAGTGATGATTGGAAAAGAGGTTAATGAGTCATCCCTTCCCACACTGGAATATCCCATTATTCCATCCAGTTATGTTGGGATTAAGGTATGGTTTCCAAAAGAACACCAAAATACTCCAGAACAGAGCCAGCATCTAGCAAATTAGTTGGCAATTAGTACTTTAATTCTCAGAGAGAACTATTTAACTCATTGGTCAAAGGTCAAACTGGCCTAGATAGTTTATATTGGGAATTTTAGAGAAAAATCAAAGGAAAATTATCCAGTGATTAATAACAAAATCAATCTTCCTTTATTACATACTTTTAACCCATTCTGAATCATGTTTATGAACTGCATAATGAATATGCACTTGCAGAATTGAACACTGAAGTTTGGGCTATTTCATAATGCTGGCTAATACACATATTACGTATGTGTGTGGACATCTACAAACTTGGGGTTTTAGTGTCCCCCAGATTTTATCTTTGGAATTTGAGACCTGTGCTGTTGAATGCACGGAACTCCCTTTGTATGCACCATCAGTTCAAATGGGATCCTTTGACTTCAGTGAGGCCAAGATTTTACTTTTCATATTTACTGCCTGGACATGTTCTTGTGTGACCTGATCTAGGTGGACCCACTTCTGCAGGGGGATTGGACTAGATTATCTCTAAAGGTGCCTTCCAACCCTCCCATTCTATGATTCTATGATTACTAAGCTTATAGACTGTGGTGGTTTAGCCTAATGTCCACCCAGTCATAATATCACTCCCCCTCCTAAACAG
>WBNH01003935.1:192810-219826 GCA_013401255.1 Urocolius indicus
CCCCTCCTTCTCCACTGACCTTGGTGTCTGCGGAGACATTTTCACTTTCTTCCTCTCTGTTGCTGCTGCAGTTCTGCCACTGTGCAACAACTTCTTCTTCTCAAATACGTTATTCACAGAGGCGTTACCTCTACCACTAATTGGCCAGGCCTGGGTCAGGTGCAGCATTCAGCTTAAAATTGACTGGCCCTAAGCCTGTCAGCTACAGAAGAAGCTTCTGGCAACTCTCTTTGTTTAAAGAAGCCACCCCTGTAGCCCCCCTGCTACTGAAAAACCTGGCCCGGGCAAAACCAATATATAGATACACCCAAGGTACCAAAGTGAACTGTAGATATTTTTGAATGCTTAGTGGAAGGAAAAAAAAAAACAAACCAAACCCCGATATTCCTAATGATAAACATCTAGAACAGCAATGCAGGAAATACAACACATAACAAGAATTGTTTATACAAAAACTTTCAAGCTTTAATAGCTTCCATCTCAAGTGAAAACTGAGGAAACTGAAAACACCTAACATCTTTCTACTAATAAAAGGTTCAGATGGATTAAAATGCAAGCCACATCTGTTGCCCAAGCCAGCTCAAATTCTTTGTAAACCAATCAGTCTATAGAAGTACCTTTAGATTTTATTTTGATGTCACAAGTAGACCTCATCTGAAATTATGAGGCTTCTTTATTTTTATGAGTCTTGTATATTTTTATAAATTTCTATTATTTAGACCTGGGGCTTGTGCACTGTAGTTAACTAAACTCTCAGGAGTTTTGTCTCTCCTGGGAACACTGGCCACAGAGCAGCATTACAAAGCCTTTTATACTGCTTGTGTTCTCTGGATTTGTCAAATATAAAAACCTGATAATACCTTTGGAAATGCTGAACTTTGAAAAAAATTCCAGTTAAACCTGGTTCTCGTTATTCACGCATCATATTTTCTGTCCTGTTATGTTTTTACTGTGAAGAGTATTTCCATGGAAATGAGATTTTGTTTCTCCAGCGGTTCTTAAATGCTCTGAAAAGAGAATATGAAACTCTTTTCTTCTTTCTCAACATAGCTGCTCCTTTGTGGATTTATAGTCCCACTAGTTTAGCTTTAGCGACTGAAATACTATCTTGCCATGTTTGCTTGCAGAGTGATGCAGGTATCATGGACTGGCCAAGTTTAAATCCTGGATAGAGCATAACTGACTAAGTTTTAAATAGGATTTATTTGCAATACTAATTGCTTCTGCTGATGCGTTTTCATTTAATGGCAGACAAAAGTTAAGGAGCTGGTAGAAGGCTTGCTTTGCTGCTTATTACCTTATAAGACAACACATTCATTAAATAGAATTCACTTTGCTATATCTCAGCTTGAGGCTGATATACTGACATACTGAGAGATGGTCCCTGTAAAATGTTTCTCTTTACCTATAGAAGCAGAACTCTTCTGAAAGTCACAGACATATGACACATTTTGACAAACCTTCTGCAATAAATTTCTGCTGTAATACCTTAGTTGGTCATTGTTAGGTGTCATGAAATAGCAGCTGTCTTGTCTTCAGTTTTACCCTCAGAGACTTCCAAGGGCAGAATTATGTCTTTGGATTTAAAAATAGACTCTTTTTTAAGCAGCAAGGATACTGTAATTATGCAAAGAGCATTAGCAGTTTACATGTAGAGAAGCCCCACAGAAAATTATTCTTTAGTAGAAAATTTGTTTCACTTTTGCCACATGTGGTCGTTGACTCTTCAACAGTAAGTTTCTTTCTATCTCTTTCCTTTTGTTTTTAACGGTCAAATTAGATGAGAGAACTCGTAGACTGCAGTGACCCAAGTCCTCAGATAATTGATAATGGATTTTAATATTTTCATTAAAAAGTGAAATTAAAAAGAAAAGTTTGTGTGGTTTTGGGGAGGCAAAAGGAGAAATATGATTTTTTTTTTTTGCAAAGTTTCATCTGATTTACACCAAAATTGTGTGTCCTTATGGAATGGTTCAAATTCTGTGTATGAAAAACTTCTGTTGGAGAACAGTTTTCTCAGAAAAATTGACTGGATTCAGATACTATCTCTCTTTGTTCCATGAATTAAATGCTTCACAGCCTTTCTGTTCTAAAATGTGTTCTAAAATTATAATGATATTGGGCTACGACAGATACAAAATCTGCCATCAGAATGTGAGCAGGACTCAAAAAAAGTAGAAGGATGGTTAAGTGGTAAAATACAATAAAATGTTTATTTGTTCCAGTCCATCATCAAGGTGCTGGGAGACCTCATTTGCCAAGTACTCCTTTGCTTATCAGCCTTAACCAGAGCTTTTTGGAGATTAATTCATGTCTGTCTCTCTCTAGAACTTTCAACTGTAGCTGGATGTTTTTTGTTTTTGTTTTTGTTTTTTTTTTTTAAATGATTTCTGACACTTTCATTTGCTTTCTCCGTCCCCCTTCTTTTTTTTACCAGGCCCCGATGTTTTCTTGGTCTCGGCTGAGAGATGCTGACCCTGTTCTCCGATGTGAAATGGCCTCTACTGGGGAGGTATCTTTTTTACTTTTTTTAAAAAAGGAAGTTGCCGTTTAACATCATAAAGCTTTGAAAGTGATCTTATTACTATCATAGATGGCATCTGTAGCTTCTTCAAAACATTGAAAACAGCTTTCTTAACTGTAAAAACATGTTGTCCTGGAAATCTCAGTTTATTCAGCCACTGGATGTCCCTCTTTACCTGCGTGTCAGCTCATTGAGTTGGATCTAGTTGGTGTGACAGCCTGAAATGAGTTTATCTGAGAGCTGTCAGGTTCTGGGTGGTTCTTGGCATGTCAGTCTGTTTTATGAATCACCTGCTTCTAGACAGACAAGTGCTTAAAACTCACTATCGACACCTGTGAGAATAGCAATATTGAGGCTCCAGGTCATGAGCGTTTGGTCTTAGAACACGCTAGTGGCTTAAAGGCAACAAATACATGCAGTGATATTTCACTCGTTGCCTGGTAACCATCAAGGCACGTCCCAAGGTGCAAAAGGCAAGAAGGAGTAAATAAAATGTGGTGGTTGTTGGTAGGATGAAGGGGAGACTGAGCTGCTTTACCCACTCTTTCTACAGCTGGACTGTGAGATGCTTCTGAAATGTGTATATGGGGCGCACTGTAAAGGCACAAAGCTATTCCTCTTCCTACATAGATTCAGCTCCTGTCCCTCAAGGGGATGGATTTCCCTCTACATCATTTGAAGAGATATTAACTCATCTGAGCTGTCAATAGCTTTTGTAGGTGTACTCAAACTGTCTTTAAACTGGCTTGCTCTGTTTGCTTACTATGTTTGCTTGCTCTGTTGCTTCTAGAAAAGAGCTACAATAGCAAGAAACTTATTCTGGGCTATAAAACTCACTTGGGAAGTGATTAAATACTGAAGAAATTAGATTAAGTTTAATTTTGCTCTGCCATAGTTAGGCAGGTGACAGAGCCTGGGCTGCTCCATTTGACATAAGCTTGGTTTTGTCTACATGAGCTGTTTTCCTTAGGAAAATATTAGCCTTTTAGTATGAAAAAGCACTATACTCAGATACAGGGTAAGAACAGCCTTAGGTCTCCTACATCTCTTCATAATGTGTGAGAAATTAGTATTGCAGAAGATTTCCTTTCAGTGTAGTTAGTGGGAAGCAAAAGCTAAGTGACTTCTGTGAATTCCTTATTTTTCAGGACAAAACTGATGCAGCTACCACCACACACCCTCCCATAAAAAAGAAAAAAAAGGAATAAAAATGTAACTAAAGGCAAGAATTATTTTTCTGAGCTTTATATGGAGTTAGAGATTACCTTGGTCATAAAGGGAGGGATTATTAACTTTTATGAGTTGAAAAGATCCATATTCACAAATGCCATAAAATGTGACAGTTAGGAAAGTCTTTCTTATGCGTGAAGTAAGGATAATAACTTGCTTTGGGTAAAATGCTCAATTATTCCTCAAAGATGTTTTTTACACATGTGGCTTGATTTGGGCTTGAAGACACAGCGCTGGCATCCCTTTAAGTGTTGTGGCTATTTTGACCATGCCGCAGTGGTAAAACTCTCCTGGCAGGCTGTAAACCCAAGGTACAAGTCTCTAAGGCAAGTGGTTGTCCACTACCCTAGCAAGTCCAGGACACATGTAACTCTTCAGCCAGATACATTGTAAAATAGACTCGGCTCTCAAGAATGAGTTTTTAGAGCAAAGCTGAGATACTAGTTTTTACAACTTTTTTTATCCCTTCCACTGTGGGATTTGTGTTTGTTTGGTTCTTTTTTTACTTCAGAAGATCTGTCAAATCATCATTCATTCTTCTTCTTACGTGAAGTACCGATTTCTGCTCACAATGGTAACTGTGAGACCATGAATGTGAGGGCTAGCTCTGAGATGAGAGGGCCCATAAGAGGAAAATGGGAGAGCAATTCTCAATCAGCCCCTTTATCCCATCTGTATATGTGTGTAGATTTGTTATTTCAAAGGGAAAAATCTGTGCCACTTTCTGTTTCTGACTGTTTTATAACAAGAGTGGAGTTGGCCAGAAAAAGTGAGAATCGGGTGTTTTTTCTCTTTTAACTTTCATGGAAGTTTATGCATTCCTCTGTCATTATAATTCCAGTTTTTTTTTTAGGAACACAATTTAGTTCTTTTAGATTTTTACTGTATGGCAGTCTGTAAGCAACTGAGCTCCACAGGCAGTTCTGAATTATGGAGAGCTGCTAAATTATTGTTATTGATTTCTTTATCAAGTTTTTGTTTGGATAAAGTAAATGATTACAAATCAACATGATTACTTTGTTGTTTTCCTAAGTACACGCTAACATTTTAATTTGTGTGTGTGTGGACTTTTAATGGAAAAGCAGCTTTATTGTACCATGGTTTATCTTCACAGGAAATGCCAGAAGTACATGACAGCTCAAGCCCTGTCTTACCCCAGCTTGCAGCGCGCACACAGGCACACACCTGCATGCAGAGCTTGGACTGCTGTTTAAGCATTAGAGAAAACTAACCAATTTGCAGGGCACTCGCAAACATTGGAGTGAAGCTGGCGTACAGCACTCCAAAAACTCAGCAGAAACAATTATTACTCCTTGGTGTGCTCTTTGAAACTAAAGTGTTGGTTATTCCTTCATTATTGCTTCATTAAAATGATGAGATTTGCCTGCAATGATTTTCTGATTTATTCCCCTCACCCCCAGGCTCGATGCAAAAGTAGTCTGATTCTGTGTGTGGAGAAGTCAAAAGAAGCTAACAAAACTTTTCATTCTTGTTTCTTTCTAAAGCAATGGTTTTGGGTTGTTTTTGAGTTTTCCCCTAATGCCGCCTTCTTTGTGCGTTTTCCCAGGTTGCATGCTTTGGGGAGGATGTGTACTCTGCCTTCCAGAAGGCTATGCTTGCCACAGGGTTTACATTTCCTAAGGAAGGAATTTTGATTGGAATCCAGGTGAGTCTTAAAAATCAAAGCTGAGAAAGGGCTGGCACAGAAGAACTCAGTAATTATTGCCTTGATTTCATTCATGTATCTTTATGGCTTAAATGTATTTCTTTGCAATTTGTCCTGAAGTGCAGTAAGACAGTAAGGAACAAACATCATGGAAAGATCTTTCCTGGACTTTCTGGGGCTGGCCTCTTTTTTAACCCTCTGGCTCCTGATAGTTTCTACTAAGAGCTGCAGAGGTTTGCGGGGGGCAACCCCCCAGGACCATTGCAAGCAGAGATCTGGGATCAGAGTTAGAAGCCAGAAAGGAACATGACCCCTGCTAACAGCTTAGTCCTTAAATATATACACACATCTATGGATTGAAGCTGTTGCTCTAGAGTTGCCTCAAATTGACAGAGAAGTCTTTTCTTGTTACCTAGATAAAGTTTAAATGTTCAGGATGAAACCCTGGGCTATTGGTACTATATGTCTACTGTGCATCTAATAGCTACATAGTTTTAAACCAGCATTTTTAAAAGGAGAAAAGAAAAGCCAAGAGAAGAAAAAAAGGAGAGAGCCCAATGTTTAAAATTTAAGCCTACTTTCCTGATAGCAACTAAAAGGAAACCAGCAGCAAAAACGTAATTTTAGTTATAGAAAGCATTTATGTGGATTCTGTCAGTATCTTTTAAACTGAGACAAATATTTTTGTACAAAGGTCTGAAGACAAAAAAAAAGGGGCAAAAAAGAAAAGAACCCAAAAAACTTAAGTCCCTAAAACCTTTCAAAATCAACAAGATTCTGTCATTTTTAATGAGTAGTTTACAGTGTCTTTTCTTGCAAAGGAAAATCGAAAACAACAGACCAGTCGCTTAAAGGTCTCTCTTCATCTCAGCATATTTCTTATATGAACAAACTCTGAAACAAGAAGTATAAAGTTAGTGGAAGATCTATATGTTGTTCTC
The DNA here is from genome assembly GCA_013401255.1 of Urocolius indicus. Lineage (NCBI taxonomy): Eukaryota > Metazoa > Chordata > Aves > Coliiformes > Coliidae > Urocolius > Urocolius indicus. The sequence goes on from WBNH01003935.1 coordinate 199,172, forward strand.
TCCTCACTCTGGAGTTTATCTCCCAGTTTTTAGTGGTCCATTTTGAAACAGAGGGGAAATAAAACTTCGTAAGAAGAGAAGGTTGAAATGTCGACCTGAGCCTGATGTGTAGACTATGAGTGCTCTTCCTTCAGTATTGCAGGCTAGAGGAAATAAGACACCTCCACTACAGAAAAAAGAGGCACAAAGAATAAAGTGTAAGGGGAGCTATGAAGACCAGCAGTGTTGCTCACTTTGATAACAAAATGAAACTGGCAAAGTTGTCAGTTTATATTTTTTTTCCCCTCACAAGAGAAATGCAGGCTCAGGAGGACAGATACCAGGTCATCTCTCTCCACAATCACTGTTTAAATGTCATTGCTGTGAGAGGGTGATGGGATGGAGGTCCCTCTCTGGGCAGGGGCATGTGGCTTTCAAACTGCAGGATGGTTTCTGCAAGCTGCTCTGGTGCATTCAGGGCTGATTCTTGTCAGGAGCACATATACCAGCCCACTTGGTTGTCTCTGAGGAAGGTGTTATGTTGGAGGGTGAACTCAAAACACACCCTTCTTTCCAGGCTTCATGGCTAGCAGATCACTCTGATTTTTAGCCTGGACTTTTAGCTCTTGCAGAGAGAGAAATAAGCAGCAAAATGTTATTGCATTATGCTTTCCTCCAAAGTATCTAGGCTCAAGATATTAAGGTTCTTTGGTACGTTGTTCCTTTATAGCATTGCTATTATGTTGAGGTGAGAGGAGGCTGTCTTCTTGAAGGTGAAAGTCAAATAGGTGTAGTTAACAATAGCAGAGAGGGAGATCTTAGTTCCTTACAATGTTTCATACCGGAGTACTTTGCAAATCAAGAGTCAGATGACTATGCTGTGACCTGCAATCCGAACAAGTCCCAGTACACCCAGGTGATAAATCTAGCCAGAGTGGCTTCCACATTGGTGTACTTGGAGGTTTCATTTCCAGTGGTGATCCTAATAGAGCCATATAGAAACGTGGCTAACCAAGAATCGTCCTGAAGGTCAAACAGGCAAGCACTGCTTGACATCTGTGGGACAGCACAAGGCAGGCTGGGCAGCCAGTTGGGCCTGCAAGCCCACTGCAGGGTCCTCAGCTGTGAGCACTCTCTGACATGGCATGGGTTGAGGTTCCCCTGGACTTTAAAGGCCTGATGTCCTCCCAGGGTGAATGGGATACATATTTCTTGTCAGAAAAAAAGTCTCTGCCAATCTGTGCAAGCTGATAATCTGACCTTTTTCACAATTTGGAGGAATCTGTGATGCTGAAGCCCTGGGTCTGCCATTATATAATTTATATTTTATACAAGAGGAGTTGAAAAGCTCACATTAGTTTTTTTCCTGATTGGGCTATTCAGTGATATCTCTGGGATGGAGTGCATCTGCCTTACATCTGTGCTGGTGACCACGAGATGCAGAAAGCATTGACGGAGTATTTTATTTTTAAATCCAAGTACTCCAAGTCTGTTGTTTCAAGGTAACCTTCTGCTTTGGTTCCTTATGTACCAGAATTCTTGCATGGGCTACAGTAGATTTGGATACATAATTCAAGATTATCACAGGAGAAGAGCTAGCTTCATTTTGAGCCGGATCTTAGTGAGAATTGATGTGGCTGTATTGAATTAAGTGAGGATGTAGCCCTTTACACATAGCAAGGCACGCTAGCACACATGAGAGAGAGGTTATAAGAAATAGAACTTTTCTGATAAAGGAAAAAGAATACAATTCTCCTGCAATAAATATCTTCCACTAAATAAATCTGCTTGTACTTTTCACCTTTAGTAACTAACAGTTTCTTACACAGGTTCTCTCAGCCAGCTTGTAAATCTGAGGCTGTTCCAATGCAAGCTGACAGCTGTAATTCCTTTTCATGGAGAGACTGTTTTATGTGTCACAAGTGTTCAGTACATGTTTGATAGAAGTTTATAATACTGTTGTGAAAGCCAACCCCCCTGTCCAGAAGGCAGAACTGTTCTCTCTGATGGGGAAGCTGCCAACCCTGTCACATTGTATATTTATATTTTGCAGTTAGTGTACAAAATGAGATGGCTTTCAGAGTAACGTTTCCAGAGTGCTTGGAAAAAAACCTGTTGACTCCTTTTTTTCATGGGAAATCGTTCACTCTTTCTAACATTGCTCTCTCACCCGTAAAGGTTAAACTATCAGTAGCTCCATCAGGGACAAGTGAGCTTGCAGTAATCTTACTTGCAAATGGCCAGAACAGGCTAAGGTTAAAAACAAAGTTTGGCCTGCGGCATGTGTTGTATCTGCCTTTTGCACTGCTCTACCTTTGACATGCCAAAGAAAAATTACCCTGGGATCAAATTTTCACTCACCTGTTGCTCTAAAATGGCTTGCTCAAGAGCAGATGTCTACAGGAGGTGATCTGAGCATTGCTTCTAAGTTATGTTAGATCTGGGTATGTGTTATGAGCTTTTCAAACGTGCTCTAAGTACTTGGGCATTCAAGTCCTCATGGGAATAGGGTGTGCCAGTCTCCTGAGTGGATTTGTGTTTTGCATTTCCGTGTGACTCCTGGCAGTTAGAAATGAACTCACGCATACACAGGCTCTTCATGTGAATTTCCGAACAGGGCATCCAAAGGCAGCCCAAAGCCTGTCCAGAAGAGAAGGCCAAATGTATGAGCAATGATTGAATTTAATGAAGAGTATAAGAAAATCTATTTGGTATTTTTAAGAAGGCAATTGCCCAGATATTAAAAAAAAGCAGTAATATATGTTCTGTACTTGCAGTCCAACTTAGTATGGGAACACTTACCCTGGTGTTGTAACAAAATATGTCTTAGCTGGGAGCGACTTGGTCTTTAGGATCCAGAGAGTTTTCTTGGAACAGCAGTGTACGTGCACACATACATTCTCAGCACAGAAAGGTGTATATGACTCTCAGCAAAGTCTGGAGGAGTTTGGAGCTGCGAGCAAAACAGTTTCTAAATCCTCCCTTCAAACCTGTATCTAATTTTTTTTTCTCAGAAGTCCTTCCGCCCCAAATTCCTCAGTGTAGCAGAACTTCTGCATGAGGAAGGTTTTAAGGTAGGTGGTTCTAATTATTTTAAACTGGACAGTTTTCAATATCTGAAATACAACAGGAATTTTTATCTGAGTGATCCATAATGTCAGTGAGTATCACTCAACTAAAAGTTTTCATGATTGTTAAATTGAACATATGGGTCTGTCAGGAGGGCAAGAATAACCCTGGTTCTGCTACCAGTCTGCAGGCAGGATGGCACATTACAAAAATGCCAACAAGGTACCATGTATGACAGGAGGGGAGGAAGGGGAAGCCTTTTGTATGGAGGTCTTTACAGTGCATCATCTTAAGAGATAGTCACAAGCTGCAGATATATGAAATCTTTGATGTTTGCATCCCTCCTATAACTCTTTTGCATCATTTTTTATCCATGTTCCTACTGAAAGATAAATAACAGGGCAGCCACAGAAGACTGGTGAAAGCTTTTAGTATGAAGTATTTAAGTACTGTTTTCCTCAGTGGCATTATTGTAACTACAGAATTTGTAGTTCTGTCTTTCAAAACCTAGTGCTAGGCAAAAAAAGAATTTAACTTAAGCCCTTTTGAAAGTGAGAGGGATTTAGGTTTTCCTAAGCCATTTAAGTGCCTCTGGATAAGTTACAACCATTCATTGTTTCATCCATTAGCAATTCACAGATAACAGAAACTTGGGAAAGTCGTGCTGTTGTCTGTATGGAGAGACACCCTTTGTGATGAAGAGCACTTTCCAAAATCAGCTCTGGCAACCAGACTGTGTGTTGAGTCAGACCCATGAGTTAAATGAGACGTTGTAGTGTTGTGAAGCACACAGTGCATAACCTTTCTTTTGCCTTAACAGCTTTATGCCACAAAAGCAACCTCAGACTGGCTCAATGCTAATGATATCCCAGCAAATCCTGTGGCATGGCCATCGCAGGAAAACCAGAGCCCGAGCCTCCCTCCTGTCAGGAGGTAAGAGTAATACCTTGTCTAATTTTTGTTAACCTCCAGGACAGCAAATGTGAGGCAGATCGCTGTCCCTGTGGAGATCAGTGATAGCGATTTAATGGGTCTTCATATTTGATCCAAAAGTTTTAACTGATTCTGTCTGGAATTGCTACAGCAGGGAGGTTTCAGTTTCATTAATGAACAGAATCTCATTGAACAGGTCCATTTAATATGGTTTGGATGTGTTGCTTCATGTTACATTTTCACGCCATGGGTACATGAGATCTGAATATTTAGCCTTTAATGACAGTCAGTCGTGCCTGACCGAGTTGTGCTGAGCTGGGTGAAGGCTGAATATTGCTTTGCCTAACTGAATAGAACAGAAATAAAGCCCAAATTCCTGAGTCACAGTTTAGTGCCTTAACCCCTCAGCCCTCCTTTCCTGTTATATAAGACTAAGCTCAAATGAAAAATTTTAGTGTCATTTATCTGTATGCCAGTGATATTCATCACAGATTTTCATAAGCAAGGCAACAGTTTGACAGTCTTGTGCATTGTCTCTTCAGGCTGGTAAGAGATGGGAAAATAGATCTGGTGATTAATCTGCCTACCAGCAACACTGAGTTTGCCCATGATAATTATGTGATCCGGAGGATGGCTATTGACAGCGGGATTGCTCTCCTCACTAATTTCCAGGTACTTCCCATGTTATTCCTTCTTCTCTAAGCTGTAAGGACCTTCAGAGCTTTTCAAGCACTTGTAACCTCAAATTCCAACATGTTTGGACCCTTGTTATTTCTGACAAATAACAATGTGCCGTAAAAGCATAGCAACTTAATTGTTTGAATGTTTTTTGTTTTGGGTTGGTTTTTTTTTTCTCTTTTTGCTACTGCACAAAGCAACATTGCTGAAATTAAAACAAAAAGCAACAAAAAAAAGAAGTCCTGAGTCTTGTAGTACAACTGAAGTTATTGCTGCATCGTTTTCCCCTCAGAGCTAACTTCTTGCATAGTGTTGCCTTTAACATGTTTAAATCACATGTGAGAACAGATTTTTAAGTGGGATATTTTTCCAGCAGGGCCCTTCAACTTTATAGTAGGATGTAGCTGGGCTTTCTTTGAATGAGCCCTGGGGTAATCCGTTTCTGAAGTGCCATCCAAGTGGAATTGCTGCCTGTCCTGTTCTCTGCTCCAATTGCCAATCATTATGTGTTTGTAGCTCCTGCAAACACCTTTAACACAGTGATAGGGGAAAAGAGATTTGGTAATGCAAAATGAGACTCCTGCTGCCAGCAGTACATTGACTTCCTTTACAAGTGTCTACAACTGTCACAAAGGGCCTCATCTGGCTGTCATTAAACACAGCAGACAAATTAATACTGATTTCAGTGCACACTGACATGGAACCCAGTGACTTGAACTGGTGTCCAGCTGTGCAAAATATTCTGCTGTGATTGGAGTGAGTGGAGAGCAGAAAGAATGCCAAGCTGTAAGTTTGTAGGCATGATAATGCCAAGCATGATTAGCAGATATGGGAAACTGAAGACCCATCCTTTGTCCACTAACAAAACATACACTGACAACCAGAACATGGTCCCCATCCAGAACATATTACCACACCTGCTTGATGCATATAATTGAACCCTTTTGATAGCAGAGTTTTAATCTCTGAGTTTGAGAGAGAAGAAAAACCCTGTGTTCTCTTAGACTTTAGAGGAGAACAACAGCTGTCATGGGACAGAGTTGACTTGCAAAGCACAGCACGTCTACATCTTTCCAGCTGGAGGAACAGGCTCCAGAGGGCTGGAACCAACACATATGCACAGTCACCTTGAAATTGATGTTGATTTGGATGGACTCAAGGGCTGGGCCTGCACAGGGTGGTTTCAGGATGACAGGGTAGAAGTGTAGAGCCTGCTCTAATACTCAGCTTTCTGCAGAAGGCTTTGCAATGTTCAGTCCTTCTCTGCTTTATATTGACAGGTGACAAAACTTTTTGCTGAAGCTGTCAAATACTCTGGGAAATTGGACTTCAGGAGTCTCTTCCATTACAGACAGTTTGAAAATGGAAACACTGCATAGAAGAACTATCTCCAACCTGCAATCTTCCTGCTTCTGGCACCACAAAAGAAAGGGCATCTCAGGTCTTCCACCTGACCGTCTTTCCAAGTATTTCATAGCATGTACACTCATTGGTTTTCTAACTCACATAAACTAATTCCTAGGCAATGCTTTTGATGGCTCATTGGAAAGCCATCTTCTTTCTCTCCACTGTCTTCTCCTCATTTCTACATATGATCAAACATTAGTTATTTCCTAGATAATGAAACCTTACTACATTCAGACACCACCATAGCAGGAGCAATGAAAGGAGAAACAAGTGATCCTACATGGGAACTGTTCCTTCTTTTTATAACTAAGCCTGCTCCTCTTTAGAAACACTTTCTTGGGTCCATACTTTCAGTTATTGTGCCGGACTATTAGAGCCTGGCGTCAAACTCCCACAGAAAGACACATAGTTTTCTCTTTCTGTTGCTGATTATTGAGGATTTTATGACTTTGTGTAACAGTTAAACATCCTTTTGGTTGATGCATCTGATGCATGGATGCCTGCCACAGTGATGAGTGTGATAGCTCTTCAAAGACAGGTATACATGAATTCCCCATGATTCCCTGGAACAGCTGACAGGCATGATACAGATGCTTTTTGTTTGGATTTTAACCCTGGCCAGGAATCCTCTTCAGCCTGTAGATTTGATGGGAGAGGAAGGCTGTATGTATATCTCCTGGAATTGCTTCCAAGTTTTGCTCAGTCCTTCAGGCTGTTGTCTTTTAAATTCTGGTTCAAAATTCTGAATTCAGGCAGCTGTCCCTGTATAATAAAGGATTTCTCTCAGCTTTGTGTCTGGCTTCAAAAGTGGAGAACTCCCCAAAGACTTCTATGTGTTGCTGTCCAACATTTTGTGCCGTGACTGTGGGCATTAAAATGGAATCCTTTAAAAATGAGGTGAAAGTGGTGCAATGCTTTACCCCTCCAATGATGCCTCCACTTTTCCCCCCAGCCTTCTCTGCTGCTTTTTCAGCCCTGGCAGTGCCTGCAAATGCTGTCCATGTAGCAGACACTCACTGTGCCACACAGTGCACGTTATCATTTGCTGTCTGCATGGCAGAAGACTTCAGTGGTAATATGGCCAATGGCACTGCATCCTCCAGTGTCTGACTCTAAATGTTTACGAGCTGGGGAACAGTTGTCTTTTTTTCCCTCGCTATGTACACAGCACACACTGGAGTCAGGAAGATTCAAAGTTGCACAATTTCTCGGATACTTGCTAGAGTAAGGTTAAGTGACGCATTTTCCCTCCAGCCCTCTCTGTCTGCTGGAGAAGCCAGACTTGGGGCACTGATAGCTTGCAGTTACCTGCCTCTAATCTATTGCCCAATACCTGTAGGCTCTGCCAAGAAATACTTCTGCCAGCTAGTGCTAGATATATGGGTGGTGGAACTGGGTACCACCCAGCAGTGCTTTTTCTGAAGTTATCAACACTAAAAGTGGTGCATTTTGGCCTGTGTTGAGGAGAAGAGCAAATCTAGGCTGCTCCTTGCATACACTCTCAAGTTCCCCTGGGTCCCAAGAGGCTTTGAGCGTAGAGAGATAAGGCCAGATAGATAGTTGTGGTTTTTTACATTAATGCTGAAACACATCAGGAAGGGTGTCAAATCTGATGGGAGATGCTACTGAGAAGTGCTAAGGAGTGCGCAGAGGCTGTGATGGCTTTGGGTACCACAGGACTCTCTCAACGCTTGGTGTTAAGTGCCAAGACCAAATTTTGAACCAGACAACTGTGGACTTTATTTCTGGTCTGGTTGACATCCTGTGGTGGTTTAGCCAGGTGTCCATAAAGTTATAATATCACCTCCCCTCCTAAACTGGACAGGAGAGAGAGAAATACAATGAGATATTTGAGTTGAGATAAGAATAGAGAGATCACTCAGTAGTTAACATCACAGGCAAAACAGACTCAACTTGGGGAGAAAAAGGTTTGATTAATTGAAGAAACACTAACAACAGGGAGATGAGAAGTAAAATCAAATCTTGAAACACCTCCTCCCACCCCTCGCTCTTCCCAGGACTATCCTTCCTTCCCCCTCAGCAGCACAGAGGATGGGAGTTGTGGTCAGTCCATTACAGATAGACTTTGCCGCTGCTTCTTCTCAGGGGGAGGCCTCCTCACATTTCCCACTACTAAATTGTGGGGTCCCTTCCATGGGAGACAGTCCCTCATGAACTCCTCCAATGGGTCCTTCCCATGGGCTGCAGCTCCTTACGAACTGCTCCAGCATGGGGCCTCCCACGGGGGCAGCTTACACAGCTACCAACTGCTCCAGCCTGAGTCCCTCACAGAATCACAAGTCCTGACAACAAACCTGCTCTGGCATGGACTCCTCTCTCTCCATGGACTCCCAGGTCCTGCCATGAACTTGCTCCAGGGTGAGATTCCCACAGAGTCACAGCCTCCTTCAGGCATCCATCCGCTCCAGTGTGGTATCCTCCATGGGCTGTGAGTGGATCTCTGCTCCCCGGTGGCCTTCATGGACTGCAGGGACACAGCTGCCTCATCATGGGCTGCACCGCAATTCACAGGGGAATCTTTCACCCTCCTCCCCCTCCTTCCCCACTGACCTTGGTGTCTCCAGAGATGTTGTTCTCACATTCTCACTCTGTTGCTGCTGCAGTTATTCACAGAGGTGTTACCTCAGTCACTAATTGGTCAGGCTTTGGTCAGCTGTGGGGTCCATCTTAGAATTGTTTGGCCCTAGCCCTGTCAACTACAGGGGAAGCTTCTGGCAGCTTTTTGTTTAAAGAAGCCACCTCGGTAGCCACCCCACTACCAAAAATCTGGCCCAGGCAAAACGATTATACATCCCAAGCACTCTCACCATGAGCATTTCTTCAGTTCTAACTTTTCTCCTGAACACAACTCTGCCTGCTGTGCACAGGGAGAGCTTTGCACTTCTTTTAGATTAGAAATGTTATTAAAAAAAATGAACAAAAAATCCCAACAACCAAAACTCCAGAAGAACCCAAAGCCATTCAGTGTTCACCCATTCAGTTGTGAAATCAATGACTACTGGTGGTTAATGAAGCAGCACTCTAAATGCATCCTGCACAGTTGCAAAAATCACATTAACAACTGGTGTCATCTAGATCCTCCCACCCTGCTTTTACCCCTGGTACTGAACAAAGCAACATCTTAAAACATCTGCATTCTCGTGTTATTTGTATTCTATTTTGTCACTTCTCTTGTGAGCAGAAAATGAAATAAATGCCCCAGCTTGTGACAGATAGTCATTCTTAAACACTGCATGGCCTAGATTCTGCCTTTCTCTTTTTTTTCCCCCCAAGCATTGATGAACTCTGGTCTTTTAGGAAATCACTGTTACATTTGTCAGTGAATGCACCATTTAATATGGAGCTGCTGTGTGCCTCAGAGGTGAGGAGGTGGTGGGAAAAAAGCAACAAGACAAAGCAAGTACTCTTTCTTTTCAGCTGCATGTACACCAGAGAAAGGGGAAGCCCTGATTGCCCAGGAGGAACATGTGAAATGTGAGGAGCAAGATGATAGGGCAGCAGGCTAAGAAACATTGAAGAGGTGGGAACTTTAAAGATAGGGCTCCACTTTTTGGAAAATGGGAAAACCTTTACTGCTTGTAATTCAACTTTCTTAAACAGTACTCCTGTCAATTAGCTAACACTCTGGGTGTACTTCTATCTACATATACATATATCTAAACATTCCTGTTACTTATTGCAACAGCTGTAGATACTTAAACCACAGCTTTGTGGGTGTCCACAGACTCATATAATTAGAGTGGAATTTAGCAGAAAAACACACTGGGGCTGAATATATACTGAATACTGCATAGTTACACAGTAGTGTTACTGTTTGCTGCTAGTGCTGAACACTCATCCCTTCCCCATTCCTCTGAAGCAGGTGACACTGATGCCCTTCCAGACTTAATCAGACCCATATGTATACACACTGTCCCCTGAGCTATATTTTCCTCCAGCTTCTTTTGGTGTCTCCAAGGCCAAGATGAGCGTGTCTCTCCAAATGGAAAATCAGGAAAAAGAAGCAAAAGCCTTGCATGGATGAAAAAAGAACTACTGGAACTACTCAAGGAAAAAAAAAAGAAACCTATGTAAGGTAGAAAAAAAGGGCCTTGTTACTTGGGAAGTGTATATGAACATTTCCAGAGTATGCAGGGACAAAATCAGGAAGACCAAAGCCCTTTTGGAATTAAATCTATCAAGAGAAGGAAAGGAAAACAAGATGAGCTTTTTCAATTACATCAGCATCAAAAGGAAGACTAGGGAGAATGTGAGCCTGCTGCAGAACAAGGAGGTTGCCCTGATCACAGAGGATGCAGAGAAGGCAGAACTACTCAATATCTTCTTTGCTTTAGTCTCCACTGCCACGGCTGGCCCTTGGGAAGCCCAGTCCCTGAAGGACAGTAAGATAATCTGGAGAATGGAAGACCTTCCTTTGGTGGATGAGGATGAGGTTAGAGACCTGTGGGCAAGCTGGACACCCACAAATCTATGGGACCTACAGGATTCACCCACGAGTGCTGAGGGAGCTGGCTGATGTGGTTGCTAATCCACTCTCCATCACTTTCAAATGACTGAGGACAAGTGATGTGCTTGTGGACCAGAGGAAGGCCAATGTCACTCCAGTCTTCAAAAAGTGTAAGAAGGAATACCCAGGAAACTACAGGCCAGTCAATCTTATCATGCCTGGAAAGGTGAAGGAACAACTCATCCTGGATGCCATCTCAAAACACATGAAGGGTAAGACAGTTATCAGGGGGAATCAACACGGATTCACCAAGGGGAATGACTAGCCTGATAGCCTTCTGTGAGAGTGTAACTGCCTGGCTAGATGAGGGAAGAGCAGCGAATGTCACCTACCTTGACTTCAGCAAGGCTTTTCACAGTCTCCCATAACATCCTCATCAGAAAGCTCAGGCAGTGTGGCTTGGATGAGTGGACGGTGAGGTGGATCGAGAGCTGGCTGAATGACAGAGCCTAGAGGGTGGTGATCAATGGCACAGAATCGAGTTGGAGGCCTGTGGCCAGTGGAGTTCCACAGAGTCTGATTCTGGGGCCACTCTTGTTCAACATCTTCATCAATGACTTGGATGAGGGGATAGAGTGTACCCTCAGCAAGTTTCCTGATGACACTAAACTGGGAAGACTGGCTGATTCCCCAGAAGGCTGTGCTGCCATTCAACAGGATCTCAACCAGCTTGAGAGTTGGGCAGAGAGGAACCTCATGAGGTTCAACAAGGACAAGTACACAGTCCTGCATGTGGGGAGGAACAACCCCATGCACCAGTACAGGCTGAGGATTGACCTGTTGGAGAGCAGCTCTGCAGAGAGAGACCTGGGAGTGCTGGTGGATAATAAACTAACCATGAGCCAGCAATGTGCCCTCGTGGCCAAGAAGGCCAATGGCATTCTGGGGGGCATCAAGAAGACTGTGTCCAGCAGGCTGAGCGTGGTTCTACTCCGTCTCTCTTCTACCCTGGTGAGGCCTCATCTGAAGTCCTGTGTCCAGTTCTGGGCTCCCCAGCTCAAGAGGGATAAGAAACTTCAAGAGAGAGTCCAAAGCAGGGCCACGAAGATGATTAGGGGACTGGAGCATCTTTCATATTAGTTAGATGAGCATTTATTAGCTAGGTGAGACCTGGCAGTAGTTTATGCCAAAGTCAAGAACACAAAACCATAAAACAACGCTTGCATTGCTTTGGGAGGTTTTTTTGTTCTTGGTTCTAAAATACACTTATTAAAAAGATGAAATAATTTTAATAGGTTGAGGCCTGCAATGGAAAGTCTGTGTTCGGTTTGCTCTTTAAATAAGTTGTATGCTCTTCCCAGCCTGTAGTGTGCCTCAGATGTGGAATGAAGTAGGTTGGAGGAAATGTTTTTGTACTCTAGTCCTGCTTTATCCAGAACTTGAAAGAAGCACAAGAGGATTCTTTGTTTCCTCTTCCCTATAAATTTCACAACACTGAACTGTTCTTACTCTGGGATTTGAAGATAAAATTTGGCTTCTGGTCTTTATGATCACTGAAAGCAAGTGGTCATTTTTTGGTTGGTTGTTTGATTTTTGTTTAGTTGTTGTTGTCAGGGGTTTTGTGTGTTTGTTTGCTTGGTGGTTTTTTTTTTCCTTTTTTTTTTTTTTTACAACTAAGACAATATTCTTTCTTACTTTTAAAATAAAGCTACAACTTAAAATGATGTTAACTTTATTTAGGTATGTGGAATACGTAAGAAGTAGAAAATGTAGTTCAAGCACCTCCAGAAGATGAGAAGAATTTTCTTTAAACCCACTTCCTCTCAGAACTGATGATTCAGGACTGCCAACTTATGAGCAAGTAGTTACTTCAAATGGACAACATAGTGTGCCACAGTCTCCTTATCCAGGGCTCTCTGAAGGGGCAGGAGTGCTTAAAAAGTGTACGTCACTTCCTTAGTTAGAAGTTCACTTAGTCCTTAGACTGACACCTCCTAGGGTGAGGGAGGAGATTATTGAAACACAGCATACTTTTTGTGCAACCTCGCATATTGCAAGACAGTTTACAAAAATATGAGAGATCGTGAGCACACGTAGGAAGAAGTGAAGGTTCCTTTGGGAAAAGAGGTGAGTTGTTGGAAAGGCAGCAGGGCTATTCTTTGCCCAAGGTTGTTGCACTGAGAGAAGGGAATGCATGAAGAGTAAGTCTTGTGTTGCCACTCTCTTCTATATGCACTTTGAGGAATCCCATTATACTATTGATGTTTCATTAATAGTTTCCTCTTTCTTTTTCTTCAGAGCAAACAGTATTTTAGTTGGTTTTATTGACACTTTTTTGTGACTGTTAATACTTTAAACCACTGTAGGAAGTCTGCTTTGTTGTTTACTGTATTCACTTCATTGCTGTGTGAACTTTCTACGTATTTTAGTAATAGATTTGAGTGTTAAGATTATTCGTTGCTTGATCCTTCAAATGTGTATATATTACTGCTTCTGGATTACACTGGTTTGTTTTACATGTTGCTGGCTAACACAGTACTCAATTTGCTGTATTTTTGTGATTATACTTTTGGATTAAAAGGAACCATTAGTTGCGTAGCACATTACTCATTCAGACAAACTATACTTTTATCAAATGGTTTTGATGTTTAGCATTAAATACCAGGTTGAAGTGAATAGAATACTCCGGCTCATGGGATATTATGCAAGAGGTTTGCTCCTTGTTAAAAAAAGTACCCAGGTTTCACAGATAATGTTTCTCTTGCAGTTTAAAAATTGAAATGCTGAAAAAGACATATAGCTTGTGGAGTCAAAGGCCAGACTACCCCACAAAAGCACTACACTATCTTGAAGTGGAATGAAACATCACGTTAGATAAAAATCCACAAAACAATAGAGTTAACCAGTAACTCCCTGAAGTTCTTGACTGCTGTTCTGTGGATATTTATCTAATGTGATGTTTCACATGAATCAACACACTTTCTGTATCTTCAGCTGCAGACACCCTTAATTTTACATCGTATTAAAATATCAGCCCTTAGCATTATACGGCCTACAGATATTGCTGAGCAAGTCACAGACCAGCAGACCTTAGCTCCTGGTCAAATGGCACCATAGTGGAAAAGGCTTCCCACAGCCAGAGGAAGCCGCTTTAGAGGTTGTCACAGGCAGCAAGTCACAGAATCACAAAATGGTGGGTGTTGGAAGGGATCACTTATGATGAAAGGCTGTGAGACTTGGGACTGTTCAGTCTGAAGAAGAGGAGATTGAAGAGAGATGTCATTAATACTTACAAATGTTTAAAAGGTTCATGTCATGAGGATGGGCCAATGCTTTTTTCTGTAGTGTCCAGTGATATGACAAGGAGTAATGGACAAAAGCTAGAACAGAAGAAGTTCCACTCAAACTTAAGGAAAAGCTTCTTTACTGTGAGGGTGAGGATGCCCTGGCACAAGCTGCCCAGGGAGGGTGTGGAGTCTCCTTCTCTGGAGGTTTCAAAACCCACTTGGTTGCATTTGTGAGTGACCTGATCTAGGCAGACCTGATTTAGCAAGGGAGTTGGACTGAATGGTCTTTAGAGGTCCCTTCAAACACCTACCATTCTATGGTTCTATGGTTCTATGATCCCCTTCCCCTGGTGAAGAAAATAAGTTCTTTTTGCTCTGACTGATGCAAGGTGAAACTCTACAGAAGGAATCAAGAAATCATTTCCCAATGTTTCCTTGTGCAAACATCGAATGCTGTCTGATTTTTTTTACATATATTTTTCTTCTTTATGTAGTGAAGATGCAGACACTATAGGAAAGCATTTTTAACTATCTACAGCTGCTGGGATCAATGCAGATCTGGAAAAAAAATTACAAGTGTTATCTTTTGTAACAAGCTCATCTCTGCTTCCAACAGATTCTGCCTTATAAATGACTTTTTCTTATTAATCTTGAGGAAGCTGACAATGACAGATGAAAGAGGATCCTGTTCAAAGCAAGAAATTTACTAATCTGTGGGCAGTCAAATAATCTTATTCTTTGTTACTGTCTTAAAAGGGGGTTGATAAAGAGACACGTGAAGGAATAGGAGATAGATAGTACGAAACACAGCTTCTGAGATAAGCATGAGGAAAGGTAGCAAGCGCCGTGATGAATTATGAAGGGACCTAATTTTTAGTACCAGAGATAGGTTTTTTTTTCTCTCAGTTGTCAGTCTGCTCAGCCACTCTGGAGCCATAGCTCACCAAGTGTGCCAAGTACTGAGAAGCTCTGGACACTCAATTTCTCAGAAGGCACTGCTGAATATTGAGGTCAGGCTCTTTATCCAGTTGACCACCTTCTTCAGCATTTAGCACTATTTAAATCACAGGGAGACTGCTTAGGCAGTTGCTGTAGAGGTTAGCAGCAAAGCAGTAATAGTTTGGCATATTGGAAGCGTGAAGAAAAGAATGTAAGAGAGTGAAGACAACTTATTGCCACTGGTTTCTGCTCTCTTGGTCTTAAAACACAGTGAGATGAAAGCATATGCTTTATATAACTGGAAAAAAAATAGTGAAAATCTTTAAGAAACCTCTTTGCTCTGAGACCCTTTGAAACTGTCAAAATCGGGTTTCTGAAAGTCCCAGGAAGTTGCCAAGTAGGAAAGACTCCATCATATGAAAGAACTTGTGACAATGAGAAGAGAAAGAAGTCTTCCTTGACTTGCAGGTTGCTGGGTTTTCTTGAACTGGATTGTCGTGGTTTGGCACAGCTAGCACAGCAGCACCACAACAGTCTCTCGCTCGGTGCCCCCATTCACCCCCACCCTTGTTAGGATGGCAGAGGCATCAGCAAAATGGGAGTAAAAAGATAAGCAAGGTTGTTGTGGATTAAGACAAGGGCAGGGAGGGCTCACTGCCAATTACGGTTCTGGGCAAAACAAACTCCAGTATTCAACTTAGAGAGGAAAGTAGGAAAGTTTATTCTACAAGAAACAGAATGGAATAAAAGCAAAAAGGGAGTAGGATGATGAGAAAATTACAACCAGCACTTTAAGATCTCCCTCCCCCATCCCTCCTTTCTTCCCGGGCCCAGCTCACTGCTCCTGATATCTCTACCTACTCTCCCTCAACGACTCAGGGAGGCAGGGAATGGGGCATGTGGTCAGTCTCTCACAGATGGGCTCTGCCGCTTCTGTCTTCTCAGATGAGGATGACTCCTGGCATTCTTACCCTGCTCCAACACAGGGTTCCTCCCCCAGGACACAGCCCTTAACAAACTTCTCTGGTGTGGATTGTTCCCAGTAGCTGCAGCTTCTGCCGATATGGGGTCCCTCACACGGGACACAGTCCTTGGTGAATATCTCTGGCATAGATTCTTCACCACAGTTGCAGTTTGTGCAGTTATAGGGTCCCTCTCTCGGGACAAGGCCTCTTCTGGACATAAGTTTGATGAGCTGCTTTGTTGTGGGTTCCTTCTCACAGTTACAGTTGTGAGTTTTAGGTCCCTCCTTTGGGACACAGCCTGCTCTGGCCATAGTTTTAAAGAAAATCACTGCCCCTGGCTTGGGGTCTGTAGTGAAGTGAATCGCTGTCCCTGCTCCAGGGTCAGCTTTATCAAAATGAGTCTCTGCCACTGATGTGGAGTCTTTAAAGAAATGAAAATAAATCTCAGCTTCACCAGTTCTCTCCACAGAAAACAGGGGAGTCTCTGCTCCAGCACACCTCCTCCTCTCTTTCATCACTGACCTTGGAGTCCTCATGGTTGTTTCTCTCACTGTTCCTACTCCTTGCACCACCAGCAGCCAGAAGTGGAAGAACAGACAGAAGAAGGATGAAACAGGATGAAGATGGAGGAAAGAAGCCTCCTCTTCTGGCTTCTTCTTAAAAAGTGATGTTGGAGGCATCTAATTGGCTCAGCCCCAGCAGTGGGTCTGGCTCAGAGCTGGGGAGAGTTGCAGACAACTTCTTATAGGAGCCATCTTTACAGCCCCTTCCCCCTTACCACAAAAGGCTATCATGTCAAACCATGACATGGATGTTGCCACCTGCCTGTAAGGTACCTTTTTTTGTTTCCCTCACATATCAAGTATATTTTGTGCTCTCAAGGTTTAAAAGCCTACGTTTGCTTTGATTCTCAGTGCTTGCATCAGCGTTATCTGGAAGTCTGGGTGGGAAGTTAGCAACTCTATATCTTTATAATAGAGTGATCCATAAAAGCTGAGAAGGGATTGGGTGTTAGCACAATACTAAACCCCACAACTGGAGTGCATGTGCAATACCAGCAATTTGATGACTGCCTTCTGCCTGTATCCCAGTCAGATGCAAACAACCACTAGCAGGAGGATGGGAGGATGTATCAACCAAGATGAGGTGGTAAAAGGGAAGGGCAACTCTGGCTCCTTCTGTTTATAGCACTAAATTGTAGTCAGAACAGCTACGGCTATAGCCATCTGCAGGACATTGAAATCTGCTACACTACAAGAGTCATCTGCCAAAAAGTAACTAAATCCTCTGGTTTTCTTCCTGCTGCATCTTAATGTCTAATGCTGCATAACGTAATTTGTAGGGAATGATCTAGTTACACTGTGACATTTGTTTCACCCTTACGTTGAAGAGAATTTAAATACGGACCATTTAATGTGTCCTAATTAAATGGAGAACATATTTTGTCGTTAACTAGGTATGCTAAACTCTCATCCTCATAATTACAATATATTGAATTCTGCAGACTGACAATATCAGTTGAGATAATTCAGAGAAGTTTGTAAAGATAAAACTGAGAGATAAAGGCATTTGTTGCAAATTATGGTCAAGTTTTATGATAACGTACTTTAAGGGAAAAGATTAATAACTGCTGGGGAGTAATGCTAGTGCTTTGGGATTACCATAATGTGGATTGAATACACTGGATTGTCTGAGAGAGTATACAAGAGTATAAGTGCAGTTGTTTTGTGGGGAGCTGCAGGGATTGCCAAGAGTTTGTATTTCAGGCACAATTTATTCGTTCTTCTGTTATTAAAGGTCAGTCTTTCACTCCTATAGCATGGAGTTTCTTGAACTCTATAGATATATTTTTTCGTCAGTCTCTACAGAGTTGCTTAGACTAGTGCAAAGCCAGCATAATATTGCTGTGCTGATTTTACACTGCTTTTAGCCCCTGGTGTAAATGATTGCCCAAGATAATAATCATAGAGAATCAGGTGCCTTTTCAGGAAAAAAAACCACATTTGCTCTTCCAGCTCTAGACAATCTTGTTCTTTATTTCTGACTTCCTGAGCGTTATGAAATGCTGCCAAGCTCTTGTCCTTCAAGATCTCTTGTGGTAATGAGACCTCATTATAGCTTAAAATGGCCCTCTGCTATTCACCGTCTTTGAGAGGCATTACAATCCATCCCCTTATGACAGAAGCACTTGGAATAACTCTTAGAAAAGTGGGTTATGTTCTGACTAAGCATTACAGGGCATAGGTTGAAGTGTTTGCTGCCTTTCATGACTTGTGAGAGACAGAATGCTGGAGGTGAAGTGGTCAAAATGTGACCTTTGCTGAAGGTCAAATCTGAGCCTTTAGTCAAATTTTGAATGCATTGATGTGGCTAGCTGAAAGCAAATAAATAGCGTGTTCTTACTGCCAGTGCATCTGAGTTCTTAGTATATCCTAAAATAAGCACTGAATATCCTAAAGTAAGCTCTTCCAACAGCTATAAAGGTACCAGTATTTATCTGTTTTGCAGCTTAGGCTGAGCTGTTGATGCTGACATTAAAGTCTCAGTAATGCTGTAGTATTGTCTCTCATTCAGATACCCAAGCCCATGGTGCCTCAGCAATAGTATCCCATGAAGAGTCTCTCCTACAGAGCTTTCTTGTGGACAACAAAACATGGCTGTTAGATCTTGGCACAGGTAAGCAAAGAGATCCTGTAATGGTGGTGAGGAGGAGGTATATGCCCATGTTATTGTGGCTATCAGTAACATACAGTATAGTAATGCCACCCACCATCTGAATACTGCAAACCAGACTGAGAAAATGCAGTCTCCTAAGGACATCTAGGCATGTGCCCCAAAGGGCACAGATAGTGTGCAAGGGAAGAAAGACTGACATTTAAGTAACTGGGCAAATTCCAGATTTGTTATCTTATACTTGTTAGTAAATGCTTTTAAGTCATTTCTGATAGATATGATAGTCTCAGAGATTGTTCTACATTGAAAGAGCTGGAAGCTATTTCAAATGCAAGAGAAGTCATGCTCTGTAGCTAGCAGAGCTAATATCTCTGGGAGAGAAACAGATGAGTAGAGCATCAAAACGAGAAATAACCAGAATTTAAGTGATGGTCCTTCTCTATCCTCATGCAGTTCAGGCCAGGTGAGATACATGGCTAGGCAAGAGGTGAAATAGTTTATTTTCTGTTTGAAATTGCAGCAGCATCTGATTCAGGAAGAGTGAATGTGGGCCACAACCACATTAACACAGAGCAGAAGTCACATGGTTGTGCTGTGGTCTGAGTGACCACCACTGTTTCTCCCCAGCTAGAGCTCTTGTACAGCACCTAAACGAGCGCATGACAAAACAACCACTTGCACTCTGTTATTAATAGAATGAATGTACCTGAAATGAAGACAGAGACATCCAGCTGTTCTGAAAGTACTTCTGAACAGTCAATAAAGATCCGAGACCTCAACAGAGAAGAGTGCCAATTATCTAAAAGCATTTCCAAGAGTTCCTCAAAGATTGCATTTCTGTCCTGTGGGATGTAAACTTAGTGCAATAGTACTGTTTAATATATTATTGTAAGCTTAGGCACCCTTAACTAAAAGCTCATTTTTTAGTTTTGATTTTAAATTAACCACAGGAAAAACAGCCTCAACAAATTTTGTTCACTATCTGCCATCAGGAAAAGCCTGTTAACAATAATTGTTGGGTTTTTAGTTTTCAAAGAACCCATAATTAAATTTTATTGTCTCATAAGTGGCTAGAATTAATTACTTCCACACCAGCTTTGGTGCTCATTATCTGTATTAAATTGGAAGTGGATTTTCTGCAGAATTCCTACATTTACCACAATCCCTTTCTGTTACATTCCTTACCAGAGAAAATCCATTGCAAATGCTGTTCACCTGAAGGAATTACTAAAAAGTGACAGGTGTTGATTTAATATATTGTCTTCAACAGCTCAGGATTAACTAAATAGAATGGCTTCACCCAGTGTTTAAACAATGTTATATTTGCCAAAGAAGAGGATGGAGAAAGCCACTTCCACATTGGCTAGGTTTTCAAACTCAGGCGTTAAGACTGAGTGCTAGATATAAACTCTTTTAAAAATGGTTTTCTGATGCTCATCTGCAAATTAATCCTGTGTAGAGGGGAGGATGCATTACAGATTTACTCATGTGTCTTTAGTTGCTATAATGCTGATTTGAGACCCTTTTCTCATCAGTTCGCTGGACTTGAGTCTGACTTTCCAAACTTAAGAGCTGTGGCTTTTATTGAGTTTCATTTGGACACCATGTGTAACTTGCAGTTCCCACAGACTTATTAAAGAGCCAGAGTTTGCCTTATTGGAGGCAGACACATCTCATTCTCTGTCAATAGACATTCCCTGCCAGTTGGGATTTGCCCAAGCAAAACTCTCTGGCCATTGGACTTGCAGTGCCATACCCACTTTGACAGTAGTCTTCTCCAAAGGCCTTTCTAGCTAGCAGGAAGGGATCAAGGTGTAACTCCTGGCCTTCAGTTGTTACACGACCTTCCTTTCACTTCTCAGGGTTTGAGTTTATTTTCCCTTCCCACTTTGTAACTATTTGCATCAGAAAGTATTTGGAAAAGGAACTTGCTTTTATTCTGCATTAGTTCTCTCAGGTACTCTCTGGCCGGGCCAAGACATAATGCCTCATGTCCAAATGTCTCTAAGTCATCATAGTAGCTTCCAAAAGTTGCAGGCTAAAGGTTGTTGTTGTGGTTTGGCCCAGCTAGCACAGCAGCACCACGACAGTCTCTCGCTCGGTGCCCCCATTCACCCCCACCCTCATTAGGATGGCAGAGGCCTCAGCAAAATGGGAGTAAAAAGATAAGCAAGGTTGTTGTGGATTAAGACAAGGACAGGGAGGGCTCGCTGCCAATTACGGTTCTGGGCAAAACAAACTCCAGTACTCGACTTAG
>WBNH01003935.1:220555-287003 GCA_013401255.1 Urocolius indicus
GAAGAAGATGGAGGAAGAAGCCTCCTCTTCTGGCTTCTTCTTAAAAAGTGATGGTGGAGGTATCTAATTGGCTCAGCCCCAGCAGTGGGTCTGGCTCAGAGCTGGGGACAGTTGCAGACAACTTCTTACAGGAGCCATCTTTACAGCCCCTTCCCCCTTACCAGAAAAGGCTGTCATGTCAAACCGTGACAGTTGTACTCAACAGCAATGCTCCTGGGGCTCAACTGAAGAGCAGGGCTCATATCCTTGTGATTTTTTTGTGAATCACTCTCTGAAACACAAATCCTGCAGCCTTTCCCTGCCATGTACAGTGGAACTGTTTGGCCTTCAGTCTCTGATATTAACCCATAGCAACGGGCAGCTGTGTAAAATCCACTTATGTAAAGAACCTAATCCAAGTCCAATCCCGATTCCACTTGTGTATGGTTCTCCACTGGTCAGAGAAAGACTTAAAGGGTGTCTGAATCCTTACAGGACACTCTGTAGGGCATCTGGTGAATAGGGTTGCATAAGAACTGTATAAAATAGAATACTATAGTGCTTAATACAGAGTGACTTCACTCTTAGGCTGTATTTTTAGAAGGTTAGAGTGCTTCAGAGGATGCATTTATAACAAGGAGACGTTTTCTCTCAATGCTGCTCTTTTGGAAAAATCCTATACAATTTTCAGACACTTGTAATTATACAAATTATATAGAGCATTTGGCCCTGTGTTACAAACCTTGAGACTTAGCAGATGAAGACTTGCTCCCTCAGAATTATGATAACTTCTGGAATTGAATGGAAAGAATTTAATTTAATTATCTGTCCCAGGGAAAGTTATCACTGTCTATTCAGCTCCAGGACATAGCAGAAGGTAGGAGTCATCTGCTCTGTAAAAATGGGAGAATTAGACTGCAAGTTGTGTAGTCACAGAGAATTTATAAAGACAGTTTCTAGTCCAGCTAAATTACTTTACATATGTAAAAATATTATTAAAATGAGTTCAATTAAAATGTGTTACTGGCAGCAAGGAATGTTCTCAACTGCTCAGTTCAGGAGCTAATCTGTCTATTGGTGCTTGAATAAGGAGGAGCCTCATGAAGATCAGGAGGTTATGCTCTATTGTGAACCCTGAAAATTTGTATAGTAGAATACATATTTAAAATGTTTTGTAATTAGCAGTTCTGAAGACTGCTTTGATCACAGCTAGAAGGGATAACAACCTTGAGCTCCTGCTGTGATTTACATTACCCTCCTCTGAAGAAAAATACTTGAGGGAAGCTGGACAACCAGCTCATTGGGTCAGTTTGGTCAGAGCAGCTGCCAAGTAGTTTTCTCAAGCACCTCCTCAGTACACTTGTTGCATCATAACATGAAGAATCATGGAATCATGGAATCATGGAATGGTAGGGTTGGAAGGGACCTCCAGTGATCATCTAGTCCAACCCCTCTGCAGAAGCAGGTCCACCTAGATCAAGTCGCATAGGAACGTGTCCAGGCGGGTCTTGAAGGCCTCCAAGGAAGAAGCCTCCACACCCTCACTGGGCAGCCTGTGCCAGGGCTCCCTCACCCTCACAGTGAAATAGATTTTCCTTACGTTTAAATGGAACTTGTTGTGTTCCAGCTTCTGGCAGCATTTTGTTCAAAGAAGCCACCCTTGTAGCCCTTCCCACTACCAAAACCAGGCCCAGGCAAAACCACTACATAGCATTATCTGAAGGGCGGAACAAACCCATACACCAGTGCAAGCTGGGAGTTGAACTGCTGGAAAGCAGCTCTGAAGAGAGAGGGACCTAGGAGTCCTGGTTGATAATAAACTAACCATGAGCCAGCAACATGACCTTTTGGCCAAGAAGGCCAATGGCATCCTGGGATGCATCAAGAAGAGTGTGGCCAACAGGTCGAGGGAGACTTTAGTCCCCCTCACCTCTGCCCGGGTGAGGCCTCATGTGGAGTCCTGTGTCCAGTTCTGGGCTCCCTAGCTCAAGAGGGACAGGGAACTTCTGGAGAGAGTCCAGCACAGGGCCACCAAGATGATCAGGGGACTGGAACATCTTCCTTATGAGGAAAGGCTGCAGGAAATGAGGCTGTTCAGCCTGGAGAAGAGCTGAGCGTAGACCACATTAATTATTAGAAGTACTTAAAAGGTGCATGTCAAGGGGATAAGGCATCACTTTTTCCATAGTGTACAGTGGTAGGACAAGGAATAATGGACAAAAGCTGAAACACAAAAAGTTCCACTTAAACTTAGGGAAATTTTTTTTGCTGTTCAGGCGAGAGAGCCCTGGCACAGGCTGCCCAGGGAGGGTGTGGAGTCTCCTTCTATTGAGGTTTTCAAAACCTGCCTGGATACATTAGTGAGTGACCTGGTCTAGATGGACCTGCTTGAGCACAGCGATTGGACTAGAGGATCTTTATAGGTCCCTTCCAACCCTTACCATTCTGTGATTCTGTGATTCTGTGATTCTGTGAAGGGGTTGTTCCTGGGAATGTGCATCTAGTAGTAAGTGTAACCTTGGGTGCTAGTGAGAGGTAATCCCTTTGACAACTTTGCTGCCTTAAGCAGGTCAATAGTGTAAATCCATACCTTGGCTCTCAGGGATTTTTTTCACTCTGAATAAGGATCTCAGAATGAAGCTGATAAGGTTAATTTCTGTCTGATTCCCTGTTGATCTGGACACGTCTTATATGTGGTACCTTCTCCAGTCTGCAGTGCTTACATGTCGCATCTCAACCTGACGGGGAAAAGCAGTCACACACAGAAGTCTTGCCCCTTTCCATGGGTTTCTTTCATTTGTTGTTGTTTTGGTTTTTTTTTAAAGAAAAAAGGAGAGGAGGAAAAATATTTAAGTCATCTTCTCAGGATCCTTTTTGTTTATGCTCATGTTAAAAAATATAAAGAAAGAAGCTGCTAAAACCAGACACTCTTCACAGTAAAATGGTAGCAAATTGTACCACTTTGGTAAATGTTGCCATTAATTTTTCAATAAATTACCAATTTACACTTCCAAATGTGGTAATAAAAAGAGATAAAAGGACAGAAGAAGGAGGAAAACTTTGGAGGTTTATGATTACTGCCAAGGATTTGGTTTTATGTTTATCTCATGGAAAGTAACTCCATATATCATGATAATTGACTTCACCAAGTACCTTTGGAAAAACAAAACAAAACAAAATAGGCTTTGGGAACCAAATAGTATCTTGTGCTACAGAAGACTATGCATTGTTTTTTCCATAAAGTAAAACATTTTCTTTTGAATCAATGGTTTAAGCTTTTTACAACATTCCTATTTTGTGGTTCATTTGCCCTGTTGGCTGAGAACAAACAAGGTCATGGCATAAATAAAAGCAAAACATTTATAGTTCCCTTAAACCCCAAACAAATCATCATTTATCTACCATCGCTCCAGACTAATTGATTCCTAAGAACTTTATGGAGTGAAGCCTTCTCCCTACCCCACTTACTTCCAGATATTTGCTTTGCTACTGTTTTAACTGCGATGGTTCACAGGCAGCTCTTCTAAACTCCTGACCAGGGATTTTGATGCACTAGATTTCTGAGGGGCCATCAGATTTTTCCTTGGAATCGTGGGACGGGAAACAGGGACCACTGAGCACCTGACATGCTGAATTTTTCCACTATTCAACACAATGAAAGCAAGTGTCATTGCTGATCTGTTTTGGAAATAACATTTCTGGCAACCCCTCTCTGAGTTAGTCGAAAGAGCTGAGAATGAGACTGTTGCAGACAATAAAAACCCCTGCTGCTACTATAAGGACTTTAATTACACACCTTGTTACAGGTGAGACCAAGGGAGGCTGGAGCAGTGCCAGCTCTAGAACAGCTGCGAAGGATTTATTTTTCTCAATGATGAGTGGAAGAGCCTGTAAAAATACTGTACAAGGTTGGCTAATAAACTGTATTTTATTAGCCGTACTTATTATGACTGTTTACAAGCTAGTGTGCTGATAGGCATTTTGATGAGATAGTATTCCTTAATTGCAATCATTCTGGGATTACAAAACAAAGGATAGAAAGCCAGAAATCTGGAAAACACAGCATATGCATATGTCAGGTCAAGATTTATAGCCAGACCATAAGCAGTTAGCTTGGCAGCAGGTACACTAAATCGTTACAGTGCTGGCCTTGTCAAGCCTTTTGTGGCTTGTTCAAAGCAGATTGATAGTGCTGACCTGCAGATGTTTGTGATTGTGAGGAAAATTCACATGCTTTATCCACAGATCTCCCTGGAGCACCTCAGGCCCCCGAGGTCTGTTAGCAGACCAGTGAGCCAATAGCTTCCCTGTAGAATCACAGAGTGGTAGGGTTGGAAGGGACCTTAGACATCATCTAGTCCAAACCCCCTGCTAAAATCAGGTCCACCTAGATCATGTCACACTGGAACACACCCAGGCAGGTTTTGAAATCTCAATAGAAGGAGACTCCACAACTTCCCTGGGCAGCCTGTGCCAGGGCTCCCTCACCCTCACAGTGAAATAGTTTTTCCTTGTGTTTAAATGGAACTTGTTATGTTCCAGCTTTTTTTTCCATTACTCCTTGTCCTGTGACTTGAGACAACAGAAAAAGTGATGCCTTATCCCCTTGACATACACCTTTTAAGTACTTTTAATAATTAATAAGATCCTCTCTCAGTCTCCTCTTCTCTAACAGCCCCAGAGAAATGCTCCAGTCCCCTGATCATCTTGGTGGCCCTGTGCTGGACTTTCTCCAGAAGTTCCCTGTCCCTCTTGAGCTGGGGAGCCCAGAACTGGACACAGGACTCCAGATGAGGCTTCACCAGGGCAGAGGTGAGGGGGAGCAGAGTCTCCCTCGACCTGCTGGTCACACTCTTCTTGATGCATCCCAGGATGCCATTGGCCTTCTAGGCCACGAGGGCACATTGCTGGTTCAGGCTTAGTTTATTATCAACCAGTACTCCCAGGTCTCTCTCTTCAGAGCTGCTTTCCAGCAGTTCAATCCCCAGCCTGTACTGGTGCATGGGTTTTTTTTCCTCTCAAGGTACAGGACTCTGCACTTGCCCTTGTTGAACCTCATGATGTTCTCATCTGCTCAACTCTCAAATCCTTCTTCTGCCCCTGGTTCGCCTTGATGTCTGTGGTGGTTATAGGGAAAAGACTAAAAGGCCTGGCCAGCCCCCTTATCCCGTCTCATGCAAAACACCCCTCAAGAAGCCAAGCCTTAAACTTGGGGTTTTTGAGTCCCTTTCTAACATCACTGAGCTATCCCATTGTTTTCCTTGTGTGGAGTTGCAACTTCCTTTTTCTAATGCCTACTATCAAGTTGGCATCTTGGAATTGGAGCTGTTTTCTAGTGTGCTTGCAGCCAGTGATTATGGTGCACTTCCCAGAAGTGCCACGTGGCTGTGTGGCGATGCACTCACATCCTGGCAGCATTACATCTCAGGCAGCCATACACCAATAGGAAGAGTCCTGTAATCAAAGTAATAACAAGTTAGTGGAAAATTAAGTTGCATCTGAGAAACAGCTCTGTGAAAATGCCTTTATGCTTATTGTCTTTGGCTTTCTGTTTATTGCCTTTTAGTCACACAGCCAAAAATGTGCTCTGCTTGCAAGCAAAAAGGTTTTACTGATTTTTTTTTTTGTTTTGTTTTCATTGTGCTTCTTTCTTGCCCTCCTGTTTGCTGGCAGTCCTGCAAATCCAGTCTATGTTGCCAGGGTCATGCTGGTTTCTGTACTTTTTATGCCTAGTCCTCAGTAGTAAACGTTGTGCAGGCAAGCCATATCCTGCAAGCCAGTTATAGGCTGCTGATTTGCCGCCATGCATCTGCCTAGTGCTTAGGTACTAGCCGTGAGCAGTGCATGCAAAGGGCTAGCTCTGTGCTGCTGTCTTGACTGTGACTGTCCTGCAGTTTTAACAGCTAAAGAGTAAAAAGACCCACGGAAAGCAGATAACATTCAGAGCAGTAGTCATCTAGGAAGGACAACATTTTTCAGGAAACTAGATATGTAAAAATACCGATCAGGGGAAGTTTCATAGCTGCATGCTTTTGTAAATCGTACTTTGTACCAATGGCCATTTTAGGAGTCAATACCATCCAAGCCTTTCCTTTATCTCAGTCCCTCCCTGTTAAAGAGGAAATAGCAGGTATGCCCTGTTCTATTAGAGTGCTATAAGAATACATCTGTGATTATCCATTATGGGGATGGAATTTCTGACTTGAGGCTTGGTGAACTCTCTTGAGAGACTTTCCAGTGATTACTTTGAGCTTATGGAGATCCCAGAGGGTGATTTCCTTAGATATGAAAGGATCAGATAGATCTGTAGCTTCTCTCCCTGAGCTGACTCTCTTTTCGTTGTTTGCATCAAGGAAAAACAGCAAGAATACATATATCCTAATATTTTAAGATTCAAGCAATGACTACCAGCTGTCATGGGAATGTAATGCATTCATGAATGGCATAGTAGGTGTTCTGTGCATTTTGCTATAAAACAAGTAGCACCGATGAGGTAGTCATCCAGTTAACATAGTCCATGCTACCAGACATCTCTTTGCTTAGACAGGATAAACAGTATCCAATTTCTGTTTGAGCTGGTGGAGAAGATTGCATTGAGTGTAATTACATAAAGCAGAACACTTCGGCAGTGTTCAAACGGCTGATTGATGTGTTCTATATCATCAAGACTTGTTTTTGTCTACTTTTGGCAACATCTTAGAAATTACATGTGACTATTCTTTCATATTGAAAAGAAAATGTTGTTCTCATTGAAATACAAAAAGAAGTCTTGAAAATCTTTTAGAATTGTAGCAGGAAAGCCCTCAAATCTCTTAGTATGCGTGTTGCAAGAGTGTAAAAAGGAGGACTATTTTAAAAGCTGATAAAGAAAATTTCAAGCAGCTTTATAAAATTTCTTTTGTACAAAGTGGTTTAGCATCAGATCTGCAAATAATACAAATAGAACAGGTGAATCAGCTCACTGTCACCTCAATAAAATCAACATCCAGCCAACTGCAGAACTGCATATTGCTCACTGTTAACTCTGAGAGGAAAGAGTTATTTTATTAAATCATCTACAATGCATCTTTTCCTTAAAGGTAACCTATCTAAATATTGAGTGAGTACAATCCTATGTAATTGTAGGACAGCTGGAAGCTGGTGTTATTTTTTTGAGAGAACAATGCATTAAAAAATCTGGCAAAATTCTCTGTATTTCTCACAAATAAAATTTTCCTGATGAACAATCTCTGTGCTTCTTCGGTTCAAAGAGTGCGGTGTTCATTGGTCTAGCTGAACCTAGAGAGAAAGTAACAAGCAGGGAAATTAGGGCTAGGTCTATCAGTCTGTAAGTACACTAAAGCTTGAAGTTAGGAACAAGCTGGTCTCACTTGTTTGATGAACACTATGAGGATAGTGGCCATATGTGTTAACATCTGCACTGGAAGATCTAGGACTAATCATGCTGAATGAATGAGACTCACATAAATACAGCTATATCTCCGTCCATATGCTGTGTGTAAAAATGCAGGTGGCCATTATGAGATGGAAAGGTGACATATGGCTACTGATCTACAGAAAAGAGATTTGTCAGAGCCTAAATTTAAGATTTAAATTTAAGAGAAGGAAAAGATTGAGACTAAACCTACAGAAGGTATATTCATCTGGTGCAAAAGTGGAAGTGCCACAGCTACTGAACTATAGTCAAGTAAATAACTGTGTCTGCAGAGTATGCTCTACTCCAATACTAATTCTCATATTAAGCCTGTTCTGCCAGGAATGCACACCCGCTTTTCTGTCTGATTATATAGAGGGGCTTGAGATCACAGGAGCTTTCTTATACCTACCTTCATGAACTGAGAGGTTTGAGTTCTGTAGTGGTATTCATCCTGACTTTTTTTTTTTCCATCTCAAAATTACACACCTTGTGGGGAGAGGGAAACTCCTCCGCATATTGCTTATCTGCAATGCTTGTCTTGGGAAGATACAAATGTCTCTTTCGAGGATCCTGTCTGTTTTCTTATGGTACAGAGTTATTCAGGCTAGGGGATGAATCCCAGAATGACAAGAGTTGGAAGAGACCTCCAGAGATCATCCAAGTCCAGCCCCTTGATCATGCATGTTCATCTAGATCAGGTCACACAGGAACGCATCCAGGTGGGCTTGGAAACCTTGAGAGAAGGAGACTCCACACCCTCCCTGGTCCGCCTGGCAGGGCTCCCTCACCCTCACGGCAAAGAAATTTATCCTTATGTCCAAGTCAAACTTCCTATGTTCCAGCTTGTGCCTGTTAGCTCTTGTCCCGTGTACTACAGAAAAAAAAAAAAAAACAAAACACTGGCCACATCCTCTTGATATCAACCATTTAGGTATTTATAAGCATTGATAAGGTCCTCCCTCAGACTTTACAAGGCTAAACAGTTCCAGGTCCCACAGTCTTTCCTTAAAAGAAGGATGTTCCTGTCCCCTGATCATCTTGGTGGCCCTACAGTGGACTGTCTCCTGAAGTTCTCTGTCCCTCCTGAGCTGGGGAGCCCAGGACTGGACACAGGACTCCAGATGAGGCCTCACCAGGGCAGAGTAGAGGGGGAGGAGAATCTCTCTTGACCTGCTGGTCATACTCTTCTTGATGCGTCCCAGGATGCCATTGGCCTTCTTGGCCACGAGAGCACATTGCTGACTCATGGTTAGTTTATTACCAACCAGCACTCTCCTAGGTCTCTCTCTGCAGAGCTGCTCTACAGCAGGTCAGCCCCTAGCCTGTACTGGTGCATGGGGTTGTTCCTCCCCAGGTGCAGGACTCTGTATTTGTCCTCGTTGAATCTCATGAAATTCCCTTCAGCCCAACTATCAAGCCAGTCAAGATCCTGCTGAATGGCAGCACAGCCTTCTGGTGAATCAGCCAGTCCTGAAAGTTTCTTGTCATAAGCAAACATATCTTCATGAGACTGTGAACATCTTCATGAGACTGTGTGAGCGAAAACACTGTGTAACTTAATGCCATTAAGACAAATAGACGTAAACTCTTATGTAAAATGGTGGGTTTGAGGAGGCCATTACTGAAGCGTGTATAGCTATTGTGGACAGCCTTGGGTAAATTGCAGCCCAATGCTTAGCAGAAACCCCAAAATACTGGCAGGATTGGGAGAGCAATAGGGGATATCTCTCACTGTTGCTGTACAAATCCATGGCTGATCCACACCTTGAATCTTGTAGACAATTCTGGTCTCCACATTTCATAAAGTACACAGTAGAATGAAAAGGTAACAAGGCTAATCAACAGTTTAGTTTTTATAGGAGTAAACTGGAAAGATCTGATTCTCTGTGGTGGAGTCTATGTAAACTTGTGTGGGAAAGTGAGAATGAGTGGGAATTGGATGGTCACCACAGGTCTATACTTATTCAAGGGAACTTGGAAAATGTTCATGAAAAATAAATCCACTGCCTTATATGTGCACAGCAATCACATACAGTACTGGAAGGTCATGAGCTGAAAACGGTTTGTGCAGCTAATTTATGTTCTTAAATTAATTATGAATTATGGAAAAAACTCTTAGGAAGCTGTTTCTTTGGGTAGATGAGGCTGTAGATTTGGGTAGACGAGGAACACATCTGTAGTAGTTTGGTGGTTTATAGTTTGTGATGGATCTAATAGCAAAAATCCAAATATGTGTCTGACTCCACTGATTTACTTAAGATCTCTACAGAATTCTCCATGTATGTCTCAAGCCTGTCAAGCTAAATTAAGCTCTGCTCATTGACCAGATAATGTTAAAAAATGATTATGTCTTTAAGAAGGAAAAAAAAATGTTGCCTTAAGAAAAAATGCTACTCTTGAACCCAAGCTGGGATATGTGCAATGAAGGCAAAGGTAAAACCCCCTGTGTATTTTTTGGTAGTCATTCACAAGTCATTTCAGCAAGATAGGAAAGAAGGATTCGTCTGGGGCTGATACAGGACTTTGTGGTTGCAAGTGTAGACAGGATATTGGGATACTAAGTCTCTGGACTGATAAAAGTTATTACAGAGATGTCATGATTGACATTGGCTTAATAGGAAAAAAACTGTGGTGTAATTGGACAAATCCCTTCTTTCAGATGTGTATGGCATCCTTGATAGTGAATATGTGAGGACAGGATTTGGTCTCTGGGAAAAGTTTATGCACCAAAGGACAGGGGATGCACTATTGGAAACCCTGTGGATTTGCAGAAAGTATAAATCAGGTCAGTACCTGGCCCATGGGCTGCAACAGCTTTCTCCCCATCTGTTATGCCAAAATTCAGACTGGGTTTGAGACTACTGAGGAATTTAAAAACTGATAGACTCAATAGATTTGAAATCCCTCCTGCAGCACTGTCCCTGCTTAAAATTCCTAGCTATCAAACAGCTACTTCCTCACACATTATTGGCTTTTCATGTTGCTCAAGTGCAGCCTTTTCATCAGATCGCATATGTTCTGATCACTTTCTGGCAATTTTTCTTATTGTAAATAGAGCCCATTCAGACAGTTTATATAACCACTATCCAGATAATACTCTCCTAATGACCATTTTCCCCAGAGAAACACAATTATATCTCTTTCCTCACTTCTGCCAATTGCGTTTGAGTTTGCACAGAGCCAAACGTGGCCCCACAATTGTACTGGTGCATATTGGTGGGAGCCACAAAAGCTTGAATTGGAAAACTCCCAATCTCTGGGCAAGAGCTGTGGTTTACTTTCTTCTGCTGTAGGGGATCCCACTGAATGGGTTGGATAGAAAAACTTTTCTGAACTGTCCTGGGTTTGGCCAGGTGTGCTGGGTTTGGCCAGGATAGAATTAACTCTCCCCAGCTGCTGCTGGGGGCCGTGGCCAGGCTGTTCAATCCCATGTGCCATCATGCTGGGGATATAAGGGCAGCAGCTGGGCCAGGGCAGTGCTGTGGCCAGTGTGGGAACTGCAGTTCTGCTGTCGGGCTGAGCGTCGGGCTGAGCGTCGGGCTGAGCGTCGGGCTGAGCGTCGGGCTGAGCGTGGTGAGCAGTTACATTGGGCATTGCTCCTTTTTCTTTGTCCTTTGGCCATCACTGTAACTGCCTACTCTTTGTGGGGTTCTATTACACTGTCCTTATCTCAACCCAGAAAGTTCTACAACTCTCTCTTGATTCTCCTCCCCATCCTGCTGAGTTGGGGAGGAGTAACTGGGTGGTTTGGTTATTGTTCAGTTAAGGCTAAACCACCACATGAACTTTCAGACTTTTTCACAAGTTTGAGGTGATGTGATTTTAAAGGGTTTGTAGACAATTACAAAGTTTGTGTTTAGACATGATGCAAATAGGAAATGTACCCAAAATCTTGCTTAAGTGTTGTCTGCAAACAACTACATGAGCCATAGGCTCTCTTTTGCCGTGGTATACGTTTTTAACTTTTGAAATGCTGGGATCCATTTAAGCTGCTACAGATGCATGCAATCTAGGAATACAGGGCAAATGAGTGCTGAAGGACAAGTGAGAAGTTACCCCAAGTTTTTCTTCCAGCAAGTTGTGTAGGCAGACAGACTAGCAGTGGGTTACTCTAGATGGCTGCATTGCCGAAATTCTGCTATATTCTGAGGTATTTTAAAGCGTTGGCTTCCCAAAATGTACCTCTGATGCCAGGACATCTGGAGTGAGGGGCAGTACTGTGTGCTGCAGCTAGTGGCTACCTTCCACAAGCATCAGCACTGAAAGCTAATATGTGTGCTGGGTAAAGCCTACCTCCCTTCTCAAGGTCTCTGTGTAATTCGTCTGTGTGCACCTGACCTCTTGTCTTGAGCCTGGGACGGAAAGGGGCTTTCCTGCAGGCTTCCCTGAGCTCTGCAACTTAGGGATATCTCAGAGAAAGGGGAACAAGATCACAATGCTGAATGAGCTGCACATCTCTGGGCCAGGAGGTCAATATTATTTCACCTCCCTATCCTGTGTCAGGTGGGGGCAGTGAAGAGCAGGTCTTTGACAAGACAGTCTCTTGTGGGTAGATGACAAAGTGAAGAGTTTGGGAAACCACAGACAGTTTTTAAAAGACTTTCATCAAGGCTTTCAGGTGCCTGCATGTTAGACATCTGCAAGGAAGGCTCAATACAGGGTCCATATTTTCATGGTACTTAAAAACATCTCTCCTTGTAATACATTAGAAGTGGAGAGTCTGGAATTGTTAGTCAAGCAGAATTACTACACTGAAGTTTTTGTGACTTCAAAAAGGAGGTGAAATACTCCCATGACTGCTGCTGCTGCAGCCCAAGTGATTTCAAGTCACCCAGAAGATAGTAATAATTAGCCAAATATCAACTTAGGTGCATCTATTTAAATCTATAATGTTTAAACTCGGCTATAAAAATTGGAGGAAGAAAGTCAGAAAAGTCTTGCACTAGGACAGTGCTTTCCTACAGGCAGTGAGGGATATGATGGGTTAATGTTATTCTTGCACAGGTAAATTGGGTTTGGCTGATTTTTAAGATAGGGGTAGTGGCCTTGCATCTGCTTACAAAATGTGATATAGGAACAGATAAGAACAGCCTTAGAAATATGCACATGTACAACTGCATTTACATGCAATTATAGACATTCAGAAAGTGAAGTGTCTCCTAGAGGAATACTGAGGTGTTTAGAATTTTTTTTTTTGAGGAAATAAGATGCATTGTGCATTTTTTTCCTTTACAGCTTAGAAATATCCTAGTAAGGAAACCTGCTGTCAAAATGCAAAGACATGTTCTCAGACCAAGCAGAACAGAAACAGTGTGGGGAAAAACCTGAAATGTCTATCAGATGCTTTCACGTGAATCAGACAGATAGAAAGTTAGTTATCTTTCTGTCATTTTCTGGTGGGAATAACATTTGTTGCCCTTTGTGGGGACAATTCCAGACCCGTTGCAGACCATGCATGTTGCTCATGCTAGGAGAACACAGCTGATTTGTTTTAGCTGGAAGCACATTGACAATGTGGAGCTGCTTGGATGCATGGCCCACGGCTCCCTGTTATGCCAAAAGACCATGTGTACAACATGGACTGGCAGCCTGGCTGGAAGTAATACATGGCAAAGATTTCCTGTTAAGCAATGAGAGGAAGAAAATCAGTTCTTGATGTCTTCAGTAGACTTCGTTCATCATTGGAGCTCACTCTTCCTTTGCTCTTCCTTGTGTTTCTTTCTCAGCAGTTCATTGTCTGTAATAATCTCAAGGACTTGGCCTAATGTGTAAGTTATGAGACAGGAAGGTGGTGTGTTACATGCCATGCATTCGTTGCTTCCAAATGGCCCAATTCTGCTTTGTTACATTGCCAGTGATGCCTGTGTGAAGCCTATGCCTCCTTCTTGGGGCAGATGGCCTCTCAAATCTGGAGGTCAGGCTCCGATCTCACTGACACAAGGCTGGATCCACCACAGTGTCACATCACCCTTTGTCTTGCTTGAGTCACTCTGGGCTGATGTAGGTAGGTGACAGAGAGTCTTGGGTTTGGCTAAATGATCAACGAGACCTTTGTGGCTTGCTGCGAAGCTTTAAATCCCTCAGTGGGTCTGGCAGTGAATAAAACTCTGGCAGGAATTAGCCCCAGATGACTAATAGCAGCAGGCTCAGACAAAGAAATCGGCAGTGCTCAGACTCTCGGAGAAAACAGTAGCAGGTTTTCACTCCAGAAAAAAAAGAGGTAAAGTGAACCACAGGGCTCAAAGTAACACTCTGGCAGAGAAAATATATCATGAGCAACAAATGATTTAAACAGGCCTGCTGACTTTGCTGCTCTCTAGTGTCACAGTCATCTATCTATTTGCAAGGAAGGGTTTTGCAGGATAACACTCAAGCTGCAGAAGCTCCCAAATCCAGGAGACTGATTTTTTTTCTACTGCAAGAGTTGCTTACAGCAGTGAGTCCCACCAATTGGAACAGTCTTCATCTGGGGACATTGAAATAGTAGGAGCAGGATCTGACCTCATGTTGCTGGCTGCAGCATTTCACTGTGCAGTTTACGTTGCTCTGGGTAGAAGTTCACTCTTATTTAGCAATTTACTTAATACATGCCTTGTGGAATCCTCACACAGCATTATCCACAGGATCTGTGCATAAATAGATGTCATGAGAAATTCTGAATCCTCGTACTGATGGACAGAATCCCACTAGTCAGGCTGTACCTAACAAAGTACTTCAAGTATAGCCACAGGTTAGCACAGAGACTCTCCAACATCAGGCAGAAAATGCTGTGGAGCATCTCCTGATCGTGTCAAGATGTGTTAGAACCTCTTTCATACACACATGTCTCTCTAGCAGATGTGTCTAGACCTCTTCCAGGCATCCCCAAGCTGGCTGTAATTCACCAGCGTCAAGTATTTCTACCAGTTTACACTGCAACCCTGGAACTGCCTTAATGAGGTTTAACTTTGATTTAACCTTTATTTTCTAAAGTTTACCCCTCATTCAGAGTACAGTACCCTGAGTACAATACCTCCAATCAATCCTGTTTAAGATACACACCTCTTCCTAGCTCAGCTCTGTCCATAAGAGAAATAAGTGATGATGAAGCCTTATGTTTGTTCAACCTTGTTTGGAATTTACAGCACTTTGTAAAAAATTTATTGCATAATAAATAATTGATGCCTCTGGAAATGGATTCCTGTCAACAATACATTCAGACTAAGGCCTTCATTTCCACCTCATGGTGGAAATATGCATTTAATGGGGAAATTGGTCCAGTTGCTTTAGGTTCTTATTTATGTCTTGAAATGCAGTGCATATATACCTGGTGGGAGTTCTTCTGTAAAAGGAAAACTATGTGGAGGGTGCAGGCATTTCAGGTGTAGGAGCTGTGGTACATGTCCTACTTGGGAGTGGGCAAAGCCTCGCTTTCACAGAATCTTAAGGGTTGGAAGGGACCTTGAAAGATCATCCAATCTAATCCCCCTGCCAGAGCTGGACCACCTGGGTCACACAGGAACTCATCCAGGTGGATTTTTAATGTCTCCAGAGAAGGAGACTCCAGAGCTCATCTGGGCAGCCCCTTCCAGTGCTCCCTCACAGTGAAGAAATTCTTCCTTGTATTTCTTTGGAACCTCTTATGCTCCATCTTGTACCCATTGTCCCTTGTCCTATCATTGGACATCACTGAGAACAGCCTGGCTCCATCCTCCTGACACCCACTCTTTATGTATTTGTAAACATTAATGAAGTCACTTTTCAGTCTCCTCCTAGCTAAAGAGCCCCAGCTCCCTCAGTCTGTCATGAGAAGGGAGATGCGACACTTCATCATCTTTGTGGCCCTGCACTGAACTCTCTCCAGCACCTTTTGCTGCAACACCACTCTCCCACAAATTTATGGCCTCCCCTGGACAGTTGCCACCCCTGGCATGAGGTCCTTCATGATTTGCCAACAACTCTCAGCTTCTTGACTTCTGTCCACAGAATGCAAGAGAGTCTCTGCTCCAGCATGTCTCCTCCTCTCTTCGCTCACTGACTTTGGGTTCTGCATGGTTGCTTCTTTCTCCTCCATCTCCTTCCACCACCACCATCTGAAAAGGAAGGAAGAAGGAACAGAAAGAATCTTCCTCTTCTGGCTTCTTCTTCTTAAAAAGTGGTCATGGAGGTGCCCAATTGGCTCAGCCCCAGAAGTGGGTCTGACTTGGACTCGGGAAACTTTCAAGCAGCTTCTTACAGGCGCCATCTTTACAGCGCCTTCCCCATTACCAGAATGACTGCACAAAACCCATGACATTCCATACCCTGCCTTCATGAGTTACTTTTTCAAAAGTGATAAAGTCCACCCCTTGTCCCTTCACCACAGCTAGAGTCACAGAAATAACCATCAGTCAGCAGCACAGTTAATGTTTTGCCTGTTACCTCTCCCAATTAGTATCCTTATCTCAAATTTCGTCTTCAATGCCCCAAGACCCACTAANCTCGGGAAACTTTCAAGCAGCTTCTTACAGGAGCCATCTTTACAGCGCCTTCCCCATTACCAGAATGACTGCACAAAACCCATGACATTCCATACCCTGCCTTCATGAGTTACTTTTTCAAAAGTGATAAAGTCCACCCCTTGTCCCTTCACCACAGCTAGAGTCACAGAAATAACCATCAGTCAGCAGCACAGTTAATGTTTTGCCTTCAATGCGCCAAGACCCACTAACTTGAGCCCCATGTTGGGCACCAATTAATGTTGTGGTTTTGCCCAGCCAGCAATGAAGCACCCCGGCAGTCTCTTCCTCGGTGTCCCCCATCCACCCCCCCCTTGTTAGGATGGTGGAGGCCCCAGCGAAATGTGAGGAAAAAGATAAGATAACCAAGGTAGTTGTGGATTGAGAGAAAGGTAGAGAGGGCTCGCTGCCAATTACAGTTCTGGGCAGAACAGTCTCCAGTACTCGACTTAGAGAGGAGAGTAGGAAAGTTTATTTTACTACCTACAAGAAACAAAACAAAGCAAAACCCAAAACCAGAGCAGGATGATGAAAAAAACACAACCAGTATTTTAAGATCTCCTTCACCCACCTCTCCCTTCTTCCCGAGTGCCAATTGAAATCTACCTGAGCCACTCCAGTTTTGGCAGCCTTGTCCAGTTTGCCCAGATTTATCCCCTTCCCCCTTCAAAACTAATTTAAAGCCCTTTCTATGAGCCCCACTAACTCATTTGCAAGGATCCTTCTCCCCCTTTGAGACAGATGAACTCCAGCGGTCACCAGACTTAGCATCATGAAAATTTCAACGTGGCTAAAAAACTCAACGTTTTGTTGATGGCACCAGCCTCTGAGCCACCTGTTAATCAGGTGGGTTTACCTTATTCATTCAGCATTTCTCCCTGCCATTAGAGGGATGGAGGAGAACACTACCTTGTGAGGAGTGAGGTAAGGAATTGCAGTGTAGGCTTTGTCTTCTGGTATTAGTCTGAAAAGTGGAGTCTTCTCAGGAAAACAGCATCCACAGAGGGTCTTGACTGATGGCAGTAGACCCAAACAGAAAAAAAAAAAAACATTAAGGCAAGTCTTTGCTTCTCACTCTTCACTTCCCCTTAGCTTGAGATTGAGACTCCTTTACTTGTATTTTATTGTTAAGACTTCTCCTAAAGACCATATAGTTTCTTACTTCTGTTTCTTTCTGGTCATATCTCATGCTAAGGAGATAGGAGAAACATCTTCCATGCAGACCAGTTTTAGGATTTTTATTACATTTTCCCTTTCTTTTTCATTGTCATACTGTGAAAGCTTCTGGATGAGTCTTCATCTGGCAGGACCAGGGCTGTTTCCCCATTTGTAGATTTGTATCTTATCTGCTTCCACTGTTGCCAGCAATTCTTCTGATGGGCACTAAGTGCTTTCTCCCTACATGAAACAAGGACACTTTTGGGGTTGTGGAGAAACTGACCATTACCCTGTCATTGGGGAAAAAAGTATGGAAAACATCATAGTGTTAAGGTCTCCTCTGGACCTTCATTTCTCCAGGCTAAACAGCCCCAGATCTCTCAGCCGTTCCTCATCTGACTTGTGCTCCAAATCCTTTACACGCTTGGTAACCCACCCCTGTATCCTCTCTAGCACCTCAGTGTCCTTATTGAGAGGGGCCCAAAACCAGACACAGTATTTGAGATGCAGCCTCACCAAAGCTGAGAACAGGCCAGCAATAACCTCCCTCCTCCTGCTGACAACAGTGTTCCTAATACAGGCCAGGATGCCACTGGCCTTCTTGGCCACCTGGGCACACTGCTGGCTGCTGTTCAGCTGCTGTCAACCAACACTCCCAGGTCCCTCTCTGCCTGGCAGCTTTCCAGCCACTCCTCCCCAAGCCTGTAGCGCTGCTGAGGGTTGTTGTGGCCCAAGTGCAGGACCAGGCATGGAAAATATGTAAATGATGTACTTATTCAGTAACAGGCGTTTGTCTGAATTCTCTACTACCCTGTGAATTGACTGCAAGATAGAATTCAAAGAAGGAAAGGTCTTATACCAGGAAGCACCTGTCTGGTGGGTAATTTGGCCATATCTGCATTCACAAGTTCATCCACCCTCTTCTTCAGAGTTTTCATATCTACAGCTTAAGCCACATTGACCTGAAGTTTCAGCTGTGGCAGTATGACAGTACGGGTGGTTCTGTGAAGCGAAGCACATTGCATATGTATTTTTGAAGTAAAGATAAAAAGCTTGTATGGATTTGTGAATAAATGCAACATAAAAATAATCAAACTTGCCCTTTAGAGACAGTAATTCCAAAGAGCCAGAGGCTGAGCATTTCTCCTAGTGCCTGATTACTATTTTCAATGATGTAATTGAATGCCTGATTTCACAGTGACGGCAGCACATTATGTCCAAGGGGATTAGCATGTTGCGTGCAGAGTAGTTGAGACCTTGTGGTCATTCTGTCACAAGTATCAACAGAAGGGAGGAAAAACTGTTATTTTTTTAAAAAACAAGTTACTTCAAGGGAAGGAATTGCCTTCAAAAAATAGAAACCACTGCTTTCAGAAGTAACTTGTGATTTTAAGGTGTCACCATTGGTTGATACGTGCCTTGGTACATGCTAAGGGTTGCAGGTTTTAGAGAAGTGATGTCTGTCTTCACTGTGCTATTTACTGAGCTGTGTATAGGGACCTATGAGCAGTACAAAGGGAATATACTTCAACTTATTACAGAGGCTGAGCTGAGAAGGGATGAAGTCTTTTCTAGGTATGACCCTCTACCATGACCATAGGCATACTGGCCCGACCTTGCCTGAAACATGATGAAATAGACTTGATGCTCCAGATGGATTTTTGCTTTCCTGTTTTGTACTCAAGTGAGGTGGGGTTTTGAGTTCCTTGTGCTGTGGCTCAGAGCAAAGCCACCTTTGAGCCCACAGAATAGATTGAGTGAGACTTGTTTACCCAAAACCTTTGCCTCTCTCTTTCCTTTGGGTAATTTCCCAGCTGATCAAGATCCAGTTTTCATTATTTTCTGTTACATGCGTTGTGCTGGTGGATTTTGTCTTTATTGCAAGGCTGTCTTTGTTCCAACTAGGAGGACAGAAACATTGTGATGTGCTGCTAAAGTCTTGGGATGCATTTGTGTGACTGTCAGATGGAAACAGTCAGTGTTTTAGGGACTAATAAAGATGATATGGCTGCAGGGTCTGCTGGAAACCCTCCAAAAAGTGAGAGGAGTCAAAGGAAATTCAGTATATTTCCCAAACCCTAGCTGCAAAACAAGTAGGGAAAGACCTCTTTGCCAATTTAAGCAGAAGGAAAGCAGGACATTTGATGGGATTGCCATGCATTCAGCCTGCTGCTGACAGCTCCCAGCCTCACCTTTGTGTTTCACAGTTGGCTGTGCCAGGGTTTTTGTTTCCAGAGACAAATGCATAAAAATGAGTCCATAGATTCCCCTGGTCATTAGGTCCTTGTGTGTGTGTGCTTTAATTCCATCTGTGGCCAGAAAACAATGCTGCCTGTCCCAGCAGACCTTTCCGTGCATGGGAGTCAGTAGTAAAGTTAAACAAAGCTGTGATGGGGGCTTCTCTGGGCAGTGCTGATGGATAGCTCAATGACAGTTTCAGTCTGTCAGTGACTGTTGTGCCTGAGTGACCCAGATGAAGGGTAATGGGATTTAAATGCTCTTTTGAGCTGAGAAGAGATGGTGTGGGGGTTTCAGCTGGACTTTGGATTTTTGGTACCATGAGATGCATTAATAAAACCCTTTATGAGGTGAGGTTGGAGGAGAAGGAGTGGAAATGGAAACATGTCTTTATGGAGTGGGATGAAGCAGCTTTAAAAGCAGAGCAGATTCTTTGATGCATTTGTAAGGGATTCTGTGGATTATGTGGTAGGTGGTTAGCCAACACAAATGGCCTTGGAAAGAGTGGAACAGTGGGGGTTTGCCCTTGCTCAGCCTGCTGAGAGGCTGTCCCTCTTCTCTCTATATTCCCTAATATTCTCACTTCTCTGTGGCTCTCAGGACTCAAGCTCTTGCTACAGGCACCATATCCTGATTGCTGGGTCCATGGTGCCTTCAGGCTCCAAACTAGTTTGAAGTCTAGCAGACTATATGGGACTGTTTCACTCCCATCAGCCAGACCATCTGTGCAAGCCACAGAAATCACCTGGTAATTTAATTTGAATCCATCTCACGCAATTTGACTCCATCTCTGCAGGAAGGAAATGCCATGACATTGGCAAGGCAGTACAGAAGTGAATCTCACCCAGAGGTAATGGGGAGCCCCTGTCCACACATGCCTGGCACCAGCACTAGCTCTCAGGCTGCCCCTTAACTCACTTCTTCCTGAGGAAATAAAAAGAGACATCTTGATGTCTTTCTGCTCCAGCAAGTGGAGGAAGGTCAGCAATGGTTTTGCTTTCCATCTTCTTTCCTGTTCCTGTTGTCTGACACGAAGCCCTGGCAAAGACAGTTTGTTTTTTCATATTTCTTTTTTGGCAGTGCATTTGGTGCCCTACCTGGTGCCATGGGAAATGAGCTGCAGCAGAAGCCCATGGGGACCCAGAACTGCACAGGCACTGAGGCATTGTGCAAGTCAGGAGAGTAAAGGAACTGCTCTCTTCATATTTGAAGGTATCACAAAACACAGGGCCTGGGATAAACACACCTGCAGAGGTTTATCTCCATTATGAACAATCATGGCTCGTCCTTTCCAAAACTCTTGCATTTTCCCTTATATAAGGGTCCAACACAGGACTGTATTTGGCTTTACCTACTTGCCTCTATTATATTGTGGTTTGTTTTCTGCTTTGTTTATTAATTTCTACCAAATTGACCTCTTCTCTTTTTTCCATCTAGCCAGGAGATAATGAGCTTTTA
This sequence comes from Urocolius indicus, assembly GCA_013401255.1. Classification (NCBI taxonomy): domain Eukaryota; kingdom Metazoa; phylum Chordata; class Aves; order Coliiformes; family Coliidae; genus Urocolius; species Urocolius indicus. Next base: position 241,283 of record WBNH01003935.1, read on the forward strand.
TGATAGTCTTTTATTGTGTCTGTTAAATACTACTTTTGAAGCAAGCTAAGCTAATGACATGGGTAATTAAACCTCACAGTACAGGATATAAGATGATTGGTGGCAAAATCAGGATAGCTTTATTCCCTCTCCACCTCCACTCTCCCTATCCAACATGGCTATGCACAGATGCCTGAGTCAGCGTGGGGAGGAATGCTACCTTTCTCTGGAACAGTGAGCTTTAAGAGAGACAGGGAATAACAGGGGCTAGTACACACCTGTGGTCTGTCCCACTGTGCCAGACTTGATGTATGAAGGTCTGGGTGTCTCAGCAGATGCCAGTTCCCTGAAGTCTCAGTCTGAGTCCTGGGAAGGAGGTTCTGCTACCTGGAGTGACTTTCACATGCTTTAATGCCAAGAAGCATCTTGAACAGGCCGTTGAAATGAAAATGTGACTCTTCTTGTGTGAATATTAAAAGTCATTATGGAATTTCTACTAGCTGAAACAGTCCTCTTGGCCAAAATCAATGTTCCTTCCAGATAAGTCTTCACCTTACTGTGCAGTTGGATATGCTCCTTCCTTTCCTTATCCTGCACTTGCTGATCTGTGCAGACATACAGGTACTGATGTGCATCTGAAGCAGCTGTGCAAAAATCAGGGATTGATTGGTGCACTGTTACCAAGAGCAGAAAGGTGACACTGATGAGAACTTGTGGAAAAATCTTACCCTGGAGCTTCTCTTTCCTATCTGCTTCAGCTCCACAATGAGAAAGAGGAGATCACATTTTTAAAACATTGCTTAGTAAGTGGTAGAGGTTAATTCTGATCCCCAAAAATGTGTAACTTCAGCATAAGAAAACAGCAAGCAGATCATCACATCAGAGATATGATAAGTTGCTTGCTGGGGAAGCAGATAATTTTTTTTTTCTTGTGCATTTACACACTTTCCTCTTACTTCCTGCTCTCCTCCAAATAGCTAAGACTGTTTAAGAGCAATCAATTCCTGTGAGCCAAGTTTTTCACTGACCCATGTTGGCATGAGCTGATGAGCACTCTGCAGCATATAATACACGGGGTTATTGTTGCAGAGTTCAGAGTAACATCACTCTCGTTGTGGGGTACCAATATCCAGTGGCTTCCATCTACAGCATCATTTGGTTGTTTGAAATGAAGAGAAATGCAACAACAACAACAAAAAAAAAAACCACCAAGAAAAAAGATAAATTGTAGAGAAGTTTATTTTTTTAAATTCTGAACAATAGATCAGAGACCTGCTGTAACAACTACGTCAGCATTGATTGTGTTTCTGATCCAAAAGCGGTCTGATAAATTCTAGCTCATTTCCAGACTTGGTTTAGAACACTGCAGCAATCTCTTCTGAACCTCTTTTATGTGCCCAGTTTTATTGAAAAGCCATAAAGTATTTTTTTTTTATGATTTGCGTTTTAATGTCCTTCAGCGTTACGCCTTTGTTCATTTGTTAACTACCAGCCTGCTCTGACACATTGAAGCCTGGCTCTGGTAATACTGAAAGGCAGTACCAGTCGATGCTTCAGGAGTCCCATACTCAGTTTCAGACTTGATGTAAAAAGTCACACCTGCACGACAGAAGCTACACAATCTTGGCAAAGCCATTCAGGCTGTATCCTCAAAGATATCGACCGGAGTGGGAATTTATATACCCTGAAGTGTAATGTGCATTCCTTTAAATGAGTCTTGCTCTAGCTGAAGCTGCCAGACACTGTCCTCATAAGAACTCAATATCTTTTTTAAATAAAAATAGCTGTAGTTTTCTCTTTTCATTATTTCATTACAAGTACTCACAGCAAATATTCTTTTTCAAGAGTTTGGTTTTAATTTGGGATATTAACTCTTATAATGTATTTTCTTAAATTATTTTGCTTTTCACCATTATATGTCCTACACCTTTGAATTATTGCTGTGATTTCAACCATCAGTTCTTAAAACACCCTGTTTTCACTGTGAGTCTTGTACATCAGTCCCCAGATTCAGGAGTCAAGTGACTTTCAGTGCTGCAGCATAAGTGATAAAAACCTAAAGCCCTAGAGGTTTCCAGTTTGGAATCCCAACTCCCTTTTTGTTGATTTTTGTATAGGGAACCCCACCAGGACCCCAGTCTGAGCAGAGACCAAAGAATGTCCTTCATTAGGAGCAGAAGTGTCAGCTTGCTAGAAACACTGAGTTGATCTGGGGAAAGGACAGTAGTTTACTGCCTAACAGTGCCCTCAAGAGTGGGAAATCCAGAGACAGAGATTTGTGTCCATTGAAATGAACCATCAGGTTCTGGTCTACCTGAGCCCCATACTTGTAAGCTAGCTGCTGTCAGTGTTGTGTTAGCCATCTCCAAAGGGTTGCTATCCAAAACCAAACAAAACACGACATTCTCCTTCCCCTCACTCCCAAACAGTCACTGAATACTTTCACAGGGGATTCTTCAATACTGGGGGAAAAATAATAGATTAAAAAGATTGAACCCTTCCAAGGACTCTGTTAATGGTTCCGAGACTGAGCTATATCCCAGAAGATGGAGCTGTCTGTCTTACACATGAGTTGCAAAGCCTGCTGGAAAAGCACTTGTACTCAAAAACATGTTGATTATGAGTCCATTAAGCTTTGTGTTTATGTGCTGAAAGATGGAGACAGAGTCATACTAGTCATGGCTTCTCTCCCTTTCCTTCCTCCTATATTTGCACACTGCATACTGGTCTCCACCGTCCCAGTGAACATTTTTAAGGCAGGAAATGTGGCAGATCAAGTGATCCTGTGTCCAAGAGAAAAGTCACCTTACCCCCTCAGTGGGAACTGCTGAGGATCTGATGTAAATGAGCATGCTTTCACTAATATCAGTCTACTTCAGTGAAGAATTTTGAGAGGAGTTTGGATCCATCCTTGATGACACATCGCTAAGGACATATAACCTTACTAACCCTACCTCTCTCCCACGCAATCTGCTGAGCTGCAAACACAATGAAGCACTTCAGATATTGCTTTGTAGAGTTCAGGTAGCCTGCTTGGATTGGGTGTTCTGTCATGCTGGTGGTTGGGAGTATGTTAGCACAGGCCTCCACCTTGTGATTACCAACCCTAGGAGAGGTATGTAGTAGTTTTATTCAACTAAATATGAAAGGGATATACATTAGAAAATCAGAGTGCTGTATGTCGTCAAGGTGGTGTCCCTGCATGTGATGAAGGAGGTTGTGGGAGTGCTGGGCAACCAAGTCTCAGAAATCAATGCGAGGGTTTCTGAATTACTGAGCAAGAACACACACAATATTTTATAATGATGGCTGTTCAAGAGCCATGTTTGTGCTCCTGGCACCCTCTGCATGCAGACTCTCATAGAAAGTTCTGGGGAGTACAGTGTGTTTGGGAATTGGGAGTTGGAGAATAAAATCAATGCTCAGTGCAGAGCTTGGAAAACAATAACTTTGCATAAACTAATTTTGCATAATACAGATGGTATTCTTCACTTGGAGCTTATGTCGAGTTGATGATCTAGAAGTGGCACCGTCTCAAGTTTAGCTTAGGAAATTTGGACTCATTGAAATCAAATATATTCCTGACCCTCATCAATAAAGAGCAGATACTTTTCAATCTATCAACCATCTCTGATCAGATCAATAGGTTCTTGTGAAAGACTTAATACAGCCTTGTGGCCAGGTGTCTCAGAGAGAAAGTAGATACCTAGAAAACACCTTTTTTCTCTCTCCTTTGCTGATGGTTAACAATCATAGCAAATGGAGAAGCAATTTGAAATTATTTAGGCTGTTATGCCATCATCATTGGTGGCTATTTTATACCCACTAGTTAAAAACAAACAAACAAACAAAAAAACTTGACTATAAGGACAGTAAAAATAGCATGTGGTTGAGGACAGGAAAATCTCTCTTTTGTAGCATGGCAGTTTGGTCTCAGTGCTGTGTCCCTGTGCTCAGTAGGATAAGGCTGACTGTGTCTGTACACTTAGGAAGATAAGGCTGGCTCTTGAGACTCACTACTTATCTCTATGTCTTGTGAATGCTTATAAGTGACACTTCTGATGGAAGTCTTTGGCCGTGTTAGGCAAGGCAGAATGGAGGCTCAGGTTTTAAAGACACAATTTTGCTTCCAGCTGAAGTTTAGAAAGCAAAGTGTGTCTTCTGAAGCAGTTACTTCTATAGATAATGACCAGGTCTCACCCAACTAAAACCTCCCCGAGCCTTAGCAACAGACTTCCCCTCCTGGGAAATGATGGATTAAGTAATCTGCATTGTGGTGCTGCTGGCTGTAAGATTGTAAATTGCATGCATGTGCTTCCAGAAATATTAGATCCCACATTGGTTTTTAAAGAACTGCCACAACAGTCATGCTGATAAAATCTCCCTCTCACAGGGGATACGCGCTGAACCAAAGTCTGCTCTCAGACAGGCCCATGCATCAATGGATGACGAGCACACGCCTCTGACGGCAGACGCTTCCCTTTAAGGGCTGCTGAGCTGAATGAAATATCTGCTCCTGAGATGTTTTGTGGTAGCTTGGAGTGTTACTGTACGTGAACTATTGCTGAGGCAATTGCAGGCAAACAAGAGCCATTTAGAAATAAAATGAGAATGAAACAAATCATAGAAACAACAACTTTTCCTTTCAAAAGGATGCTTCTCTCTCAGCCCTGGGCATTGCTGTGGATCAGATCGGTAGCTGGTGTGGCTGTCCATCTTTTTTATCAGCTTCACGTGGGTGATGCCAGTTTGTACCAGTTGAGACCCAAGGTCAGATATTCACATCAGCAAAGAGAGAGAAGTAGCAATGTGAGAGCAGTAAGCTCTTTTTCATCATCCTCAGCAGTGACTTAGGGGGACCTTGCCAACATTTGCCTGTCACAGAACAGGCTGTGGCTCTGAATCTGTGTCTCATGCTGACTGCTGACTTCTGACTTTCTCTGGCAGAAAAAGTGATGTTTGCTACCTCTTGCTGTTGTCATCCAAGTAATTGTGGGGCCATGCTCTCCAGTCATAGCAGCACAGTGAGAAGGATTTCAGTGGCTTTCAAATGCTTGCAGTTTTCAATTTTTTGTTTTATTGTAGTGCTATGGCTAGAGCAAAGCCTTGCAAGCTGTTGTATTGGTATAACCAGGGTGGACATGGAGGAATGTTGCCCTGGCCTCATGCCAGGAAGAAATTACTGACTTGGGCCCTAAGGGAAAGCATGAAGCTTGTTCTGCCCTTTAAAAAAGGGTCCTCAGGTGGGTGGCTAGCTGCAGGCTGCCTTGTAGTAGCCCATTTATCCCACAAAAATTCTTTGTATTTGAAATGAGCTCCTCTTGCAGGGTCTCCCAATCGGGATGCTTATTCATGCCTACATCCTATTTTGTCCTTGTGCTTGGTCTCCAGTGAGTTAAAGACTGTGTATTTCCTACCTGCTTAGAGATCACGGTCTAAATTGAGGCCAAACTCATGTTTCAGAGGAAAGTGAAAGGTAGCAGAAATCCAAAAGTGCATTCACAAGATGTGATGCGATTTCATTTCTCTTGGCTTGGTGGGACCATATCTGAGAGCTGCTCATCTCAAAGAGAGCTGATATCTATTTTGGAGCCTGGCAGGAGCCCCAGTGCTGGCTCTGGTTTTGCTAGAGATGATGTTTCAGGCTGGCAGCTGTAATGCTCGTGCACAGCTGTCTGACAGCAAGGGGAAAAGTCTCCTCCTAGTATTTGTTCCTGGAGAAGGTGCAGCAAGGCTCTTCAGAAATGAAAAATAAAGAAGTAGCAAAGAGAATCGGCTCCAATGTAGCTCAAACTCACCCCAAAGTTGTTTGTAGCTGAGCTGCAGCTTAGGGAAGGCAGTAGAATGTGGACTAATGGGAAAAGGGAGCAAAACCAGGATACTCTGGGGACTGGGGACATGGTTGCATTTTGCTCAGTGCTTGAATTTTATCCTCACCTTGCCCCTCTGGGAACGTCTTTGCTGGGAAGCAACAACTACTGAGTTGAGCTTGGGTGAGGTCTCCTGCTGGCTGGCTATCAGCTGGAGGGGCTCACTATCCCTGCCACCCAAATCCTCCTGCCACATCAGTCCCCTGAGGAAAAGACAAGCAGCTCGTTAAATGATGATTTAGCAACACAGCCCAGAGCGGGGTTGAAGGAGTCCAGCAAACTCTGGGTTTGCATTAGTGATGCCAGGTGGAGCATGGCAGGAGTGGGCAGCAGACACACTGTGCCATGATTGCTGCTTCCTGAGAGCCAATGCAGATCGCGGCCTCTGCCTGCCTGTGCTCCAAAACCACTGCCTGCTCCCTCCAACCACAGAAAAGCTGCCTTAGCATTGCTAGAGGAAAAGGTGACAACACTGCAATCTAAATGGGCCTCTTTCAAGCTCTCTGAATGACAGAAAACACCTGACACGCTATGTTGGGGAAGGCTGGCTCTTCCTTTTCGCACATTGACAGGGGCTTTAGAATGTATTTATAACAGCTGGGGATGGCTTGCCCTGAGGAGTGAACTTAATTCTTAGTCTGCCAGGCACTTCTTTGTGAGTGACAGTGATTTGTCCCCTGTGTGTTCATTCTCTTTCTTGCCCTCTTGCATTCCCTTTGCATTTTATAGAGCTGTATTTGACAGCCTAATTTCATATAACTAATAACATTATGTAGTAAAATAAGCTCAAATGTCCATTTGTCTCTTCAATGCTGAACTGCTTGGTAAACACTGCTTTTCCTGCCTCTCCTGTTGAGCCTCTGCTGTGGTTCTGTTTTCTGATTTCCTTTAAAACAAACATTTTGATGAGAGAAGTGTTCCGACTTCTACCTGCTATGTGACTAAGCCAGGGAAGTGCTTTATAGAGCTGAAAGAGGTTCTTTGGTGACAAGCTGAAACAAGGAACTAAATAAAAAGCTAACCTAAAATTGGTTATTTTAATTTTTCAGGTAGAAATCTTGACAGCACATCTCAAACCTCCCCCTCACCCTGACCTGGAACAAAATGAATGCAGAAATCCTAGCTCTCCTGAAATGAGGGAGAGTGCTGGTGCTGACTTTGACAGGCATCAGGATTTGGCCCTGCAGCTTCTGGTCTTTCCTATTAGCCCTTAGTCTGGATCTAGATTGTTTTGCCCAGCTGAGCTGGACCTTTTAGATAGACAACTTGGATGTATGTGTTACAGCCCCTCTATCAGTGCAGGTGATGGTAAGGGCAACTGTGGAAATGCAGAGCTTCAGGTCAGTGCAGGACCTGAGATGACTGACAGCTCTGTTTGCCTAATTAGAGAGATTTTCTTAATAAGACTCACCAGGAGGTTTGTAGCTGAAGATATATATTGCACACAGGCTATGACTGCATACAGGTTCCAGTCACCCAGAGAAATGACTAATGGGTTTTGTAACTGTTTCTTTAAAAGCTTTTGCTCTTGGCTACCAAAATACCTTGAGGCAATCAGTTATACTGGGTAAGTCTATGCAGTGAAATTTTCTTTTAGTAACTCAAACTCATTTTAATATGGCAGGCAGATACTTCTCCTTGGTATTGGTGGAAAAAGTTTAAACAAGAGTGTTATGTGCCATCACCAACTTCTTTATCCTGCACTTGATTTTCAGAACCACTGTCATCCCCTTATTGCTCTTCTTTGGACATCCCATCTGCATCCTCTGTTATCACAATTGTTTTTCAGAACCTTTGATTTTTCTATTATATTACATATAGGACTAATTTGGTTCAGTCAAATCTTCCATCAAATCCGTGTTAGCCAGGTGCAACAAAGTCCTCTGGTTGAAAACTGCATCTCTTACAATGTAACCCTGGCCCCTGGCCTTGTCTTTTTCCATCCATGGCTCTGCCTTGGTTGCTGACATTAGCATGATTTTTTTTCTGACAAAATGTATTTTCAATAAAGGGACAGGGAAGAGGGAGGCATAGCTCAAAGCTGACAGCTTCACAGACCTCATGCATTCAACAGAATAATTCAAATGACTCTGCTTATTATTTGTTTTGCAGAATACCTTCCCATATCCTCCAGAAATGGGTGAAACAGACATTTGTCTACTCATTACCTTTACTCGCATTTCCTGTGTGGGAACATGTGAAGGGAACATCTGGTAACAGAGCAGCATGCTTTGCGGACCTGTCCTTTTACAGCATAAATAAATAAATACATGTGTGTATCCGTAGATAACTTGCCTATATGAGATGAGTAAGCCCTGTGATTGTATACGGCCTGTGATAAAGCAAGATAAATTGTGAAGGCAGGTCCCCCAGGTAGTGGGAACTACCCTAGCAGCAAAACTATTTGCTAAAGAGAATAATTGATTATGGATAAAATGGTGAGTCAGTCCTATATTTCAGCTCAGACTTTGGAGCACTGGATCTATCCTTAAGATCTTTCTGTTCCTGTTTTGCCTTTTGTGTTGCTCATCATGCCATAAAAACAAAAAGCAAACATGAAATGTTGATTTCTTTTCAGGTTGGAGAACGTTTCAGGAACAGAGAACATTGCAGGGATAGCAAGTGTGCATTCCTCATTCTCTCTGCCCATATGGAGTACAACTCAGTTCTGAAGAACAAGCCAGAAAGGTATTTAATATTTTAATTATAAGAATAAATATGACCATGTGAAGCAATTAGAAAAATAGCAAGTGCTAGACTGTGAGGGGTTTACTTTCCAATGTTTTCACTGACATCAGTTCTTTTGGCTGGCCTTAAAATCACAGTTGATACAGCCTAAACTAGCAGAATTGAGCTGCAAAACTGAGAAAACCTGTAGATCTTTTTTTTTATCTCCATCCTAGCATTCAGAGTTGGCTCAATGGAATTTTTTCTTCTCACATTCATTAATATACATTTTTAATCCTTAATTTAGACACAACCACAGTCCTTGATCACCTTCCTGTTTACATTTTGATGTTGCACTTGGAGCAAGGGGACCTCTCTTGCACTTTTTCTCCCTTCTCCACTCTCTGAGCTTTGTTACTTTCCTTTGGGATCTCTATTCAAAAGATCAAGAGTAGAGAAAAGGCTTCAGATGTCATAAATATTGCAGGAACCAGTGTTCATCAGAGAACGGCCTCCTTTAAGATCAATATGTCTTCCTGAGGGGGCATTCAGTCCTTCAAAGTAAACAAGCTGGGAACATTAATTCAAATGCTTTTATACTAAATACATATACATGAATTAGTGTGTGTGGCTGTGATAAATAAGTGTTATATAAGTGAAGTTTTAAGCAAACCACACATGCAAAAAAAGCAGACTCTACAAATTTGTTAGGCATACTGCCTGTCTTCTAATGACCGAGATAATTTTGTTAAAGGGCTAAAAGGAAGTTCTCTTCACCATCGTGAATAGATTGATTTGGGCTATCAGAACCTACTCCTGAGAGGAGGAATATCATCATGCTGATCTGTAAGTTGAGATATTTTGTAAAATGTGCTGAATCTACATTTTGCAGTCTGTCGTTGCCTGGTATTGGGAATGTGCTTATTTCTTGGAGTGGGGAGAAAGACAGAGATGGGATCACCTCCTTGTCAAGAAGGGAAGGTGTGAGCAGTGTGTTTTTATTTATTCCTGTGTCAGACATTGAAAACTAGCTCAGGACAGATGTCAGTCCTTTCTGAGATGGGAAAATTGTGGAGCTGTAATTGTGCCACAGTGAGAATGGGAGCCTGGATGGATTTGGCTTGAACTGAAGGTGATTCAATTTCACAACTCTGATAACAACTTTCTTCCTTCTAGCATTACACAATACCAGAACAGTTGAAACTTATTGGAGAACAGGTCTGTGAAGCAGAATGGTCCTAAATGGACTATTTGGGTCAGTTCATGTTCAGGATAGCCCCTGTCCTTCAGTGAAATCAGTCTCCTGCAACCCTGGAGGAGGTAGGTGTTCTTAAAAATATTTGAGTCTCTAGGTTATTGATTCTGGAGAATGGTTTCAAGAACAGTCTTCACTCATAAAGTATATCAGGGGAGAGAAGGCAGAAAATATAATTAGATAGGAATGTAGGAGAGGTCAATCAGAGATAAAATGTTAATTATGATACATTTTACAACCTGTTAACTGAGCAGAAGGAAGGGAAAGGAAAAAGAATCTAAATGAGGATGGGAAGAAACAGAAAAATGGCCTTGTAGTCATTAATTTATATCTGTCTCAACTGGTAATTCAGAAGAGCCACTTTGTGTGTGACATACTGTGACAGACTGACTGACGGCTAAGGCATGAGACAAGGTGAGTGTTTGTCATTTCATTTTTTTACACTGCTGTGGTCTGTGCCTTTTTTGTGTTTGGACAACTGGAGGATTTCCTCTTAACCCATGAGCTGTAATTCGTTGGGATGGACAAAATCCAAGGCTTCAGCTTGACTTGGCCAAACCTCCTGATTTTGTCAGACCAGTGCAGTAAAAGTGTATTTCTAGGCCTGTATAGATGCACACTTGGACTGTTGCAGACATGATACACTACTGGCATCTTGGCATCAAGGAAAGTATGCATGTTTTTATCTCTTGAAAGAATTTAAGCCTTTTAAATAGTTAATAATTAGTTTTTATGCACCACTAGCTTTACCACTTAATTACCACTTAATTCTTTTCTGCCAGGTGCTCATGCTCAAAGTCTGATCTTGAGTGGCCATGAGCAAGAAGATTTATATCACAGCATCGTGTGTTGAGCTACTCAGACATGAGGATGTACCTTATTAGCCTGCTTAGCGTTAGCCCACCTTTTATACCAAGCAGTTTCCGTCTGAATCACATAATCTCTATCTAGTAGTTTTGAGTGCTGTGACTAAGACTGACGGGGAGACCAGCACAAGGACAGGGCAAAGGCAGGGTTTGCTGGCTTGTTAGCAGAAGAAGGCTTTGTAAATTGAGAAGCACGACAGACAGCTAAAAGGTTGTAACTCAGAGTCAGTCATGGTATTCTCTGTGCATTTGGTGTTGAAGAGTGAAGTCCACTTTTTTATTGCAGAAGGACAGTGTGGCAAATAATTTTGGCAAGTGACGTTGCCTGCTCACAGGTCCTAAGGCACTCCTAGGCTTCCCCAGCCAGCCACTGAAATGGAACTTTCATTCATCTTGCTGTTTACTTTTAAACTAATGGGCTGAAATCTCCAAGTAGCTTTCTTTCAGTCTTTCCAGTTTAGAGCCATAATTCTCTGAAAGAAAGACTGAGTGCAAAACTACCATCCAGGATGGTCAGTTTTCATTTGGGCATTCTGGTCCTGACATGCAACAGGCCTGCTGTGAGTTATTCCTTGACCATGAACAGCTCCACACTATTTATGTGCATTTTGCTCATAGCCTTTTGTCTCACAGATCCCTCTGTGCTGTCTGCTGTAAAAGGGATAATAAAAATTCCTGAGACATTTCTCAGAGTCTGCTACAAAAGCCACAAACTCCTCTCCGTCAGCCTCATTTGACACTGTTGGAATTGGTCTGTTTGTTTAGGACTTTGTTCACTCTGTTCCTCTGAAGTGATCTGACACAGGTGTTCCTCTGAAATGTGTAAAAACAGCCTTCTGTGAAGAATATGTGGAGTATCAATTCAGACTAAAAATCAGTATGATTATATATATTTTAATCAATATTTGCAGCACTGTAAATAACTGGGAGGTAATGTTTGACTAGCTTTTCCACCTACTGCATGGACATGTTTTCCACACGTACAGCTGGGAGGTCACTTTCTGAAATTATATTATTGTCCTGTAGATAAATTTTAAAAGGGATCAGAACAAAGAAGTTTTCAAACAACCTGGAAGAGAGGTGCCTCCTCCACAAAACATTGTACAAGGTAAGGGTACATATCTCCTTGACCAGTACATCATAATTTGTCCTTTCATTAATTCTAGCTCTTGTGTTTGAGCCATTTCACTTCAATGAAAGCTCTTGATAGCTGCAATTCTCCCCTTCTCAAATCAAATTCTGATCCAAAGCTTCCTGTAGGCAATGCAAAGACTCTTGTTGACTTCATTTTTTTCGGGAATCAGATCTTAGCAGGTGTTTTTCAGACAGAGAGAAATTCAGTTACTCCATCTCACTCTTCCCCCGCTCATTCTCTTGGCGTTAGTGGTTGTGAGTCTATAGGTTCCTTCTTGATGTGAATTTTTGTTTTAAAGGAGGGATTCTCTGTCCTCCCTACCATATGGAAAACACAACCATAGGGTCAGTGTTCAGATGAAAAGCCAAGTCTACCTGAGCAGCAGGCTAATATAATATAAGCCACCTGTCAGGAAGATGTGAAAGAGGTTAGGGTGGGCTTGTGCCCAGGTGATTTAATTTGTTGCTAAAAATCTGTTCCTAAGGCTTAGAGGAGCAGTGGGGTGCTGGTACCAGTCCAGCAGAGGGCACATCAGACTGATGAAGCTTTGCAAAGTGAGGCTTTGGTGTACTGGAGAGCTTGATGAGAACAGTGCAAAGACCTACCTGGATTAGCTCTGTGCAATGCTTTCCTCGAAAAATAGCTTTGTCTTTAACAGCTTGGAATTTTCAGACTATAGGGAGCTGGGCTTCCCCAGCCCTTCAAGGCCAAGGCTATTGCTCAGAGAATGAGCCTGGGAAATAAAAAAGCAACACAGGATTTCATCAGCTTCTCATTCTATTGTAGTTATGGTTTATTTAATTTATCTCCTGCTACATCCGAAGGTGGGAGAGACACGACACAAGCAGGCAGGCAGTGATATAAAAGGTTAGCTTCAGAAAGAAATGTGTGATATGAACAAGCAGAAGCTGACACTAAAAAAGGTCAGCTGTTAAATGGCCTGATTTAAATAAAGCACGAGTCAGGCTGTACTGCCCCCAGAGGAGATTCCTTCTGTGGTTTTATGAACTCCGGGAAAGAGGCCAAGTGAGCCCTAATTATATTTTGTTTAATCAGCTATTTAAATAGTGAACTGTTTTCTTGGCTCTCTTCCCCATTGAGATCACATCTTTATACTCTTGACCTTTTTATTTTATGCAAGAGGCTCTCTCAGTGCTTTAGACCATACTTCTGAACCCCGGTAAGTCAGCCACACTTAGCTTGCTCTTACATCATCTCTCCTTAGAGGAGAGAAAGACCAAAGTTATTTATTTCCCGTACTTTCTATACTAAAAAAATACACAATTTCATTTTTTCCCATTTTCACTATGCAAATGCAAGAAGGCCCTCTGGAATAAAGGGAAGTATGTTTGTTGATGTAACAATCAGATTTCCAGACAATTCTGGTATCATCTGTAGTTTTGTTTTGAACACTATTTGCAGAAATACACAGCACAGCTCTCTTCAACATCTGTATTACTCCTCTTTTCTAAAGCTTCATTTAGCTATAAAGAAATGGCAAGAGGGCAGAACAATTGACTCTGACATGTCCATGTAGCATGTCTCAGAGGACAGTTCTCCACCACAAACACTGAGTTCCCTTGAAATTCAATAGGATCTGGATGTATATTGTTTGCGGAGTTGCAAACTGGATCCATCCTCATATCTTTCTTACCTTGGTTACAGAAGGAGTGACATTTGGGCCATGTACAGCTTCCTTTCTAGAGCTAATATCACAGATGTTAGCCTGGAACTCATTTGCTGGTGGACAGGCATCTACATGTTGTTTTAGAAAGATGGAGACATATCACAGTTGTTATTTCCTCCAGAGCATTTCTAAGCCTTTCAGTTACTTTCTGAGAGCTTGGAAAACAATTTAATTACATCTGTGGATTCAACAACAACAGACTTTATCAGACTACAGCCAGGTGGACTTGAATGAGGAATATGCTGGCCCTCCAGTTTATCTTGCAGCTAGACTCTTGCATCCCAGGAAGACATGTAAGTTTCAGCAGCAGCCTCTTAGCTCTTGGCGTGGAGCAGCTTCTCTAACATTCCCTCTTTAAAAGCGGCATTCTCATACTTTAGCCCCTGAACTAGCCCTCTCCAAAGGAGATCTGTGCCCTCTCACCTCCATTATGGTGTGTTTGTGGTTATAGAAATTTTGAAAATAGAGTTGTCAAAAAAAGTACCTTTGGTGCTGCAGAAACCTGTCTGAACCCTGCTCCCTCTCTCCCTGCAGCCCTCTCTGCACAGTTTAGGGGATTCTGGTTCAGCTCTGTGAAGGCCACAGTTCAGATTGCCGTGCCCCAGTTATGAGATTCTGTCTGGACTCAGCAAGTTGTGTGTGTTTCATTACCCTCTCTGCGATGCTGGTGGGACGCTGAGGGGCATGGCTTTGTCTTTGCTGTGGCAGCAGGGTAGGACTCTGCTTGCTCAGGAGCAGGAGGCCATAGATTCCTTGTGCACTTGAGGTGATGTATGTCCTCAGAAATGCCCAGGCTTTCAAAGAGGTGTGAGCATCACCATTTTACAGTTGAGAGACTGATGTGCAAATTCTGCTTTCTACTGTGGTCTCCTTTCTCCTTGTTCCTCCTCCTGTTCTGAGGTGCACCCAGGGGTGGCATCTCAGTGAAATATAGTATAGTTCCTGCAGTGTTGGTAAGGACAGATTTTTGAAGGGGGAAGCCTGTAGTTCTTTGTAACCAAGTGCATTCATTCCCTCACTCCTACATAGATCATTTGCACTGTGGTCCTGAAGGGACAAACAGACTGAATTTTAAATAACAAATCAGCACCAATCTTTCCTTGGCAAATCTTGGTTTTTGGAGGAATAGCTGAAAACACAGGCAACCTGTGTTAAAGGGGACTCTACGGAGGGAAATATTGGTAAAAATCAGCTGCTTTTGAAAACAACAGAGGTCCCCCTCCACCATAAATTCCTCTTTAATGCTTCTGTCTCCCAGAGGGAAACCATTTCATGCATCCAACATTGCAATAGCCTAAAAGAGTCGGACCTCCCTTTCCCTCTTTGGTAAGGGAGGGCAGTCTCCAGGATTAGTTATGTATCTGATCATGCTTCTAATAAGCTAAATGTAATTAAAAAATAGAACAGGGCCATTGCATTTTAACAGCTTGGAGCTTTCCCTGTGGAAGGATCATCAAACAGTGAAAGAATATGAAGATTCAGCTCCCTAGCACCTGCTGGGCAGCCTCTGTCAAGATTAACAGCATCTCACCAGGTTATTAGACTGAACATGAATACTTTGGAGGCTCTGTGAGTAGTTATGGTATCACGTTTTATTATCTTCCACCGAAATGAAATTACTTATTGTAATTGCTTGTCAGTCACAGGCCAACAAATCTGACAAAGGAAAGCTTTTGTGCTGTGAAGGGGGAGCAGGAGACAGAAGGGAGAAGACACACTGAGGAAAATTCTGCTCAATTTTTTTTTGGAGAGGAAGGGGGAAAATTAAGAAAGTATAATGAGAGAGGGTGGGTGAGAAACAAAGAGCTTCTCCCTTCCATAGTGAGCTGAGACAAACAATTCTGGCCAATTGACCTAAACTGCGCAAGTATCTTTAAGTGTTGTGAAGGACGTGAGTGAGCAAGCTAATACAGGGTGCCTTGTAGATAGAGTCTCAGCCACACCAGCTCAGCAGTTTCTTGATAACAGCAAATATCACATCTCTCAGAGACACTACTGAATTTTGGTGTCTAGGGGCCACCAGTCAACAGGAGGTGTAAGCTTTGCACATGGCAGAGACCTGAGTAGACAAGAAAACAATCCATTTGGACAGTGCCTGAGAACAAAGATGCTGGAAGCAAAAGGGAAATACTTGGAAATGTGGACTGCTGTACGAGTAGATAGATTCACTCTTTTAAGAAGAACTCAGGGAGCCAAGGTTGGAGGACCCCAGCAATCATGCATAATCTGTTACAGTGCAAGGAAGAACTGTGATCATTTTAGCTGCAGGCAGGCAACAGCTCCAGCCCTACCAGTCAGAGGTCACTGCAGGTATCAAATTGAGAGTCATCTTTTCCATCTGAAGAGCATCTCTTAGATTTGCACCAGCAGAAGGCAAAAGGCTCAAGTTGTATCTAAGATGCAAGTATGCCACTGAAAAGGCAAGGGCCCTAGTGTTTGCTGTTTACAATGAAATGACATAACTCTGCCATGCAGACACATTAGCTGTTTGAAAGCATTAGAGTGAACCAGAATGGCCCGTGCCAAAAAAAAAAAAAAGAGGAAAAAATTAAAAAAGATAGACCTAATCTCAAAATCTCCAAAGAAAAACATGGCCTTCAAAGCACTCTGTGCAGCCATAGGCAACCATCAGGCACGGGTAAGAACTCAGGAACACAGCAATCATTCCCTTCTGGTAATTGCAGCTCCAACTTCCAACTCAGAGGTATTATATTTCCTTTAGCATCCATGTTGTTGATGTTACATCGCTTTTTGAATCTCTGTACATTGTAGTATCTGTAGCCTTCTGCAGCATGTGAAGTACATATCTCACTTCACATATTCCAAACTTTTTCCTTCATGACTTCATTTGATGCCTTCTTATTGCTGCCTCAGAAGAGACTGAGCAGCTGCTCCTTATTCTATGGCTCATGCTACTCACAAAATGCTGATTTGATGACCAATCAAATCAGACCAGTTATAAGAAAAGCATGGCAAATAGCAGCTTCTAGCTTCATCATAGGGATAGAAGCAAACCATAGCATTGAACATCAGAGATCATGTTGGAAGTCAACATCATGTAGATCCCCAGCCCTGATGGTCTGTGCCACAGTTGAAGGATACAGTCCTGTATTTACATGAGCATAAATGTACTAGACACTGTTCCAGAATCAAATATATTCAGCTCTTTAATTATTGTTTTGTCTACAGTCTACTACTCTAATTTCCTAGTGTATGAATCTCTGTCTTGAGATAGTTTTTGTTATGTAATTGCTGTTAACAATTAGAGCTCAGCATTAATTAAACAGATTGGTTTTCATTCTCAGACATTTTAGTTAAAATGCCTTGAGGCTATTAGACTGGGAGGGGTTCTTTTTTTCTAAGCATGTCTTCATTAGAGCTTATGACTCTTTATCTGCAGATGAGCATTTTCTGCTTCCTTTGTACTGCAACATCAACTAGAGTAGTATCAGCTTTTCCTCCTCTCAGCAGAATCAAAACTTCAGTACTTTATTAGGACACAAAAGGTGCCTAGTGATACAAATACAGCTCATAGTTTTTGTCATTTTGGTTCCTGTCCTCCTGGCTGCTTTTTGCATCATGAATGATAACATGATATCTACATACCAATTTTTACAACTTGATCTTAAAACTAGTTGTGTGCCATGCACTGGTGTTTTCACTTCTAGAGTTTAACAATATCACCTGTAAAGTTTATTCCATGATGAAGTGTAGTAGGCGTCCGGAAGATCTCGGATTGTAATGCGAGGGGTGAAGAGGAAGTGAGAGGTCTGGCACGGGGCAGAGACAGAGGAGGTGCTTATGCCAGCAGATATAAGTGCATAACATAAACAATAAAGGGAGAGACGGAGACGGAGACAGAGCACCATCCACACTGTGTGTGCAGTGATCCTTTCCCTCGACTGTTGAAGAGCTGGGAGGTCAGTCTGAACCACCACGTAGTGTTGCCTGCAACAGCAACAATGAAGCATCTAAATGTGGACTGCTTATGATAACAATAGCAAATTCTGTAAACTGTAAGGCCAGGAGGAGTCATTGCAGTTGTTTGGACATCATATTTAACACAAAGTTAGAAATGGCATTTAGTAACTCCTGATGTGCTCCTGTCTTACTTATAAGCTGCAACAAACCCTTGGGAAAGTGATCCAATCTTCACTTACAGCAGAGTTGACTCCATCACATTTCTGTGTTCCTGCACTTAATTGTTTTCATCACTGAAAATGTGCATCTTATTTTGAATCAGAGCCTGTGCATTTTCAGTTTTTGGTCCCTGAATCTTGTAATTTCTCTGCCTGATATATGCAAAGTACCCTAACCTAATGGAAATCTTCACTTCCATGGAAATCTTCACTTTAATTATAGGTGCTCAAGTGTTATGTCCAATTTGAATTTCAAAATGGAAGTGATTAAAACTCCTGTCATCGTTAGTGAGGAGGTTTGAACTGTTTCAGATTTTCATGATTTTAGAAGGTGGGATGCTTCTGTAAGGAGTTAGTCAATATCCTTGTCTAAGAGGTGGGAGGTGGTTCTGTAGGTCTCTGATCAGAAGATCTGATTAAATGAGCAACCTCAGGTGCACCATGTGGTGGTTAGTGTGAAACAAGTGCCATACTTTTCCAGGAAGGTAGGCTTTTGTTATTACTGCTTGTTATCTTCATTTCCTACTGGTCTTTGGGCTGTAGGAGATAAGGTTTGATGAGTCATTTTGTCCCAGATAAAGTACATAGCAATATGGATGGCTTTTGAACTACAGGTATTGTCCTTTATAAGATGATCTGACAGCCTCTATGATAGTAACTGGTTGGTTGTGTAGCTTTTAGAGTCTTGTCTCAAGGTTGCTTTGTAGAAATTAATTAATAGGATTTTAGGTGGGTCTAAGTGTAGAAAAGGGTCTAGATTTTCTGCACTTACCAGGAACAATTTTCTTACGTTTCCCAGCTGATAGTAGATATTCCAAAGTGCCTTAGGTCTTGTGTGTCAGACGCTAACAGGAAAGAAAAAATATTAAAGTAGCAACAAAATATAACCTTGCCTTTGTTTTCTTCATATCAGGTGACATAGACCATCAAGAAGAAACAAAAAATAAAGCTGGCTAAATGGCACTGAGTGGCACGTCCAGCTGTTTGCAAAAATGAAAGATTTTCCTTGGCGTGACACACTTGTATGTACTTCATTTTCTCTTGGATGCCTGCAAATCGTTCAGCAAATTATTCCAGTTCTCTGCTGATCATTCAAGCACATTACCTAAAACAAACTACACTGTACCTCCTTTTAGTTTCAGTCCTACTACAACATATACAGCTTGACCACATAGTAGGGCTCTTCTCCTAAACATTCATGGTTACTCGTAGCTTAATCTCAGTTTTAACTTCCTCTACAATATCTCCTCATGCTTCCAGAGTTGACCTCTTCGAGGAGATCATATCAGAGTCATTAGTTAAATGTTAGATTTGGGTTTATTTATGTGAGATAAATATCTAAACTACAAAGCTGAGTTATGATTTCACCTCTCAGTCAGTCTTTATGTTTACACCTCCTTCCATTAACAAACAAACTTATAGTAAAACTGAAAAAGAGCAAGGATGGGGTTCTGATCCTTGCTTTGCCCAAACACCATAACCAGGGCAGCCTTCCCCATCACTGTCTAGCTCTAGGGGCGTTTTTCAAGACTCAGTTAAGCCAGCTGGGACCGTTGATTTAAAGTGATGAATTGGCTTTTCATTGCTCACCTGCGTAAGGTTATTCATCTGCTTTGCAAAATAAAATCCTCTCAATGGAAGTAATGGTCAGGAGACATAATCCCATCCTGATTCCTCAGTATATCTTTCCTTATTTGAAAAGAATTATGTGATGATTTTTTTTAATATCATTTCCCTCCAAAATGAAATTGTAACCAAATATATTGTGATACAGATTTCAAGGCTCATTTCCTTGGTGGATAATCTTAAATCTCCGATATTCTAATTCTTTAACACTTTTGGAGTCAATAAATTACAATTTAGTGACAGCAATTTTTGCTCACAATTTTTTTCCTCTCTAAGGTACCTTAATAACAAAGGGACTGCAACAATGTAATAATTGTGAGGTATTTTATAACGACTATTTAATCATCTTTATGTCATATTAAAGTGCATTGATGTAAACAGTGTTCTGTTTAAACACTGTTTAAAAGGATGTATTTAAAGCTTCTGGAAGCACAGCTGTTTGGGTTTTTTTCTAACTAATCAGATTAAGTGTAATATACAATGTCTTTCTGTAAAGGAAAGTAGAACACATTATTCACCAATTTAAGAGAAGCCTGTAGCAGTATTTAAAAAAATTAATTGAAAGTTCTTCTATTTAGAGGAGCCAGCCTGAAGCATAGGTCCTCCTACAGGAATTTACGGAGAAGCACGTACTTCTCCAAAATACTCCAATCCAGTTCGCTCACACCCACAGTTTATGGGATTGGCAGAGCAGCTTATAGAATCTTAGAATGAATGGTAGGGGTTGGAAGGGACCTTTAGAGATCATCTAGTCCAATCCCCCTGCAGAAGTAGGTTCACCTAGATCAGGAGAACAGCGGGGAACTGGCCTTAGCTGGGAACACTCCAGAGTTATTGGTCTGGTATTTATTATAGGATTCCACCCTATTTTCTGTCTTGAATCAGGAAATTTCACCTGGGAAAATGTGAGCATTTGTAAATAAGCCTCTTTAATGCTGTCTGTTGCATGGGGTTTTAGGTATTTGCTTTAGCACTGGAGCAAAATACACAGCAGATTAGGCAGAAGTAGAGAGGAAATGGCCAGACCACACAAGAAGGCAAGTTACGTGTATCTGAAAATCCAGTGGGACTTCAAAGATCTGCAGGTCTCTTCTCAGTGTTTGTGGACACAGGCAAAGCATTTGTTCCTGGTGATTTGAGTAGTACCTGTCACCCTGAAGGTAATGAGAAACCGTTGCTATCTTGTCAGCTGAGCATTTCGTGGCCAGAAAAAGAGGAAATAAGTCACTCATAAAAGTACAAAAGGAACTACTGCTCTTGCAAGTAGCAGTGATTAAGAAGTACATCCTGCTTTTTATAGGACTTGATGCTCTTCACTTGCCCGAAGACTTATTTATCTTTTGTTTCTTTTTCCCCTTTTTTATTTTTTCTTCTTGCAAGGTGAAGATTCTGTGATAGAGTTTTTGACATCTCATTGCTGAGCCCTAGGGAATGAAAGCTGTGTCTGGGCTATGTTTTCAGGTAGACAATGCAAAGAATCCATGAAATGGGAGAAATCAAATAGGTTTTCTATCTAAATTCTGGAGGTCCTGTGAGGTATACTCCTTGAAGAGCAGTATGAAAGGGAACAAAGTAAGGGCCGAAGAAGTCGAGCAGCCTTGAAATTGCTCTATACTCCTTGTTTCTGGGGCTGGGGACACTACATTTACAATGACTGGTGTTCTCTCTAAAAGGAAACTAAATGGGCCATGAACAGCAATTGAAGCCCCTGGGGAAATATAAGGAAACTAAATCAGATTGAGCGTGTAGGAAAGAATTCTCAAAACCATCCCAGGTGATAGAGTTATGGGAGAACAAGGAAGGACGTAGACAAATGTGAGAAGGAGAAATAGATGCTGAGTGCTGTGAAGCCTCCTGCGTCAATCCAGTCGCGACCAAGGGCATCCTGACCTTCCTAGGAAGGAAGGAAGCTGCTCAAGAGCCTGATGGCTACTTGTCCTCAGCGTCTTCAAAAAACAAAACTGAAGAAGACCTAGCTGGTAAAAAATGAGGGCTGAGTAATTCTGGCTATCTAACTACATGAAAGTACTTGCCAAATCCTGGGCTAGGATAGCTTGTGCCAGGTAAAGAGGCAGACCTGCATATTTTCTGGCTACAGAGGAAATGAGATGTTACATGATATTACACTATTCATGATTATGGCCACTGTGAGAGTGAGCAGGTCAAACAAACCCAGCCGAAAGAAAACTTATGCCTCTGCAGTCACTCCTGACTTATAAAAACGACTAATTTGCATTTGATGCAGCCAGAAATCTGAGTTAAGGCTTTCCTGCTCATTAGCTGTCCACAGATCCGAACTGGAATCAGTGCATCATTTGTAGCCATGACTGGGAACAAATGAAATTAAACAACTGTAAGACATTAATTCATTGTCAATGAAATGTGTTTCTTTTACTGGAATATCTTAAGATCTATATGTCTTGTAAGTACAGTCTCTTTTATGGCCTTTGCCAATGCTGCAAGTTTCCCAACAAATGCAGCTTTATATGAGTGTTTGAATTCAGAAAAAATAATTTTTGCAGAATAAAAAATCCAGAAAAGAGATGACAATAGATAGCCTGTATTGGGGGAAGACCATCTTAAGGTAATCCTAATGTCTCCTAAGAGATATCATTAATGGTATCTTCAGAAGAGAGGAATTCAGGGAAGTGAAAGTAGCTAGCCTCTCCTTGGAAAGCTACATGAAGATGACCTTTGAAGAAAAATATCTACAATTGAAAGAAACGTGAGAGAAAGAGCATGAAAAAGGAACACCCTTTAGGTGAAAACAAGCAGGTGCAAAAATGAGAGGGGCAAATCTCTCCAAACCTTGTCAGCTTCCTCCATCTGCAAATAAGTTACAAGACAAATTGTTTAAAAGGAGGTAATAGACATAATGAATTAAAACTGCAGTAACAAAGACTAGAAAAGTAATGCACAGAAAGGACAATAAATGAAAAATATGCCTGACTCCTGTATTGTGGAGATCAAGATCTGTCATCTCATTATGTGCTTTGTGATATATATAAGGGATGTGTTGGAATTGTCTCTCCAAGTTTCTAGCTTTGTGTCTACATTCAGAGGTGGCTGCAATCTGGCAATCCTTTCTTGCAGTCAAGTGTAGACATAGGATAGATTTTTCTTTTTTCCATCTGAACTTGAATGAATTATCTGTGTTATTATTGGAATCGGAAGGGATTCATCGGGATAAAAAAACAAGGCATCTTGAAAGAACTGCAATGACAGTCTACAGTTTTATGACTTTCTTTCTCTTATATGGCTCTAGACAATAAATAAGTAAGCCTTCCTCCAGAAGGACTGTTTTTTATTCCCCAAAGAATGTGAAAAAAAAAAAAATTACTAAAGATTTATATTTAAAAAAAAAATCCCACAACAAAACACCAAATGAAAAAAAAAAACCCAAACAAACCAGAAATGGAGAAGGAGCTCTTCGGTTGCTGAGTAGCATTGGCTATGATGTGAAAGTAGATATCTATCCAGACTTAGGGCAAGAGAAGCTCAAAATCTGGGAAGGACACTGCATGGAAAAGATAAAAGAGAGGTAGAGAATATATACAATCATTGCAGGATAAAGGTCTTGTCTCAGTCAACATTTACTCTCTGGATGAAGGAGATGAAATCATCCCTAATGTACTCAGTGCTCTGTCTCTTCTTTATACCCTTTCCTAGAGGTACATTCTGAGGTGTTTTACCTGTGGTGGTGGTATTGCACTATGGAGTCTCAGGATTTTTCTGTACTCCCTTCCACAGCAGGGAACAGTAGGCCATCGTGTGGGTTGTTGCAGCATGGATAAGCTCCATAGTATCCACAAGTAGCACTGTTGAAAAGGGGCTTAGAAGACTGTGAATCCCTTTTGATTCTCTTCCTTGTTCAAGATCGCTGATTGGTTTAGAAATGTGGAAAATCACAAGCCCACCAATGCCAGCTCAACAAGAAGTTTGTTTGGTTAAATGTAGAAGAAGCTCAACCAGTCCTCATGTTTACAAGGATTTTTTTTGTTAAAAATTTATGTCAAATGTAATGTCCTCCCCCAGAAAAAAAGTCAGCTGTCAATGTGATTGAAAATAATAGAGGTCTCTTGCCTTTAACCATCAATTTGATTAAGCAAATTTAGCAGGAAAGATTTTCTAACATTTCATCTTTTTATTAAAAAGTAGCAAGCAAAGGCTGGTGAAATCCTGCAAAATTTCTTCCTAGCTTTGCCGCTGAATCGTTTAGTTCTAGAAATTGCAGCAAAATAGCCATGTAGAGCCCTCCAGCCACAGAGTTCATGTAGTTTGTGTTCACCTGTTGCTTTAGAGAACTGCTAGACTTAAAGTAATGAGAGCATGGTTAGAAGAAAATAAGTTTTATATGTTTGCCATACATCTGTGAACCAAATATCCTTTCAAGTATGTATTGTCTAGATATTTTAGTGCTCTTTCATCATGTTTGGTCATGCAAGGCAGTATCTTGCTGATTCTGTGTTGCTGTAGCTGCCCTGAAGGCAGAGTTGAATTCAGGACAATTTTTTTTATGATGCCTTAGGATGTTGCTCGTGCCCAAGAGGAGAGAACAAAAGTTAACAGAGAGGTTTCTAAGGTGTGTGTTGATTACATGTATTTCAAGCAGATCTTTGCAGTCAGTTTCTCACCTGCTTATCCTAAATACCCAAGATATCTGTAAAGCAGTATGGATTTTGTCCATCTTCTAGATCATTACTCTAACTGTGTGAAGTCTGATGTCCTGGTGTGTAAATAAAGAGTAGGTTGTATTGTTGTACTACAGACAGAAGCAGGATTTCTGCAAAGGCCTTGGTTTTATTAGGAGCCTTAGAATTACTTGTTTAGTCATTGTCAAGTGTCAGTGAGATTTTGGGTATTCACGGGTGTCTTCCCAAAAAACTCCAAACCTCTGTCTGAATTTTTCCCATGTTTGCAACTCCCTCCTGGTCCAGCTACCCAGAACTGCACTATCCTGCACACCATGGTGTTTATTGCAAGAGGCCTCCAGGCTTTGTCCAGAGGGAACATGCCCAGAACATGCTGAAATATTTTAGAATACGCACTGAAACATTTTAATTAGGATGAACCACACCAGGCAATAGGAATGACTTATAAAACATGTCTGACTGCTGTCTACACTGAGATCATTCAAACAGTGAATTTTGAAGTAATGTGGTAACAGGGAAATATATTCAGGATTAATGTATTCATATAAATATTGTACAGTAAATTATTTGCCAAATAGCATTCATTACTTTGCAGCAGAGGTCAAATAATGGAGAAAATGTATTTGTGAATAAATTATTCAACAATTAATGCAAAATGTAGCGACTAAATTATTCACAGAGACTAATTCAAGCAGTTCTAATTCATTTGCACTTTGAAAGTCTTTCTGGGTACATCTACATGAGCATTCAGCTGGGGTCATGAGTGCACTTTTGAAGTGAATCTCCCAGTTTCCAGCCTCACAGCACGTGAGTAGGGTTTGGGGAAAGACAGACAGGGGGCTGCACTCCAGGATAACAGTGAACGTGCTCCCTCTAATGCGCATGAGGGTCAGTCTTCCTCCAACCACTCTGTTTCTCCATCTCCAACACAGAAATCTCAGCTGACAGGAAAAGTGTTTAGTCTGATCAGGGGCTGCTTTCCAGAGGAGTGCTAGAGAGCAAACTTACTGCAGTATCAGTGCACAGTTCTCACAGTCAACAGAAACCATTACTCTTACCTTCTGCACACTGCAGTTATTGAATTTCTTCTACTAAGTACTGTGTGAAGCCTGATAATTTGTCCTTAGCTACATAATTCCATGAAAGTGTTTGGTTTTGACATGAAGACACAAACAGCCTATGGCATTGCTGTACACATTTTAAAAAAACCATAAACAAACCAAAACACACAAATTATTCTTAAATTGAATTTGACTGTGAGAATTTCACTGGAAGTTGCTTTGCCCCTTTCCAGCAGTCAAAAGTTTGGGTTTTTTTTAGTAACCAAATATCCTTGTTTATGGATTTTAACATTTCTTAGTCAGATAAGTGGTTCAACTTGACAGCTTCAACCTGTAACATTTCTCAATCCTTGAAATCATGGACGCTCAGAAGAGACTCAAACTCCTGTTTGTTGACTGCACTCAAGAGAAAGTAAGCAGATCTCCATTACATATCTATTAAGGAGGTTAAGACATGTCAGCAAAGATGACTAAAAAAATGTCATTTTTCATAGTTAATTGAAGCTTAGAGTAACAAAAAGTAACATTGTGCTTCCTGAGATAAAATGTGAACACAGGGAAACACAAAAGAGAAACATAAATTCCACAGATTTTGAAACCTCATGTTTCCTTAGCACAACCAAGCAAGCTGCTTTACCAGCAGTGCTCTCCATTGAGAAAGCCATGGGGTGGACTTGTTTAGGCAATAGCCAGGTGACCTCCCATACTCCCATCCTCAGATCTTCAGAGCAGCTGTTGTCTAGGCAAGCAGATATGAGGTGTTTGTGCCACGTGAAGGGTCTCCAGTCTGGACCCATTGTCTCATAGGTAGTGGGGACTGCCCAAAGAATCCTGTCTCCTCAGCAAGTGCTGACTGGAGCACTGTGTGGGGCTGCAAGTCATGATCCTGAGGACTTCTGCTTTCCTCCCACCTCTCCCAACTTGGCTTATCACATCCACACAGGATTTTGGCTTGGAAAGGCATGCAGGTCAGCAGCCATCATGTGGTGCAAGGTCTGGGAAAGGGCATAAAATGGCTCCTGGCACTGTGGACGTTGGGAGCTGTGGGGTGAGGTAGCATGTGCAGCTCCTGTAAGGAGAAAAGGATGGGGAAAAATGCTTTTCAAAGTTAAATGGGCACCCTAACAACCTGTACCGTAATGAGGCTGCTTCATGGTTGTTTTAGGGCTGCCATGAAGAAATGAGAAATGGTAGACTTCCCTCACATGGTGTGTTAGAGGCCAGAACTCACAGAGGTCTGCAAGCAAGCTGCCCTGTGAGGGTACAAAAAGTAGACTGTTGGAGGAGGTAGAATTTTCTTGGTGGTTTCCTTTGATTGGGTGGTTGCTGTGAATAAATCTTATTTTCCTTCCAAGCCCTGTTCAAATCAGCTTGTTAATGCAGTTTGCAAGTGGAGGGGCACTATATTCCTCCCAAAAGAAATCAACATTTTAACCTAACTGTTTTGCCAGACAGCCCTGTTTGCAAGTTTGGAAGTGTTTGGAAAACTGAATCTCAGTGAATTTATGGCCTGTGACAAGGTGTTACAGGCATTTGTTGATAGCTGCTTCCAGCACAGATAGGGCATGGTTACATCTAAAGTACATCAAAAATACCCACACTTTTAGGAGCTGAATCTATGATCTCTATTTGGATTTACTTTTTGGGAGATTGGGTTTAATGTAGTCTTTGTTTAACAGAGTCAAAGCTTTAACCTGAAGTGAATGAATGTTTTACTCTCTCTTTTGAGGACATACTATTTTAAGGTAGTTGTTGTTTTTAACATTGATTTTTTAAGTTTTTTTATTTTAATATTTTCTAATGCATATCATAACCAGAAATTTGCAACAGGTCACTTATTCCACTGACACAATTTCTTCTTCTCACTGAACTAAATTCGCCAAATTTGCAGTATTCATTTATGCCTTCATTACATGCTGCTGCAGTGTAATGAAACATGGATGCCTCAGTAGCAGACTCAGATGCCTTGCAAAATAATCATGAAAATTAACCAGTCTAGGCATAAAATGTACTTTTGTCCTTACCACAATAGTATTGGTATTAATCAGGGGGAAAAGAAGTTATTAGCCGGCTCACAAAGAGTATGAAAGAAATTACTCATTTCCAGTGATTGAGAGGATGGAATTTTCACTATAAATCTGTTTTTTATGCTCTCCAAAGAGTTGCCAGTGAGCATTGCCCCCTAGCACTTGCCTGCCTGTGGCCATGGGGGCCTGGGAGTGAAAATGGGTAGGCCTAGGCATGGGGTGTTGATGCTCAGTGGTACCAGGGCACCAGAACCAGCTGAAGATCTCCTGCTTTGCTCTATGTTTTTATGAGGGGTTTGGCACCAACTTCTCTGCAAAAAAAGATGGCTTACGCTTTGTAGCGTTTCACGGTGCATCTTTCTATGGACCTCCATGGAAACCTGCTTTGGTGTTGCCAGTAGCAGGAGTAACTACTGACATCTCTGGTGTCACAGCAATGAAATATTAAAATTGTGCACTTTCTAAAAGAAAAGAGATTGGGTTTGACAGAGCCCAGTCTCAAAAGCAGCTAACTGTGGCATAATGCATTGTTATCAGTGTTAGCTGAACATTGTGTTCCTTTACCCAAAACACGAGCTAAAGCTGCATTTTCTCTAATTTGTCTCTGTCATTAAGGTTTAATACAGGTAACCTGTTATTGGCCACGTTTTGAGTGTATGCCTAGCAGCTGTCTTCCTGGTGACCAACAAGAGATGGCAGTGTTTCTATTGCTGACTCTCCACTTACCACTGTGTCTGACAGAAGGGCGTTCTGACTACACAGAAATATACTTTTTATAATCACCTCTAAGAATATTATGACAGACGATTAATAATCTGACAGCAAAGTAACTATTTTTAATGCCTTAAACGAAGACTTTATGTCATGTTTGAACCAATCCTCACTGTAATCTTATTACTGCAATAAAAGTTTGGGTAGCTGAATATGTGCTGGCCTTGGTCTGCCTTGGTGAGAGCTGTGCTGGCAGGAGCAATGTGTCCGGCACCAAGACAAAAACCTCAGTTGACCTGAAGTGGTGTTATAAAGTGACAGCAACTTAGTTATAACACGATTTAATTAGTCTCAATGCAATATCTGGTTATGGGTGGCAATTTTTGTTTGGAAAGAGAATTTCATGGGTCTGAGTCTACATACCTGGCTTTTAAAGGGTGCCACTGAGGTGTGCATGGCATACTGCAGAGCACTAGTTTTCCTGTTGCAAAACATAAAAATTCATCAAGATTCCGCTGAATTGAGTTTTAATAGTTTGTAGGGTGAACTTGGAGCATTCTCAGAAAACTTCTGTGAGCTTTAGATGAGAATTTTGCATAGCTGACAACAGCAGAATGTTAATCATAGATACAGGCTTCCTTGGTAGAACCCTATAGAAATTTTCACTGAGAATTATAGAATGGTAGGGGTTGAGGGACCTCTAGAGATCATCTAGTCCAGCTCCCTGATAAAACATGTTCACCTAGATCAGGTCACATACAGGTTTTGAAGAACACTCCACAGCTTCCCTGTGCAGCCTATGCCAGGGCTTCCTCACACGCACAGCAATGAAATTTCTCCTTGTGTTCAAGTGAAACTCAGGCTGCCCAGGCAGGTGGTGGGGTCTCCAGCCCGAGAGACCAGTTAGTGGTTGGACTTGATCTTAAAGGACTTTCCCAACTAAAATCATACAATCATAGAATTATAGAATGGTAGGGTTGGAAGGGAACTTTAGAGATGATCAAGTACAACTCCACTGAAAAAGTCATTCTACCTAGATCAAGTCACATAGGAACATGTTCAGGTGGGTCTTGAAGACATCCAAGGAAGAAGACTCCACAACCTCTCCGGGCAGCCAGTGCCAGGTCTCCCTCACCCTCACAGTGAAATAGTTTTTCCTTATGTTTAAATGGAACTTTATTTTGTTCCATCTTCTTTCCATTACCCCTTGTCCTGTCACTACATACAATGGAAAAAAGTGATGCCCTAACCTCCTGTCATCCTCTATTTACATATTTGTAAATATTAATGAGATCCCCCGCAGCCTCCTCTTATCCAGACTAAACAGCCCCAGTTCCTGCAGCCTTTCCTCATAAGGAAGATGCTCCACTCCCCTGATCATCTTGGTGGCCCTGTGCTGGACTCTCTCCAGAAGTTCCCTGTCCCTCTTGAGCTGGGGAGCCCAGAACTGGACACAGGACTCCAGATGAGGCTTCACCAGGGCAGAGGTGAGGGGGAGCAGAGTCTCCCTCGACCTGCTGGTCACACTCTTCTTGATGCATCTCAGGATGCCATTGGCCTTCTTGGCCATGAGGGCACATTGCTGTCTCAGGCTTAGTTTATTATAAACCAGCACTCCCAGGTCTCTCTCTGCAGAGCTGTTCTCCAGCAGTTCAATCCCCAGCCTGTACTGATGCATGGGTTTTTTCCTCTCAAGGTGCAGGACTCTGCACTTGCCCTTGTTGAACCTCATGACGTTCACATCTGCCCAACTCTCAAGCTGGTCGAGATCCTGTTGAATGGCAGCACAGCCTTCTGGGGAATCAGCCAGTCCTCCCAGTTTGGTGTCATCAGGGTACTGGCTGAGTGCAAGCATCCTCATCCAGGTTGTTGATGAAGATGTTGAACACGACTGGCATCAGAACGAATCCCTGTTGATCTCCACTGGCCACAGGCGTCCAACGCAGTTCTGTGCCATTGATCACCACCCTCTGGGCTCTGTCATTCAGCCAGCTCTCGATACACCTCACTGTCCACTCATCGAACCCACACTGCCTGAGCAAGATTTTGAACCTGAGCAAGAATGTAAAACCTGTTGTTGCTAACGTCCAGGTTTGGAAATAGTATCTTATCCTTGGAAACATCTTTTGGAAAGTAATAAACAAAGTCACTCCTTGCCTGTAGAGAATCTGTATATCTTTCAGCTAAAACTATGGTGCATTAGAACGATGCTGAACTGTACAACAAATTGTTTTTTTCTTGTACTGTGTGCCAGCACACAATGTGTGTATTTGAAGGGGAGTTAATAGAATATTTTGAATGATCACTGGTAAATGTTACAGCATACATGGCTTAAATTCAGAATGTGACAGATACTGCAGCTGGCTGTGTTTCAGGTAGGGAACATGAATGATTCACAAGGTTGGTAGAAGTGGAGTAAGTGGTTCTTTCATCTTGATCATTTTCTCCCTTAATCCAAGTATCTCGCATATGGTGACAGCTTTGTAAAATAGTGTGATGCCCAGTATGGATAGGGGAAGCTTTGAAAAGACCCGCTAAAACAGATCTGATCTGGATACAAGAGATGAAGCCTGTCTCTCTGTATCTTTTTTTTTTTCTTTTCCCCTTTTTCTTTCCCTCTCCTGTCTTTTTCGCTGAGTACTTAGGGAATTGTTAGGAATGAAAGGTAGCTGGCCCAGAATGCTAATATCTCTGCTTTGATAAGTCTGAGATGTTTTAATTAGGAAGAGAATGCAAAGACTTAGAAAAATGTAGTTAGTCGTGTAATTTGAAAACCCTGGAAACAATCCTGAGGGGTAATAGTGTGAGGAACAAATGCAGTTTATTTCTCTGGGAAAATATAGCTAGATGTAGCTTATATGTGGGTTTCTGACATGGCTTTATTGGAAAATACCTGTGTGCTGCAGTTTCAATTGTCTGTTTTTCAGACAGAAGAGCACTAAATTGCACTTAGTGTGTTTTCAACTGCTGCCACCTTGGACTTTCTTACTTGCTTTAACAATGTAGATAAAGAGCATCTTACCTGAGCCAAACTCAAACTCTAGTAGACGCATGATGTAATTCATGAAGGAATCCCTGCAGTTAGCTGGAGGAGAAGGAATCACTTGTTATGCTGCCAAACATCAGTACAGTTCATTGCCAGAAGGTGAATCTCGCCAAAGAGGCTTCACAGTGCCAAACCTGGTCATCCCAGCCCACTGGGGACACACCAGTCACATTAAAATAGACAGTCTCCGTGCCAATCCTAGCATAGTCAGGAGCTCCTTGTTTCTAAGATCATGATCACAAAATTGATGCCAAGCTTGGTACTCTTGAAAGGAAGACTTTCCATAATTTAAAATTGACCTCAGTATCTGTTTCTACCTCTTCTGTGTTCCCTTTGTCGTTTTCTTCTTAACAGTTGTTTGATTTTGGTTTTTTTTTTTAGATGATTTCCTTTCTTTTTTTCTCTTCTCCTGTCTCCTACTCTCCTGTGATCTAATTGCAGGTCATCTGCACAAGACTTCCTCCAGCTCACCTCCTCTGCATTAGGAAGAAGAGTTTCATGAGCCAGTGCAAGGCATTGCTGCCTTCTCTCTTGCCTGCATGAACTCCTCAATACAATGATAAACTACTTGTATTAAACAATAGAAGAAGAATTTTGAGGCAATAAATAAATCATCTCCCTGCAGAGCAAATGGGTAAACGTGAACAGGGTAAGCTTTAAGCACTTGCAACCTCAGGAGGCACAGTATGCATAAGGAATGTGTCCAACCCTGCTGAAGTCAGTGAAAAGAATCCTGCAGGCTTCTAGGAGCTTTGGATCAGGATTTGTGATTTCTGGGGAAAAATGGATTGTTGATATGCTTACTCCACCAGCTGCCCCCATCAAAAAACTAAACAAATCTCATGTGTTCTCAAATGGCACTCTGATCAGGCAGTGGCACTAAGACAGGTAGGAAGCTGGACTTTTGCAAACACCAGTAACACCTCTCTCTCCCAAAATGTTCAGTGGTAATATTTTTGTTGTTGTTTAGAAAAGTAGACTTAAAATGAGTTATTCACAGTAATTTTCTTTCTGCTGATTAAGGTTTACATTTTGATAATTTACATTTTGACAATTACATTCAGTGATAACACTTCAATCAATTTTAATGTTTACTGTAATTATGAGCTTTGTGAGCCTGTAATCCACAGTTTTGCATTTATTCCACAAAATGTTGGTTAAGTGATTTATAAAGATGATCAAAAGCTTGGATTTTGTTTTGTAAAAGGAAAGAAATAACAGAGGCATTGGCCTTTTTTGTTACCTTATTTTCTCTTCTTGCCTGTCTCTGGTCGCAGGACTTTGTATGGGGATGAAAGCTGACCTTACTGGAGAGAAAGCAATGTTTCTTACCAAATCCACTTGCAAGGAAGCTCAAACACAATTACACTAGGTAAACAAGAAAGGATGTTGTAGATACTGTCCCTTTTTCCAGCTAGGTACTAAATGCAAAGCTGATGGGATTATTTGATTTCACCCTTCCAAATCTTACCGTATGTTATCTTTGCCAAATGACTTTTATGTAATCTTTAGTGTGCATAAATACTTCTTAACAAAAAAAAAGTCATGTAATGAAAGCAAAATGGCAAGCATCGAAAGCAAAGCATTATCATGCAAACTTCATAATGCCAGGCTTGTGATCTTGCCTTTTTTTTTTTCCTGTGAAAGGTAAGGCTTGGATACTGCAAGAAGTCATTATATTATTTCTCCAGTGTACAGATTCATATAAAATCTAACATGATATGGAAGCTGAATGCGTATTATTAGTTTAAAGGAAAGCAAGCTTTGTGTGGTTGTGATCATGATATTCACCTGAACTGGTTGCATTGTTCTCCAGGTTTCTATCAGATACTAATCAAACTGGAGGAAATGGGAGAGATTTTAGCTTTCAGAGTTCCACCTGTGTTTTTTTGTATGCATTTGTCCTTGTAAGTCTTGTAGTCAATGTATACTGTAAGGCTCTATACCCCGTAATGAAATGCAAGCCCTGTTTGAGAGGATATGGTGTAAACTTTCATCAGAGCTTATCGTCTTGTCTTCAGAAGGGTTCTTAGCAATCAGCAGTAGAGAAGGAAATGTAAAGAGCTGTGTAGCAACCATAATGATTCTTCATTTCATTGCAGCTGCCATCTGGAGGGGCTGCCGTCCCTCTTTTCACATACCAGATGGTACTGTGGCTTCTGTCCTGAAGTTTTCAGCCTCTTTAACACTCCTTGTAGCCAGTTCTGAAGGAAGTAAATTACGTCCTTTGGAATCAAATGTACAAGAGGAAATCAACTAGACCATTTCTTACTTCCACATTTCAAGGGAAACTAAGTACTCCAAGGATTGGGGGAAAAAAAAAAGGGTTAGATACACTGATTCCATACTGAGTCAGGTGCATTAACCATTAAGCTGCATGTCACTTTCTGCTGTGTTCAGTTCTTGCCTGTGACCTGTGCTATAATACAGTGGGTGTGCAACTGCTTCTTCAGTGTCTGTTGTTTGGACACCAGTCTGGCTTCCTCTTCCTTATCTGAGTCCCCAGAGGTGCACCCGGGGAATGAGAGCACCTACTTTGTGAAAAGCTGTGTGAGTGAACAGTGCCTTAGATTACATCTTGCATTTCTGATTGTGAATTTTCTTTTGTATTTGGGGAATATTTTGAGGTTTAAAGGCTTGCAAACTACCTTCTCTTCCAGATTTGATTCCCATTGCAGTACTTGTTGCTTAGTGGCATATGCAGTTTGCTGTAGGGAGTAGCAGTAGTGCTATCAGTAATATCTAGCGTAATTAGCATTTGAAGATAGGAACTCTGGAATCAGGCCAACCAAGCCCAATTTTGCATCTCAGAAATTATACAGAGGAAAATTGTGCATGCATGAAATAACATCACCTTAGGCTCAGGCAACTTTTTAATTACAGCATGATGGACCTTCTGCTGTAGGAATGGATGGAGGCTGCACGTTCATCTTCCACATTCACAGTCAGGAAAAAGTACCTCCTTGTGAACAATGGCATCTCCATGCTTGTGCAGTGTTTGTACCATTTGTAACTCTGCTGTCCAAATGCATTTGCATTCAGCCCCGTCTGACATTTAGACATCTTGCAATGGAAATTCCATAAGATGCCACGTGCTGTGCAAAGTAGCATCTTTCATTTGTTTGATGCTGGCATGCTGGTAATTTCGTTGCTTGAACTCCTATTCTTGTATTATGGATCAGTAGAAAAAGGAGAGATGGATCATTTCCATGTTATGCCTATAAATACTTCAATAAAATTGCTTTTAACCGTACTATAATATGAGAATGCAGATTTAATAGTGTTTTACAAAAGAACAAGAAAAGGACATGTCTTTTAAAAAAAAATCTTTATGATGGTTACAGAAGAGGAGAAAGGATTGAAGATGTAATGTTTTTTAACTTAATTGTAACTGGAATGAAGTTAGTGAGAACACTGGGTAAAATAACAATTCAGTCAAAATGTTATTTTATCAAAGCTAGAGGGTTTTGCAGAGACATATTTATTTCTAGGATCTTCTTGCAGGGGACTCTTGGGTCTGCGGCAGAAAGCAGCGTTTTACACACTGACCTCAGTTGCAAAGAACTCGCATTCAAATCCCCTTTTTTAAGATGAAGGGGAAAAAAATAAAAGAAAGAAGCACTTTATAAGTTGCAGTCCTGGGATTTTGCACGTGGGATTTTTGCATTGCAGATCTTCATCCATGGTCTTTTAGAAAAATGTGCAAATGTTTCTCTTCTTTGTTTGTCAGGAAGGAAAATTTTGGCATCTAGGCTTTTGCCTTTAAATAACAATTGCTGCTTTCTGCTCTGACTGATAATACTCTGGATTTTCTGGGGAAATCTGGAGAGCTCTGGGGAGTGGCTGCAGCATGTTCCTGATACCTGGGGTGGGGTGTTTAGTCAACTGTTTATGAAAGATTTCTGCTGGTATTTGGTTTACAGTATCACCTAGGAGATGAGTCACTATTTGGATTCAGTGGTGCTACAAGTGCCACAGAAAGGGTGCTCTTTTTCTGAGGAACCTGAATCATAAAACAGGAGAGACAGAAAGTGCATGGGAGGAGGGTAATGCTCGGGTGGTTTTATAGAGGGGAAACAGAGATGTGGAGATACATAAAGATCACCTCGAGCTTGATGGGAGCCTGCAGTAAGTCAGAACGACGGGTCTGTGATTGTCCAAGGCTCAGAGGAGTCCTTCAGCCTCCCCTCAAGCCTGAGGAAATCCTCTGCCTCCCCCTTTCCCAGACAGTGTGAAGAGGTCCCTTGCAGTGAGCCAAGGCCAGTGCTGCATGCAGTAAATATTCCTTCTATGCCGAGTGCTTTATTTCTTTATACTAAATTAGATAAGTGATGCAGACTCTCATAAAACCTGTAACAAAATACACCCGCTAGATAGTAACTGTTTTGTGTTCAGAACTCTCCCAAGCATCAGGGCCTTTTTTTGTTGAGCGCTGTGCAAATGAAGAGCTGGAAGGAAGGCCTACAACTTGCTTCCTTTCTGCCTTTTTGTAGGGCTTAAGAGGAACAGCTCCTTTCAAAATTCTGACTCTTCAGATTCATTGGCTCTTGGCTTAAGATGAAATAGTCTTGATTTAAGCAACATTGAAACAGCTGGAGTCAGGTTGATTTTAGACCTTTCTGAATTGTTTCCTAAATGTAATATAAGTTGCAGTGAGAAATTTACAGCAGTATGAGAACAGGCATTTCAAAATGTCAGATTGTGTCTGTAAATTGCCATGTCTGGTAATAAACCCACCTGTCAAGTAGCTGGCAATCACAGCCTACTGGTGAATCTGATTTTGCTGTGTGCTGTTTCTTGACTAAATCACAGATAGAGCAAAACTGGTGATTCTTTCTCATACTCAACAGTTTCTTGGAAATGCAGGTGAAAGCAAACTTGGATTTGTTAAGTTAAATGCCCCAGGCATTTAAGGGCAACTCTAGGGAGAGAAAGTTTTAAAGCTATATGGTTAAGCACTTAAATCAGTAATTCTTTAGACTAAGATTTGTTATTCAAACCTGCTCCTCTGCATGTAAGAAACAGTAGCCGACAAAATCTTCCTTCAAATATTTGGTTTGCCATGTACTCAGTATTATCCTTGCTGAACACTTTGAGCACACAATCGCAGTGCAATGTCTGATGGCCTTTAATTCTTTTGGCTCAGCCATCTGATCTGAAGAGGGAAGCAAAATTATAGCCATAAAACTATACCCTCTGAGTCACCTTCCTGTTCTATTTATGATTTTTGCAACTGGGATGAATAAACTCCGTAGTCAGCAATCAGATGGCTGGGTGTATAGTTAGCTCATTTCTCTGCACGTGTTCTCAGAACAGAATAGTAAATCTCGCTAATTTTGAAAACACTTTACTGCACCATTGTAATTACAATTCTTTTGGCATATTTGTGTTTAAATGTAGTGTATGAGGTCAATGAGACTGAAAGGCATTCTTGGAGTACTACCCATGAAGGTCATGCTTAAGTTCATTAGACATCAATTATATTAAAACACTGAAAAGATACCAGGGGTGCAAAAGGCCTCTGCACTGGTAATTATCCAAAATCGCCTTGCTTGTTGTCTGCTATTGTCTTTTGGATGTGCTGGTAAGAGAAAATGGTAACAAGGAGAATTTGTAACGGGGTGTGTTTTTAACAGTGATAACCCTCAAAGCAACTGGCATTGAGAACGTGTATGCCTGTCTCTCTGCTTTAATGTTTCGTGAGGCACTTGCTGCCAAACATGCAAAAAGGTACACCTGGACCATGAAACTCTGTCAGTGCCCTAAACATTTATTTGATCTACAGCCTGCTCAGTCAGGTGGCCATTTGTTTGGTAGTTTTAGTCTGGGTTTTAATTTATTTTTTTTATTTATCTTTTGTGAGCTCAGGCTTGTGCAGGCTTAGCATCTCTTCTGAGCAAAGGAAACCACAGCAAAAGCCTAGTCCTAGGCCAAGAGCCAAGAGCTGTACTTTAAGTACCAGCAGCTAGAGGAGGTCAGCAACATGGCTTGTCGTTTTGTCCTCCCTGAGACTTTATGAGACTGGTGAATATTACAGTGTGTATTACCTAGTGGAAATGTTTTAGTGTATGTCAGCTAATGATGGAGTCGCTGATATACAAGGCTCTATATTCTCCAAAATAATTTGTTTTAGGATTTTGTGGTTTTATTTTTGTTTTTGGTTTTGTTTTTTTTTCCTGAGAACTGCATGACTTCCAGAACATAATTTATTTTAGCCTTCAACTACCCCTTGCTATGGGTGATGGTACTTTCTAGGGCTTTTCAAAATTTCCATAGTAAAATTTTTGTAGGAGCAGGGAGGAAAAAAAAAAAAGTTTTCTTTTTCCCTTTTGCATCCGATTTGTCAAAGAACTAGAGAGTTTAACTGTACTTGACAGATCTTTCCCACTAAAGTTGAGGCTGGTGCTGTGGTACTGTTAACTCCTCTTGTGAAGTGGAGGCAACTGAAGGAGGTGAGTCTGAGCATATGCAGGAGGTCAGGGATGGCACAGAACCTTGATCCCAGGCCTCTGAATCTGTAAGCTGGTTGTCAGCCCTCTTCCAATGCTCCCTGAAAAAAAATGTTTACTGGGCAGAAGAAACATGAAGATGTAGGAAATACACAAAACAAGGGTTGGGAATTTAACCAGATAGTATCTTGGATAATCACTGCTTCCAGTCTATCCATAGCCTAACAAAGAACTAGATTGAAGTGAACTGGGAGACGTGCCAGCTTGGTGCTGTTCTGTAAATCAGCTTGGCATTTTCAAACCACTTCTGGTCATTCGTTTCCACTCCACACAGAGCTCCTACACCTGTTTATGAAATGCTTTATTGTCGTGGGATGTTACATGTCCTTGGTTTTGGTACTTTCCTACCTGCTCTTCTCTAGATAGTGTTTCACCTAGTATGTTGTAGAGCAGGGTGGTTTTAGTACAGCTGTATGGCTGCAGAAAATCATAAATTTGGCTTCTTTGGGAGCGTTACAAAAACATTTGCACAGGTGACGTGTACAAATGTATTTGGGATGTTTCTCAAGTATTTAAATTCTCATATATCCTCTTTCCTTATCTCCTCTCATTCCCTACTTGTAACTTCTCACAACAGGGATGACTGCGACAAAATAGAAGTTTTTTCCCTATTCATGATAAAGCATGATGATTCCAAGTTGCCTGAGGGGAGCCTATGAAATCACATAAGCTCCAGACATCTGAAGTTGCAGAAGGTTTTACTGAGAATGCAAATGCTCTAGTGAATCTATTTTAGATGTTCATAACAGGAGATTAATTCAATTAGCAGAGCTGGGAAATTCTGCCACAGCTGAAGCATGCTTCTAATAGGCCATACTGCTGTTTCTTATGCGAAGCCTCATGGGCCAGAGATAAAGGAGAGCAATTCTTTTAGTCAAGTTCCTCTGGTAAAGCTGCTAGTCTGCCAACTAATTATGTCCCTTGTTTGCTAGCCCAATCTGATATAAAATAAAAAAGTCTCCATGGAAGACTGTTAGTTAGGACGTCACTGGGCTAGTGGGAAAAGAAAGTTTAGGAACTGGCCACTGTACCAGAAATGCACATAGAATGTGCGTTAACAGAATGTGTTAGCCAATGCCTCTCTTCAGAGCCACAAAGATGTGCCTGGCAGACACGCCACTGACTGGGCTGTACAGACTAATGCTGAGAGCATGTTGACAGATATATATTTGCTAGAGCTTTAAACTGACATGAACGCACAACAAAATAGATAATTTCCTTTAAGCTGTTTTTAGCAGTAAGGTCGTAAAGAAAGAAATCGCTTCTCCTCTTTTAAGTAACTCCATTTTAATTCAGCTGAGAAACAATACCAGGTTTTATTGGTGTAAAGGGACTTCCCTTGATCATTGTCTGTGTAGTTCCTATTCCACAAATCAATAAGAGCCTGCAATATTTATGTGACATCTTGAAGTCCTCTATACAAAAGCTCACTCTAACAAAAAATATATGAAAATTCCCTCCACTTTCTGTCCATTAGAGCCTTCAGCTGGGAAATGTCAGTAAAGGACTGCTCAGTTGAAACATGACCTGCAGATTTTCTTGAATGAAAGAGACATTGATGTTTCAAAGTATTGATGCTTTCAGAAAGATGAAGTAAAGGAGCATTTTTATTTACTTTACAACATCAACCTCTGTGACCACAAATGAAGTCATCATTTACAAATGACTCTTACACAGAAATAACCAGCTCCTGCAGCAATTTTCACCTCTAAGAGCTGGGGAAGATCTGTGTAACTTTCCATTGGAGTAGCACCAGGAAGGAAAAATGAAGTTCTGTTTCTTTGTGGTTTATTGTTAAAGACGCAGATTTACTAAAGCTTTGCCATACGCTCTTTTTAAGATTCTTGTTCTGGTCATCCTCTGTGTATGCTGCACAACTACCTCCTTTAAATTAGTATTAACTAATGCTGATTCTGTGTTTTATTGTGACAGTCTCAGAAAAGAGGGAGAGAGCAGAAACCCCTTCACATCCTCGCATTCTGTGCTTAACTTAGCCCGTTAGTCCTAATATTGTAAAGTGGTTTTAGACCTAGATCAGATTCATCAATTAGCAAGTGAAATAAAGCTATTACATAAGACATGTAATATTCTTGTTTATTCTTTTGCATATACTGTGGCATCTCAATTAAACATGATGGTGTTTCTTCAAAAGCTGATGGACAGGCTATTTTTAGATAAAGAATCTGGCACAGCCCACTAATGAGAAGTTTGTTCCTTGCTGCTGCTAGCCACAGTCTCTTTTTAAAAAAAAAAAAAAAAAACTAACTTTGTTTAAAAGCCAAATAAGTAAATATTGCTAGGCTCTTGCCTTTTTAATCTGAAGATCAAATCATTCCCCTGAGGAGCTTCTCTCTCTTCTTGTACAGCTGTGCTCCTTCATAATCAAGGGCCGGCATTTTAAAGTGGCTGATATTGGTAAGTGCTTTAAATTCTGGGTGCTCAGTTTGACTTGTTCAAAAGGACTGATTTTCTGAAAGTCCTGGGCCACCCGCAATTAAAACATCAGCTCCACTAGGTGGCTGCACAAAATCCAAGCCAAACTCCACTACTTTAGTGTGATATTTTACAACAAGATTCTTTAACAAAGGGGTATCTTATGGAAATGATGCCATTGGTTTGAGTTTGCCTTTGGGGCTGTAAAACAGTATGGGAGCTCCAATGTATATGCTCTGGTTCCACCTCCTTCTTGGCAGGTGCAGGTGTGGAGAGGCTGACTCAGGAACTGAAGTCCTGTGGCTGTCAGTAGCACCAGACAGTGGGCAGGTACTGGTCTAGGCAAACGGAAAGAAGCCTGCAGAAACCAAGGTCTGCTCCCTTCAGCAAAGTCACCAGGGGCAAACTTGGGTAACACAGTTTTCCTCTTCTCATTGCAGTACATTTGCTCTCTTCTCAAGCATACCAATCAGGTAAACTTGTATATGCCTTTGTTTACTGCCAGCTGTTCTTCTACTACCCCCCCAAAGCTTGGTGGAGGAAGAAAGTTACAAGTTGCTGCTCAGCAGTAACTCGGGTATTTGAAACTAAACCTCATTTCTGAAGCAGGGCATGCTGGGATCAGCACATGTTCATACCAGTCAGCATCAGTTTTGCCATCGACTTCTGAGGCATCTGGCAATGAATTCAGCTGAGCAAATTTGCTTTTAGCCAAGTGATGGTCTTTGTCCTGGGCATCTTTCTTTGCAATGGTTAAAACCTCTTTTTCAGCAAGATTTTCACCTGGGGTAAATCCCTGCACTTGCATGGAAGTCAACAAAGCTGTGCTGGTTTATGCCAGCTGAACACTGGACCTTTGTAGTGCAACCCACTAAATTCCTCAGCAGCACCTTTATTCTAAGGGAACACTCCGTGACTACAGAGTGTGAGGGACATAGCTTATGCTCTGTCATAGAGTCCAAAGCTTTACAGGGAAATGTCCTTGATTTCAACCAATGTCATGTCTAACATTTAATGATGGAGACAGTCTGGCATTGCTGAGGTTTTCCTAATCTCCTACTATTTCAGTGCTAACAAGAGCAAAAGTGTTATTCCTAGCCATAGCAGCAAAAGCCTCTTTCTAAGACAGTTGATGACTTTTCTGCTTGGATATGTTAAGATGAACAGCTTTCAATTTGTCACAGAAATTAGTCGTTTGAAATAGATTTTTCATAGTGGAGTGGACTGATTCAATGTGGATTGCTGTGTGAAAAGCCAGAGAACTAGCCTTACTTAGTAAGACTTACTTACTGGAGCAGTCAGTAAATTTAATTTGAATAAAATAAACACAGTGTGAAGGAGGCTGGAATCAAGTCTCTTGTTTTCATACACCTGCAGTGGTTTTGAACCCAAGTGGAAGCTGTTGAGAGACTGCCACTGAGTGATTTTAATAGCCTACAGGAGAATGCCTCTATAAAAATGATGGAGTGGCATCACTCATTAGCTGCAAGCTCTGAAGGTGAAAGAGAGAAACTTCATAGCAAAAAAAAGAGAAGTGAATCTACGAGCCCTTTGTAGGATGTGTATATGCCATGCAGGTGAGGGTGAGCAAACACCCCCTGAATCACCTGCCTGCATATATGGCGTGGGGCTGCTGCATCTGTCCCATGGTGCAGCCCTGCCCTGTGGCAACAGCTACCTGTAGGCACAGAATAAGTAACATGTTTAGGTCCTAGATGGACCTAAGGCAGCTAAGAGATGTTGGATCCTGAAGGTGGAATTTCAAGTAGACTAAGGGATTTAAGAGTCATGTATATTTTTTTTGTCTTTCCTCTAGACTGTATTGTCAGTCCCCACCATCTTGGGATCACCACTGTTAGCAGTGGGAATTAAGTTTCGTGTGCCAGGGCTTCAGGGCTGGTGAGTATTCCTGTTATGTGGCTGGGATTAGTGGCCTCTAATATCTGTGTGGGCCTTTGATGCTTAATAAATCTATAACTTTCAGATTTCCAGGTTTCTCATGATGTTCACGCAGAGGAAGATTTCCCAATAATTCCATACTGGATACAGATATGGCCTCATGCTTTGGAGAATATCTGTGTAGCTTCTACTGAAGTACAAGGGCACACTTTACTAACAGGAATGAGAGGAAAGTGAGACAAGTAGTTAGATATCCCAACAAGAGGATCCAAGCTTCAAAAATTGTATTTGAAAATGTCAACTACCACCTTATCTCTGCATAGTTGCATAGCTCCTGTCGCTTGGCCAGATGACAAGTTGATTAGTAGCCTAAACAACTCTAACTTTTGACCAGAGCTTGCTAGTGAAGCAATGCTGCAGATTTGTATTCCTTTTTTCCTGCCTTTGCTGGATGCAGCAGCTGAAAGCTGAT
Source organism: Urocolius indicus (assembly GCA_013401255.1). Lineage (NCBI taxonomy): Eukaryota > Metazoa > Chordata > Aves > Coliiformes > Coliidae > Urocolius > Urocolius indicus. The sequence goes on from WBNH01003935.1 coordinate 283,317, forward strand.
AGCAAGGCAAAGCCAAGCACATTCATATGTCCTTTTTTCTGTGAGCAAAAGAGTGTTGGCAATTTGCTGGAGGGATTAGCAGAGGCTGGCTGGAGTTACTTGTACCTTGGAATATGTGTTTGGTTCCTTTTTTGCAAGTGAAGAGGTATGGAACACCCTGATGGGCTTCAGTTCTGTTTTCTTTAACTTTTATTAATTTTTGTAAATGGTGCCTTTTTACTTGTGGAGAGTATTGTCTGAATTGCCTTAGCACATTGGGCTTGACATTCCTGATTCCAAACCACCTCCTCTCCCAGATAATGCTTACTAGTTGAGGACCTGACACACACTGTTTTATTACTTGTTGGTTCTCTTTTTTCTTCATGAAGAAGATAGGTAGCAAAATTCTTCCCCAGCACCTGTCCTTCTGAACTCAGAAATGCTCCAGCTGGAATAAACTGGATGGACTGAGCTGACACGAGTTCATCCTTTTTATGCTGTGGCCAGCAGAGTCTTCACACACTTATGTGTTTCTGAAAAATTAGATGTTACTGTGTATTCTGCATACTGTGCAAGGGTCTGCTGAGTAAGTTTTGCGTGTTATGTCTGTTACTAGTGTTGACTGTGCTTTGGAGAGCCTCCTTTGAGACCTGATCATTCATCTGGACAAAAAATGTAAAGATACAAGTTATCTTCTACTCATACATGACTGCTTCTTGGCATGAACATTCAACTCTTGCATGCTTGGGTGCCTGATGATGTCAGCAAGTGATAGACAAGCTGCAAGTGTCAGGTTTTGACCTTACATCTTGTACTGTTTTTTACTGTTTTGGTGTTAAATTCCAGGCCCAGTGCTAAGGTCCAAGGAAGTAACTGTTCTTGATTTTCTTCTCCCTCCTTTATAAAATTAAAAGGCTCTTGAAGCTTCTCATCCTGAAAATGAGAGCACTGTTGGGAATTTGAGTGCATCATTGGATTTATTAGAGCTAGTCCTGAGAGTAAATTTACTTAGGTGTGTTAATGTTTGCAAAGGGAGAGTTTGATCCCGTAAAGTGTCATGCAGGAGGAGAGGACTTCCCAAGCATTTTGAGAGGGAGGAATGAGACCATTAAAAGTGTACCTCTAAATCATTTAGATCATTTAGAAGCATGTAATCTTGCTTTAGTGTTAGCACATCTTCAGATGAGTGAGCTTCCTATGCACTGTGTCTGATAATGCTGGACTCAGGATCCAGTTAAAAGCAACTGGGAGGAACCAGCTGAAAACATTGGCTCAAACTGCACTTGGTCGTCAGTCTGGATATTGCTGACATATATATACATGATGAGAGTTCCACATCTGTCAGTACATTTACTCCAGTACAAAACCAGTGCGACAGTTACATCTCCTGTCTGTCACAAGTTATGTTGCTTAATTTTTCATGTCAAGATTTTTTTTTTTCACTTTTAGTTTGGTATGCCAAACACTCCAACATATGCAGATGAATAAAAGAAGCATCCCAAACCTTGGATGCTAAGAATGTAATCTTAACTGATTCTGAGGGATAAGGTATCGCAAAAGCAGGGTAGCTGACAACTAAGATACTTCTGATTCTTCTGGGTCACTGTGTTAGTTCTTGGGAGTTATATGTGGGCTGAAATAAAGCAGGTGTTTAGTCCATTTTGATAAGGAAATGTCAGCTTTAGTCTATGAATACAATGAAATCAATAAGCTCAACAATGCTGTGAATGGGAGAGTTGGCTGAATAAGCTGGGGGTTGAATCCCACAGCTCCATTTGGAAAATAATAGGTGCTCTCAATGACTGCCAGGGTGAGATTGTATCCTGGGTGTTGCCAGGGATGCTTAAGGGGGTGTAGGAGGGCTGGTAACTGTTGGAGCACACAGCAGCAAACCAGCTGGCATCAGCGAGCCCTGCAGCTCAGACAGAGAAGACCTCTGAAATGCAGATCCTACTTCAAAGCTAATGCAAACTTCAAGGCTTTAAAGGCAGTTCTGTATGGAAGAAGGCCAAAAAATGTTTCACAGATATCTTCTGCAATACTTTGTGTCCCTCTAAAGCCAGGAGGTGTTATATACAAGTTATAAACTCGGCAGGGTTCTCTGGTAAGGATGAGTGCTGAGGACAGCAAGTGCACTTGTAACAGATACCTCGAGTCCTCTAGTAACAGGAGAAACAGGAGAAAACATCACTTTTCAGGTCAACTTGACTTTCATTTTCCTGTGTTTGGTTTATTTGCATGGCTGGCGTCCTTGTTTGTGCAATGTTTTTGCCTGCCTTGCTATGCCAGGTTTATCAGGTACCAGCCTAGCTACCAGTGCTAAGAGGCAGCAAGGAATGGAGGGAACTATTCACCAGTGAGGATGCAGCAATTCAGCGTGGAATAGTGCTTGAAGGAAGGGTGTTTCAGATCCTGGCACCTGGTCCATCGCCTTGTACAGATCTGAGTACTGCGGTGATTTTTTTCCTAGTGTAGTAAGCTAAAGAGATTTCAGGCAAACTACTCTCTTGAAGTGCATAGAAAGCATTTTGATGCAGGAGGTGTTATGATACATCAGTTTATCCTCTCTACCTACTGTATGACTTTGTCTCATGAATTTTCTTTGACTTTCACACAACATCTTCAAAGTGTGGATACAACTTCTTTGTTGTGTTTTTCTTCTTCCTTTGATAAAACTACCATGGATTCTGGATTGCATCCTGCATTCATGTTCATGAGCTTAACATTCTTGTTACTTTATGGATGCCAAAAATGTTACTCTGGTTCACCCTCATGTAACTGAAAACAGAATCAAGCTTTTTATCTATAGCTGTGTTTTGGAAATCCTGTCAAAATAGTCTTTTTTTTTTTTATTTTAATTACATTGCTGTTCAGAGACAGATCTTGGGATTTTTTTTGTTCCTTTCTTTCTTGACAACCCTAGAGACAAAGGGTACCAACTGTGCAGAGCTCCTTGAAACAGTAGTGTAGGGTAAGCAGCTCCTGCCTTCTGCACAGAGGACACTCAGCAATACCTCTCCCGATATACTCTGGTTTTCTGCCTTTCCAAACCTCAGCTGCCTGGGGTCAGTGCCCAAGTGAGCACACTGGCACGGCCACCGGCCTTGGGTGAACCACTGACCAGGTGGAAACACTACACTGTTTCTTATTGGCATGTGGTAGCCTCTGTGTTGTCTGACAGATGCTTACGTGCACACACGTGTGTGCAGTGCTTAGGACTGGCCAGCCTCTGCGTGCTAGAAACATGTATGTCCAGAGTTTCATAAAGCAGAATGGGGTCATCTTAGTTTCTGTTCCTTATATTTCCGGTTGTGTAGGAGTGTGTGAAGTTTTATTAAATGGACTGCTTCATCTGTCAGTTCTCATGTGATGCATTCACATGGCTACAGAAGAGTCATGCTTATGGAGCACATTCATAGCAGGGTTATGAAACACAGCTGAGTAGATTAGATGCCTCAGCATTCATGTGACTGCTTTCTTTCCAGCTCCCTTGTCTCTGTGTGTGACTTTCCTACAAGTCTTCCCTACCCTCGCATCTAGCATTGGGTGAGGTTTCTTTGCCTTTTTTTTCATTTACTAGCTATTTTCCCTTTCAACAGGACTGCCTGAGGCTGGATGAAGTAGTAATACTGAAGATTCTCAATTTACAATTCCGAAATTATTTCCAATGTTAATATAGTATAACCTCATTGTAGTGGTTTTGGCCTG
>WBNH01003936.1:0-21528 GCA_013401255.1 Urocolius indicus
TTTCACGTTCAGGTATTTTTTGAGACCTTGGTGCCCTCCCCTAAAGGTTCTCCAGCCGTCCCCCCCCCACCCCGTTAAACTTTCCGTTCGTGCGGGCTGCCCTCTTGGAGCTCGCTCTCTCCCACGCTGGAGAATGCCCTGGCTGCTTTTTGTGGGAGCCCGTTTGCGTTTTGGTTCTTTAAAATCTGCCATGTTCTCTGCAGTTAACAGAGAACGGTGCTTTTGGCTGGCTCTTCAGACAGCGCGGGGCCGCTTAGTGCGAGGGGTGTTTAATTAAAAAGGGTTATTCTTTCTTTACTGTCTTCTTTCTTTTATTTTTTTTCCTCCCTTCCCATCTCCGTTTCTGGGATAGTTTGTGACTTGCAGCGTAGTGGAGTCTTACAGGTTTTACCACGGAAGGCAGGTTAATTTATGGGGTAATCTAGTTGTGGGTTAGGTGTGTTATTACTCCGAGCCTAAATTGTACTACTGCAAACCAACCGTTGTCAAACACGGGGCTGGAGTAGGATCGCGGTGGCTTTTACCACCGCTCCTCAGTCGGTCTGGGTTCCGAGTGGTGTGCTGCTGTCAGCAGGCAAGAAGGGATTTCACTCTCTGCGATAGCTGTCATCTTCTGAAGCGGTCAGGCTCTTGCCCTGGTGGAACTTTGTTCAGTAATGGAGGTAAAAATCCACACAAGGTTGTTGAAATAGCTTTACTGCCTTATAAAAACAGCGTGTTTTTGTACTCCAGCATCACGATAAGTAGGCAACTTGTCCTTCTGGCCCTCCTCATATCTTGGCCAGATTGCTACTGGAAGGAGTTTCTTCTTGCTTTGCATTCACGAACCTCTTTTGATTTGCTTGTTGCATAAGCATGTGTTGTTTAATGTGGAATGTAGAGACTTTCTTTCAAAGAGAGGAAGCCTCAAGAGAAGCAGTTAAGTGCCCCAAACTGATTGGAATGTCTTTTTTATCAAGTAGGTGGCTCTTTACACCAAGAGTTTGAGCGCAGCCGACACAACAGGGATGTGACTTTTGAGAGCTATCAGCAGATTTTAGCAAAGAACAAAGGTGCTGAGAGAGTGGATGGGCTGACCTTAGTGAGGAGCAGCCTTCACTGTGTTGCTGTTAAGATCCTGCTGGAATTTTAGGGCTCTGTGTTGTTGTTGTTTTTTTTTTTCTGTGTTGTTAACCTTGTGAAAAACTCTGCTTTTGGTTGGGGCTGGAATTTTCCATGCTTGCTTTGCCCAGAGTTGATTTTATTTCCCCCCCCACTTCTCCTTGTGAAGCTCGAACAAACGCAGGGAACGTTATCCCTGTGCAGATTACAATAAAGAACAGATGTTATCTAATACACCTATTGCTAGGGTATCACAAACCGCGACGTGCAAGTGAAAAATCACACTTCTGCGGCTTGGCTCTGCCTTTTATCACTCGGCAGAGCCACGGCTGTTTCCTCTGTTTGTGAGGTTTTGACAAATTCCCCACTTGTCCGCGTCGAGGGAAGCCTAGTGGCAAGGAGATGGGTCTTGGAGGACACTCTGAGGAAGAGTTAAGTGCAGGTTTACTCTGCCGTTCTACTGCGAGGACTGCTGTTCCCTTCTGCTTTCTGAATGTGTTCTCTCCTGCCGTTCCCAGGTTTTCCCCCCATCCTTGCCCTCCTCTGCGTGCTAGGATGAGAAGGAGATGGCCTCTTGCTCAGAGAGACACCAAGTGTGCCCCCTGTGAGGGCAGAAGGTGCAAGAGGCCTAGATCTGTGTTGCAGAAATAGACAGCTACAGAGGAATTTACTGCCCTTCACACCGTTGTGGTGTAACGTGCGGTGGTCTTTCCTTCTCTGACCCTACAGAAGCCTGTATTGAAAAGGAGGGGTTTTTCTTCCATCCGCATGCTTTCTTAAAACTGAAAAGCCTAGAGGAGAGGAGATCTAGAGCAAACAAAAGCTTTAACGTGTGTGTGTGTGTGTGTGTGTGTGTGTGTGTGTGTGTGTGTGTGTGTGTGTACAGTCACATCAGCATAGCAGCCGTTACCTTTCCCTTACAGTCCAGCTTCCCACACATTCCAAGACCAGATAAGGATTTGCACGTGGTGGTGGTTGTTGTGGGTTTGGGTTTTTTTTATCTGTTGTTTTAGTTTCTTGAACAAGGCCAGCAGCAGAAACATTTGCTCCCTTTGCAGGATCAGTCTGCTGCATTTTTCAAGTGCTTCTGGAGTGCACCAGGTGGGAGCTGAGAGGAGCAGAGATGCCGAGAGCTTCAGCTGGGCAGCGGCGTCAGATCAGTTCCTTCCCCAGAGAAATGGCTGCTCACACTTTTTAACCGTTGGTTTCTGCTCGGATGAAAGAGTTGCCACTCCGAGTTGGCTTAAAAAACTCTTCTCCTTTCATGCTGTCATGTGTCTCAAGTTTTTCTGTAGCTGCTGACAGCGAGATGAGCAGAATTGATACTGGTGATTCAGATACGCGCACAAAAATAGTGTTCTGGGGAATGTTAGCTCTTAGTGTACAGAGCAGTGTGAGTTTAGTGCCTTCTCAGTGCTCTTTCTCTCGCTCTTTAATGCTAGTTGTTCTTACTTCTACAAACATTTTGTTCGTGTTCACCCTTTGGGCAAGCAGATAATAGTTTAATGTGCTGGAAAGTATCTGCAGTGGAATCATATCTTTGTCAAATCGTGAGCTGCCTTTTTGTTTTATCGGTTTATGGATTTTTCTTTATCGTGTTTTGTCATAAAACTTCTGCCACTGCATTATTAAACAGCAGAACTCTGTAGTAACTGTTTTGGTGGTTAAAAGCTATCAAACAGATACGCTGCTTTTCTGACATCTTTGTGTTCGTCTAATTTTGGAAGCAACACAGCTTATGCAAGAGCCTTTCTTCTCCTTTATTTGTGTGAAATGTTCTAGCAAGATGTCAATTTATACGCTGTTCTAATCAGCCAGTTCGTTAGCGTTGTGCTGCTGGCTGGTATCAGGCTGCTGGAAACCTGGGGTGGCTGTTGCTGGTGAATTGTGCTCCCAGAGTATCGGTGGCAGCTGCAAGCAAACAAGTTGATGTTGTTTTTATTTTTTTTCTGAGGTGCAGTTACCTTCCTCTTGGCAGTTTGGAGATAACTTTTTTTTTTTTTGTCACTCGGATGGAGTTTGGGGTGTTTTTTTGGTTTTTTGCATTAATTCCTTTCCCTCCTCGCCCCAGTGTAGGGCTCCCCAAAACTGCAGGCTGTACATCTTTCCCTTTGACACTGTGCAGCACCGTAGCCCTCGATCTGGCTGTGATCTCTCTTTGTTACCGCAATAGCTGTGGCTTTATTTTCTCTTTTTTTTTTACTTGGAAGCTCAGACATTAGGAGCTTTCCCACCCTCCCCCTCCCAGTCTAAGACCATTCTGGTGATACTCACTTAAGTCGTGGCTCATCACAAAGAATATTCTGGCTGCAGATCTGCTGACTTGCTTAGACCTCTCTGCAGTATGTTACAATGGACATTGGCCAAGTTATCTTAAGATTCATGGCGTGGCTAGAAATGCTACAAGTGCATGCCACTAAACACACTTACATGCCTTGTGTTATTGTCTTTAGCATCCGTCTACATGTTTCTGTACATAAAACCAGCTCTTACATGGATCTCCTAGTACTAAAAAATCATAGAGTAGACTGGTTTGGGTGGGAGAGGACTTTAAAGCTCACATAGTCCCAGCCCCCTGCCATGAGCAGAGACACCTTCCACTAGCCCAGGTTGCTCCAAACCCCATCCAGCCCGCCCTTGGACACTGCCAGGGATGGGACAGCCACAGCCTGTCTGGGCAACCTGTGCTTATCTGCTGCTGTAAATATGTGTTCTTCTGTGTAGAATAGAATAGTTCAGCTTGAAGGCACCTACACCAGTCATCTCTTGATGATCATTTGAAATGCTCTGAGGTGACGCAGGGCTGTTATCTGATCAGTTTGTACTCAAAGATGGCAAATCTCTCTCTCTCAGCCATTTTGTTTAAAGGCTTCCTGATTCACAAACATGTCATCTGATCCTTAGCATGTGTAAAATCTCTTTTTTCCCCCTTTGATTTTTTTTTTAACCCAGCAGACTAGTTGTATTTCCATCACGACTGTTTATTTTAGGCTTCTTGTGCACGCGGTTGCAAATCCATATTGCCTTTTTCCTTCCCTCCTGACCTGTCAGTGTATGTCGCATGTTCTCCTGCCTTCCCCACCAGCATCTCCAGGCATTCGGTGTTTCTGAGCTGATCTGCAAGGCTGCTTCCCTTTCTCCATCTCAAGCTTTCCAAAAGGCTGACACTTACAAGAGCTGTTTTCTGGTTGTGCCGAGGCTTTCTTATGGTTTTTTACCTTTGAGTACAGTGTTAGCATCTTAGTTTTTAAAACCAAGTGTTACTTGATCTCTCTTAATCTCACTACTTCTCATCTAATTTGTCCTGCAAACAGTGGAGTCTCCCCAGAGTCTCAAGTTGTATGGTCTGGAAAAAAAAAAATACCTAGTTTTCTGTAGAAACCTCACGAGTAAAATATATCCTAAAGAAAGTGACACGGAGAGAGGGTTTTGGCCCTTTGCCCGTATCTTAATTATCCAGTGGCATTTGGACTGTCACATTTTTAGACTGAGTTTCTTGGTGAATTTGATCCCTCCACAGCTGCGATTGGCTTAAACCCTACTGTAAATGAAGAGGGTATCATACCAGCGCCGGGCCTGGATTAACCGTCTTGCCCGAGCTGTTGGATTGCTGATTGCCTGGATCGTATTCCTTTGGGTTGCATCCCCGATTTCCAGCTCCATCTGTAACTGCCTGGTTTGCCCACGTAAGCGTACGATTGCCTTTTCTTGTTTGAGGATGATGGGTCTCCCCGAGTTGCAAAGTGTGGCTTTTGTGGGAGGAGAGGGGGAGCAAGACAAGCAGCTTCTGGGCGTAAAAAGTGCTCATTGAAGGCTGTGCTCCATCTGTAGAAAAGAATTGTCAGCTCTTTTAAAGAAAACTGGATTTCTAACTTCTCAGTAGGTTTCAGCCTCCTTAGAGTCTTGGAAATGGGAATTCGTTGGAGAGAAGGATTTTTCAGCTCAGTGTCCAGCATTGCTTTGCTGAGTGTCTAGAGCACATTGATAGGGGTTTAGGGGAAGTCTTCCTGGCTTTTTAGTAGCCCTCCTCTTTGTGTCCCAGTTGAACTTCTGGACAACTGCAGTCACACCTCTGTAAAAGCAAGGAAGCCAAGCCCGTGCCGTGAGAAGCAGGAAAACCTTTTCCTCTTCGTGCCCTGCATATGTGGCTGCCCCTGCCTGTATGCCTGTGCATGCTTTTTTGGTGAAGAATTTCAAACTGAAATACGCCTCAGCAACTCTCAGGCCTCACGTGAGGCCTTCCAAGCGATCGTATCTCTCAAATAGCCAGCGTGCTGCCTGAAGAGTTGCTGCAAACGTTTGGAAGTCTTGGCTCACCGTGTTTTTTGTTACCCTTGGTTTTTTTGGCACGTGAAAGCACTTGTTCTTAAGCCGTGCTAGCTTATAATATTATCTTTCTGGTGCAGCTGAGGAGATACTGGCGATCAGGGTGGAATATTCATTTTCTTTTCCATAAACGTACTAATTATCCCTTTGGGTGAGATCTCGTCTGCTTTTTGTGCTTGGCACAGTTACTTTTCTTTTTCTGGCTGGCCAGGAGCACCTTGCTCCCACAGATGGGAATGCTGTCCTGGAGCTCTGAGCTGGCTTTTGCAGAGGGTGCCGAGCATTTTCTAGTCACCCTGGTGAAATGATGGCGGGTTTGTGAGAGAGTGTGCAGCAGATGAGAACAGTGGAGTAATTTGAGTCAGTGCAGTGCTTGTTTTGCTTTCCTGCCCATAAGGTAAATGTAGGCGCAGTGAGGCCGCTAGTGTGAGTGCTCAGTAATGCTACTTCCACGTAGACAAGCCAATAGTATGTTTAACTTTAGTTGTATGAAGTAGCATGTACTGTCACAGATGTCTTCAGGGTCGTTTTGTATTGNATGCATTCGGTGTTTCTGAGCTGATCTGCAAGGCTGCTTCCCTTTCTCCATCTCAAGCTTTCCAAAAGGCTGACACTTACAAGAGCTGTTTTCTGGTTGTGCCGAGGCTTTCTTATGGTTTTTTACCTTTGAGTACAGTGTTAGCATCTTAGTTTTTAAAACCAAGTATTACTTGATCTCTCTTAATCTCACTACTTCTCATCTAATTTGTCCTGCAAACAGTGGAGTCTCCCCAGAGTCTCAAGTTGTATGGTCTGGAAAAAAAAAAATACCTAGTTTTCTGTAGAAACCTCACGAGTAAAATATATCCTAAAGAAAGTGACACGGAGAGAGGGTTTTGGCCCTTTGCCCGTATCTTAATTATCCAGTGGCATTTGGACTGTCACATTTTTAGACTGAGTTTCTTGGTGAATTTGATCCCTCCACAGCTGCGATTGGCTTAAACCCTACTGTAAATGAAGAGGGTATCATACCAGCGCCGGGCCTGGATTAACCGTCTTGCCCGAGCTGTTGGATTGCTGATTGCCTGGATCGTATTCCTTTGGGTTGCATCCCCGATTTCCAGCTCCATCTGTAACTGCCTGGTTTGCCCACGTAAGCGTACGATTGCCTTTTCTTGTTTGAGGATGATGGGTCTCCCCGAGTTGCAAAGTGTGGCTTTTGTGGGAGGAGAGGGGGAGCAAGACAAGCAGCTTCTGGGCGTAAAAAGTGCTCATTGAAGGCTGTGCTCCATCTGTAGAAAAGAATTGTCAGCTCTTTTAAAGAAAACTGGATTTCTAACTTCTCAGTAGGTTTCAGCCTCCTTAGAGTCTTGGAAATGGGAATTCGTTGGAGAGAAGGATTTTTCAGCTCAGTGTCCAGCATTGCTTTGCTGAGTGTCTAGAGCACATTGATAGGGGTTTAGGGGAAGTCTTCCTGGCTTTTTAGTAGCCCTCCTCTTTGTGTCCCAGTTGAACTTCTGGACAACTGCAGTCACACCTCTGTAAAAGCAAGGAAGCCAAGCCCGTGCCGTGAGAAGCAGGAAAACCTTTTCCTCTTCGTGCCCTGCATATGTGGCTGCCCCTGCCTGTATGCCTGTGCATGCTTTTTTGGTGAAGAATTTCAAACTGAAATACGCCTCAGCAACTCTCAGGCCTCACGTGAGGCCTTCCAAGCGATCGTATCTCTCAAATAGCCAGCGTGCTGCCTGAAGAGTTGCTGCAAACGTTTGGAAGTCTTGGCTCACCGTGTTTTTTGTTACCCTTGGTTTTTTTGGCACGTGAAAGCACTTGTTCTTAAGCCGTGCTAGCTTATAATATTATCTTTCTGGTGCAGCTGAGGAGATACTGGCGATCAGGGTGGAATATTCATTTTCTTTTCCATAAACGTACTAATTATCCCTTTGGGTGAGATCTCGTCTGCTTTTTGTGCTTGGCACAGTTACTTTTCTTTTTCTGGCTGGCCAGGAGCACCTTGCTCCCACAGATGGGAATGCTGTCCTGGAGCTCTGAGCTGGCTTTTGCAGAGGGTGCCGAGCATTTTCTAGTCACCCTGGTGAAATGATGGCGGGTTTGTGAGAGAGTGTGCAGCAGATGAGAACAGTGGAGTAATTTGAGTCAGTGCAGTGCTTGTTTTGCTTTCCTGCCCATAAGGTAAATGTAGGCGCAGTGAGGCCGCTAGTGTGAGTGCTCAGTAATGCTACTTCCACGTAGACAAGCCAATAGTATGTTTAACTTTAGTTGTATGAAGTAGCATGTACTGTCACAGATGTCTTCAGGGTCGTTTTGTATTGTTCAGGTAACCGTTTCTGGCAGAATTATGCACAGACATGAAAATGAGGCATGTGGCACCAGTGCTGCGTTTTTAATGTTAGACAGCTGCTTCATGCTTTGAATGTCATTGCACAGGCTGAAAAGATACATCTCCCTTCAGCAAGGCAGCCGTGGGGAATTGGGACATACAGAAAGAGCCACCAGTGGTTGTTCAAGCCAGCATCAAGCCTTGCAGGAGGAGTTTCGGTTCATGGTTACTTACCAGTTCTCTGAGACGGCAGCGTGTTTGCTACAGATCATCAAAGGTGTTTTTAGTTACCTGGCGATCTCCCTTCGCCTTTGAGATGCATCTCCTCTTTGGAAGGTCTTGCTCCTCCTCCAGGACTTAGGCTATCCTGGAACACCAGTTGTTCTTCACTTGTTTCACGATGCTCTGCTACTGAAATGAATTACTTTCTGTAACATAAGGAGGTACATCTCTCTAACTTTGTTAGCCTTTTGCCTTGTCTCTTTGTTTGTTTGTTTGTCTTCTGTGTTCTGCTTGCAAAAGGGAACAAAATGCCTTTTTGTACCTTGTTAGGCAAAGCTGAGAGCTGCAGTACAAGTGCTGTCTCCTGCTTTTCTGGTGTTTCCCGTGTTATCTCATATTCCCTTCTGTCCTTTTCCCCCTCAAACACACTTTCTTTCACCCATTACCGTTTCCATGAAGCTCCTGCGTAGAAGGAATTAAGACCTTTGCTTAATATATTAGGCCATACCTATTCCCTTGTAAATCTAAGCTGGAGCTGTAGTGTGGGATCACCTAGCTGGGCAAAGAACATGCTAAGGAACGAGCCTGAAGCTTCATGCTTGCATCAAATAAATCACACATCTAGCACTCTGTGTTTGAGGGCACGCTGGAACTTCATCTTCAAAGGCTTATCTTCCAAAAATAAATTGCATTAGGATTGCCTTTTGCTTCTATTTGCACACATGAAAGCAATATAGTAAGAAGGTGTTAAGGCACCTTTTAAATGTGTGACTCGAGTCAAAGATAGGCTCGTAGAGCTCTTTCATGAGAAACTAAATTTGTGGAACACGAAAAGCTTGGCTTGTCTGCAAAAATACCCTAATGATCCAGAACCACATCACAGCGTTGGTCAAGGTGTGCCAGACCGATAACCCCTGACCTCACCCCCTTTTTCCAGGGATCGAAATTGCAAGATGAAATAACAGCATCTCTGTCGATGGAAGGGGGCACTTCTAAAGGGAGGCTCCTGAATCACGCTCCAGCAGCGGGTAACAGTGTTCAAAACCCTGAACAAGTGGCCCGGCTTTCGAAAGTGCTGAGCGGTCAGAAGCTCCTGTTGAGCGCAGTGGCAGCTGAGGGGTGACTCAACATTTCTGAAGATCGCTTCCACTTCAGCAAGAGCTTTATTTGCTCGTTCTTCGTCTTCTGAAAGTCAGCAAGCAAAAACTCCCATTCATGGCTTGAGGGGTGCGGAGGATTGAGCCGCGCGTCTAATTTTAAGCGTCTCTTTATTTAAAGCTCTTTCGGCTAATAGCTCGATCGAGTAACTTATTTGTGATTACTTAATGCATATCTATCTGGGATGCTGGTTTGTGTTTAAAGAAAATGATGTTCTATTCTGTTTTAGCTGGCAAGCTTTTACGGGTTTATGGGAGTGTGGGTTGCCATGGAGAATGACTGGCAGGTTAAGCTCGACTTCAAAAAGAGGCTTGTTGAGTCGAAAGGCAAAAAAAAAAAAAACCAACCCTGAGCAATCTGAGGGAGAAACTTAAATAGCTAGGTAAAACGATCTTACTCAAAGTTGTAGGTGATTGTTTTCCTTTGGGAAGAATTGGGTGCAGAAGCAGCCTTACAAAAGAAGAAAGCTATTGAAAATGGAACAGAGGGGAAGGATTTGCGATGAGATTTGTTTTTCCCCAAGCACACCAAAGCACGCTGTATTTAAGTTGAAATTGGAGAAAATATGAAATAGGGAAGACTTTTTTCCTTTTGTAATTGTGCTAGGTTTGTGTTACAGTGTGGCTTTGATGAGAAGGGAAGCTGTGCATTCGCACCGTAACTCGCATGGTGCAGTCGGTTTCTAAGTGAACGTCCCGCTCTTCTTCTTCTGCAAGGCGTTTGTTTCCAATAAGTAGCTGCTACTACTCTACCTCTAAGAAGGTGGAAAGTTCCAGGGCAGTTACAGGTCTTCTAACGGGAGGTGTTCCTCAGATAATGTGAGCAGTTTGTTGAAATATATTTTATTCAAGTTGCTGAGAACAACACCTTAGTTTCAGACAGGCTTGTGTTGTAAGCTCACTCAGAAAATGTAAATCTAGGGAATAATCACTTGGTGTTGTTTGCTGCCAATTTCTCAAGAAACTCAGACCGTGTAGCTGGTAGAACGGTGTCAGTGGCTGACTACCTGAAGCCAGAGCTGCATGAAGAACCCAAGCAGCTTTCTGACAACGTTAGGCTCCTTTTCTGTGAGTGCACAAAACCTGCTGTCCTGTGTTTCTGAGTAAAGCAAAATAAAGGGAAGTAATTGGCTTGTTCAGAATTGGGAACATCAGATCAGATCTTTTAATTAAAGAAAACTTGAGAAGGAGAAGGTCTGCTGGCTTCGAGGAGAATGACTTCATGACCAGAACCCACTGCAGGTTCTTGACAAATGGAGTTTAAAGGCCAAATGTGTTAAGAGGGACTTACTCCTTCTCTTAGTTTGATTAAGTCAGTTCTGTTTGAGACATCTTGGAAGTGTTGTTTTTTTTTGTTGTTGTCGTGGCTTCAGTTGATTTGTCTTGACCCAGAAGAAGCTGGATCTGAACAAGTAAAGACAAAGGTGCCAGCTGGGATTTTCATGTCTAAGGATACACGCAACACTAGTTTACATAAATGGGAATTATAAACGGGCCAGGTACAGTTTTTGACTTTCTGATTAGCAAGGAGAAATAAGAGTTAGTCTGAGGCCAGAATGTAGCTGAACAGGATTATGAAATAAAATGGCTTGCACAGGATTGTTAAATGAAGATGACAGATGATTCTGGTGTGCGTTCACGCTTCTTGGCTACCTAATTTTGTTTAAACCAGTGCCCCTTGATTCCCAGTCACTTGGTTTCACCCTGCCAGCGTACACCATAGGAAATCATTGTCACTGATCTCGTTTTCCTGATGCGGAGCCTGTTCATCTAATAGTCCCTACCTTTCTGTATGTACATACTATGTGTACATAAGCCACAGTCTGTCTTTACATATTGTTACTAGGGGAAGAATATATCTAAAACCGTGCAAGCAGTGTCTTAAGCGTGTTTTTACAATCATGGGAGAAGCAATGCAGCTTTTTTTTTCCATGTGCTTTTAATATCCTGCACTTAGCTTGAAAATAAAAGAAGCAAAAGGCCACAGACTTCCTTAGAAACATGATCTGCAATTTGTTAAAACACAATTCTAATGTAGATATTTTTTCCTCCTAGGTTTTACCAAGAGACAGTACATCTAACACTTAACTTGGATCACCTCTTGTTCATCAGCTTGAAAATCATAACAACCCCCAAAACTGACATTTGATCTGAAAGAAAAGGCTGTGATAAATGGACAATATGTCTATTACTAACACACCAACAAGTAATGATGCTTGTCTGAGCATTGTTCACAGCTTGATGTGCCATCGACAAGGTGGAGAGAGTGAAACTTTTGCAAAACGTGCAATTGAAAGCTTAGTTAAAAAGCTAAAGGAGAAAAAAGATGAATTGGACTCTTTGATTACAGCTATAACCACAAATGGAGCTCATCCTAGCAAGTGTGTTACAATACAGAGAACGCTGGATGGGAGGCTTCAGGTTAGTACAAGTGAAAAATCAGATGTTTTCCTCCTAGTGAAGCTGGAGCAAAAGTGAGTGGCGCAGGATCCTAGAGTGTTGAGGAAGAGTAGCTCTTCTCTTGCCATCCCCCCCGAGCCCCCGTTTGTAGGCATGTCTTGTGGCAGGAGCTCTGGACGGCTGCAGTGGTTGATGAGATTTCATTTTTTTTTTTCAAAAGGAGCAGAAGGCGTTGGATCAGCCGTTCTAAACGAGCGTGTGTGTGGCAGTAAAAAGCAGGGTCACGTAACAAATTCGGCTGTCTAACCTGGCATTTTCGCTACAAGCTTCTGTTAGCTCTGTGTTGGTCAGCAGTGTGAAGAAAGACCTGTGATCCCTTGCTAAGGTACTCCGAGGAGGCTGCACTGAGGATTCACGTTAGCCTTACATCGTCAGTACTCAGTACCTGTACAGCTTGGGTGGCGATCTCCTTGTTCCAGGACAGATGTCATGGTTGCTGGCTAGCTTTCTGTCTACCCTAGAAAGCAGTTTATTTATTTACATTTTTCAGTATAATGGATTGGCATTCTTCTACTTGTAAATTCCTTACAGTGTAGCTCAGTGCCTCGTTCCTCTTCTTCTGGGGCAAAGCTCCTTCATCATCCACGGTGGGGAAGGTGACCGTGCATATTACATTAAGCACAACTTCTGCTTCTGCCATTTTGTATCCAGTATTTTTGGTTTTGTTTTTTTTTTTTTTCCTTAAGTGGTGGCTTAACTTTAGCAAAACCCGAAGAGAATTTTGTTTCTGTTGAGTACAGAACTGGAGTAAACTACACACCACCTTTTTTTTTTTTTTTTTGGCCGTTTCTTCCATATTTTGGTGATGGAGAGAGGTTGTGTTGTTTTGTTTGTCCTCTTCCAGCTTTGCTCCTTGCTAAAAGTTGAAGAGAAACGCCTTGCTACTTTCCCAATCAACTTTTGTGTCTGACTTTTTAGGTGGCTGGTCGCAAGGGATTCCCTCATGTGATTTACGCTCGTCTTTGGAGGTGGCCCGATCTTCATAAAAATGAACTCAAGCATGTTAAATATTGTCAGTATGCTTTTGACTTAAAATGTGACAGTGTCTGTGTAAATCCTTACCATTATGAGCGTGTAGTATCACCTGGCATCGGTAAGTGGACTCTTGATCTGAATGGAACAGTGGGAATAGAATGTGAAATGTTTTCCTTTTGAGTGCAGAAGATCCGGGCCTCGATTAGAAACATTAACCTTTAGTGATCTAGTTGTAAATTACTCTCGGATGCTCTTGTCCATCTGCTTAATGGAATTATTCTTTTACCTTCGTTCTGAGTTTGAAAGAAGGGTTTGTGGCTTTTGCTGAAGCCTTCCTGTTGGCTTACAGTTAGTGTGGGTCCTAGGAATAACTTAGCAGTAACTCAGCATTGCTAGACTTGTGATGGAGGGGGTATAATACGTAGAGTGTGTATAACTGACCTGTAAAGGCTTATGAACTTGATGTTCGTTGTTGAAGGTCTCTGTGTGTGTAATCCTCAAGACCCCCTTTTCTTTTCCTTCTTTTTAAAGATCTCTCAGGACTGACACTACAGAGTTCTGGTAAGTAGTTCTGTCGGCTGTTGCATTTCTGTGGGCACAAACTCTGTTAAACCCTTCCATGTTTATGCAGTTTATCCCTCTTTTATTTCCTTGGGAGGGAGTAGAGAGAGCAGATGGAAATGAATTTGTCTCCCTAGTTTTGGAAAACCAGTTAATTGTCACGTGAAAGACAAGAACTGATTAATTCCTTTACGTTGGGGCTTCAGTTCAGCTTGCAGGTTCGTTCTGCGTTTGTTGCCTGCAACGTGTAAAACCCCAACAAAAAAGAAAAGCAAAAACCTTGCTGTTGAACTCTGCCAGGTGAAAGAAAAATCAACCCCAAACACCCAAGAGCATGTGCACCTCTGTGATGTATTAATTAATTTAGTTGGGAATAATAAATGCTTATGATTTAATAAGTAGTTTAACAAGAAAGTAACAGAAGTGATGTAATTGTTTATTATGCAATTGAAGGAAGCAGTCTGACGTTCTTGCTCTCCCTGAAGCTGGAGAGAAACCGGGCATTCGGTGCCTAACGAGCAGAATTCAGAAATCTGAGTTGGTGCAACTGGCAACTGCTTTATTTAAAAACTGAGGGGTGGTTTTTTTTTTTTAATGCCTTCCAGAAGAGAAGGAAATTCGGGTCATCCAGTGTGTCGAGCACATTACTAGCAGTACTGTAATGGAAATGACTTAGAACTTCCCAAACAACCCAACGAGCTTTAACTTGTGTGTGCTCATCTCTGCTGATTTGCATTATTACCTGTGCCTTCTGAAAAGTGATCCCTTTGTGCAGAGTCAAAGCAGTTAAATACATAATAAGTGTTTCCTTGTCGTACTACATTTGTTTCCCATCAGGAAGCAGGGGATTACTGTCAGGTTTTAATACATTTAAGGCTGCTTTAAAGTGAGCGTTAAGCTCGTGTAGTGTAAGGGGTTTTACTTGAACATCTTCAACAGGATATATAAAAATGAATTCTTGTAGTGGCCATGGGAGTAATTTCCCTACACTGTATGTGGAGCGTTCTGAATGTGTGGCTGTGTTTTAAGTGCAGTGTTACATGGCCTTTGCTTGTGAGTCTGGCGTTTCTAGTCAATTTGGGCGTCAGTTGATTGAAGTTACTGAAGGGACACGTGAAGTTTTTAATGTGCTGTGTACACGAGTCATGTTTTCCGTGGGAGTTTTGTGTACTTTCTTACTTGTGTAATAGCAACTGATTTCCTAGCTACTGCACTGGCATATATTTAGGTGCTTGTTTTTTATTAACCACGTCCAGTCACACAGTGGTGGACTAGAAAGCAAAATGCTATTGGAGGCTGCTGCGGTGGGTCTTAATAGCAGTGAGCAAAATAAGCAGTTTGCTTTTCCATCCAGTTATGCTTCCGAACTTGCTGCTGCTGACTCGAAGTGTTTATTTGTAGTTTACAGGAGTCCCTTTAGCACTGTTTATAGAGGTTAAATCCTCCCCACCCCCCACCCAGTAACTTAGTAGTGTCGTTACTGCTTGGAAGCAGCAGTGCAGTTTGTTGTTAAATCCTGAGGACACTTTTGCTTTGCCTGTGTAACCTGTTTGCCTCTCCACAGGTCCACCAAGCATGTTGGTGAAAGACGAATATGTTCATGACTATGAGGGGCAGCCGTCGCTGTCATCTGCCGAAGGCCATTCTGTCCAAACCATCCAGCATCCTCCAAGTAACAGGGCATCCACGGAGCCTTATAGCACCCCAGCCATGTTAGCTCCTACTGAGGCTAGCACTACCAGCACCACTAATTTTCCCAACATTCCTGTGGCTTCAACAAGTAAGATCATTGAGATTGTACGAAATACCAAACTCTGGAAACGGGGAGGCTCAAAGATAACCACTGATTTTGTTTATTTTTGGGTTGGTTTGGGGTTTTTTTTTGCATGGGAACTGTGCTGCTGCCACACTCTGCTCCCAAAGCGTGTGGCAGCGTGATCTAGGCAGGCTCGTAAGTGTTCACGGGAGGTGTTGGGGTTACTGTTCCCGGTGACTTGGTCTCTCCTCAAGTGAGACTGATAGGAGCGTTACAGACTCTGGTTTCAAAGTCTGCGTGCCAAACCAATGCCAAAAGTTCAGTGATACACAGTGTTAAAACTGGCCACTGACAAAACTCTGGGGTTGTTATTGATAGGATTGCTGTAGGAATGGAAGAATTGTACCCTTTTCTTACCACAGCAGGTTGTAAGGTGGCAATATATGAAGAGGTTTTCAGACAATTCTTCAGTGTTTCGCAGCTGACAAGAGGAGTCTTCCAGTTTTTGCTTACTTTTATAATGGCGCACTGGACTGCCATACTGACAGCCCTCATTAGTGTTTTCGTGAGCCCACTGGAGTGCTGCCTCGAATTTTTTTCCTGGTTTTCCATGTGCATTTGGTACGTGTGCAAGAGTCTGGCTCGTCAGCATGAAACCTCACCCTTCAGCAGAACAGTGCAGCAGTTACCTGACTGTCCTGCAGCCCTCGTGCAGGGAAACGATGAAGTTTGGAGGGGTTTCACAGACTCTTTGTCGCTTCAGTAGCAGAGATGTGTGAATATGATGGGTTTTGTGTTACCAGATTTGAATTACGTTGGCACGGTGTTTCCATAATGTTCCTCAGTTTCAGACGACAGCTTTTTTTGCTGAAACTCATGGTGGTTTTGCCGAGCTGAGATACGGGGGGTGTGTGTTTGTCTCCAGCAGAGAGAAAAGGCTGGGCGGTTTAATTGCGTTGCCTTTGAACAACAGTTTATAGTCAATAACTTTTCCTCATCAGCACTATAATTGTTGGAGCCAAGTGGACAGGAAAATAAAAGCTCGTGGGTTTTTTTAGGTTCTAGTTGAAGTTTTCGTCGTGTTAGATTCTGCTGGCCACGCCAGCTTGAGAGTGCAAGTGTGCTTGTGAAACTGCTGATCTGTTTAGTGTTAGTGGCTGAGCTGAAGCCTTTTAAATTCAAAGTCCCTTAACCTCGTCTGAAATCTCTGTAAAAGCTGAGACGATTCTTGAAGTATTTCCCCAGGAACTTTCTCAGGGAGGAGTCCAGGCATGAATGCAGCTCTACTCAAGCACTGGTGTAAAAAAAACAAACGCTTGTCAGTATGTTTAGGAGGGACACGAGTTTAAGCAAGTGTCCTCCTTGGGAACAGTAGTTGTAACATGCTGAAAAAGAAGCAGCTTACTGGACCTACTACTGGCCTGGTTTGGATTTACACCAAACCTCCTCCAGCTGTGGTATTCACTGTAACCTGTGACATCTCTTCTTCTTTCCCCTCAAACTGAAAACCGAGATGTGAATGAAAGAAAGATGCGACTGATAAACAGAGTTGTCTGTGTAAACCATTAAGAGTGTCAGAGTCAGAATTAGCTGGTGCAGAGCATCTTGCTGCAAGTTTCCAAGGACACTCTGGTGGGTGGAAAAAAATTACTGAAACCGTACTTTCAGGAGCTGTGGATTGCAGTGCCCTTAGTTGGGTGTATTTTCCTGCCCAGTAGTGCTGAGCTCTTCTTAATTCAAATTTTGGAACGTTCATGAATAGGTAGTGTGTTCTTTTACCAGGTCAACCTACCAGTATATTGACAGGTAGCCATAGTGATGGACTCTTACAGATTGCTTCAGGGCCTCAGCCAGGAACTCAGCAGAATGGGTTTACAGCTCAGCCAGCTACTTACCATCACAGTGAGTATATACATATGTGTACTCTTCTTAGTTTTCTAAAACCAGATTCCAAATGTTCAGGAGAAATAGAGAATTAGAAGAGAGATGGGGTAAAAACTCCCTTAAAAACCAACCACNCTTAAAAAACCAACCACTCCTTTAATTTTCTAGACAGTACTACAACTTGGACTGGAAGTCGGCCGGCGGCCTACACACCCACCATACCTCACCACCAGAACGGCCATCTGCAGCATCACCCACCTATGCACCCTGGACATTACTGTGAGTAGTGCATGCTTTCAGTTTTGTTGATGAATGTGGGCCTTTTTGTAATTATTCTGTACTCCCAACTCCTTCTCTCTTTTTCACAGAACTAGCATTACAGAGTTTAGGATATACTGACAGATGTAAGAGCTTGATGGACTTTCCTCTGTTAAAGCAGCAGGGATTACACATATAGTGATGCCATCTATATTCCAGGTGTCTTGCTATGCCTATCAGTTCTTTTCTACACCTCTGTCTTTAGGGCTTTTCATAGAGTCATAGAATGGTAGGGATTGAAAGGGACCTTGAGAGATCATCCAGTCCAACCCCCCTGCAGAAGCAGGTCTACTTAGATCAGGTCACACAAGAACATGTCTAGATGGGTTTGGAAGCCCTCCAAGGAAGGAGCCTCCACACCCTCCCTGGGCAGCCTGGGCCAGGGCTCCCTCACTGAAACGTTTCTTTCTTATGTTTAAATGGAACCTTTTGTGTTGCAGCTTCATCCCATCACCCCTTGTCCTGTCACTGGATACAACAGAAAAAAGTGCTGCCCCAACCTCCTGACACCCACCAGTGAGATATTTGTAACTATTAATGACATTTCCCCTCAGTCTCCTCTAGTCTAAACAGCCCCAGGTCCCGCAGCCTTTCCTCAGCAGGAAGATGCTCCAGTCCCCTGAGCATCTTGCTGGCCCTGCACTGGCCTCTCTCCAGCAGTTCCCTGTCCCTCTGGAGCTGAGGAGCCCAGAACTGGCCACAGGACTCCAGATGAGGCCTCAGCAGCTCTGGCAGAGCAGATGGGGAGCAGAACCTCCCTTGACCTATTTGCCCTCCCTTGCCCACACTCTTCTTGATGCCCCCAGGCTACCATTGGCCTTCGTGGCCATGAGGGCACGTTGCTGGCTCACGGTCAGTTTATTATCAGCTTACTGTCTTCCTTTGTGGAAAAGGCAGTTGATTCAGAATGTGTTGCACGGGTATTTACCTTCTAAAAGTTGCAAATTCCTGGCTGGTTTTATTTTTTAGAAGTTTTGGAGTCGTCTCTCATTGATGTCACAACCTACATTAGGCTTTGGACGATGTGTGTCCATGTACACTGGGCAGCCTAAACGCTGTGTAAAAAGTACTTGTGAATAAAGTGATCGTACCACAGCTTGGTTCGTAAGTACATATTTGGCACAGAATCCCAGAATGGTCAGGAGTTGGAAGGGACCTCTAAAGATCATCTAGTCCAACCCCCCCTGCCAAAGCAGGTTAATCTAGATCAGAAACTTGAACATCTTTTTTCATATAGTAAATAGGGCCAGAACCTCTTTGTTTTAATGTACAGGAGAAGGGGAGACAAAAAAGAAGTGACTAAACTTCTAGTTAAGTGTCTAGCATAGTACATGGTTTCTAAGACTATGTTGCAGAAAACTGTCCTGCCCCAATTCGAGTTTTTCCACGTTTTGTGGCAAAAGGCTGTTAACAGCTCTGTATTTCCTAATATAGCACTTAAGCAGATCACGTCTTTGTGGCAAGCGTTGTTAGTGGAGGTCAGGCTACACTGTGAGTTCGTGTTAGAATGACTCCTCAACTTGTCTCCGTCAAGAAAATTGTGGCTATTAAGTGTCATTACTTCGTTCTGTTGGCATCCTACTTCCTTTGTCCTCTTGCTTGTCAGAAATACTAGGATGTAAAAAGTTGAGTGGTGCTGCAGATACTCTGTAAAACGTTTCTGGGTGCGTGTATCTTTCCCATAATTAATGTTTGTAACGGGCTGGTGGTGCCACATAGAGCTTTACTTGGCTGCTGCCATTTCTCACTTCACAGAGTTGCATGTTTTGACACCTACCAACGTTGTGCCGGTTCTGACATCTTGTTGAAAAGCTGCTGTTACTTAGAATACTATGTTTAAGTCTTTAGTTCTTGTTCTCTGCTGCTTCTGAGGAACCTGGTTGGTTTATAAAAGTGGAGAGAATAAACTGACCAATACCAGGACCGTGTTCACTGTGTGTTTTCTGGGTCCTCTAGGGCTGTTTTTGCATCTTTAGGGAGTGTTTCCTATAGGCAGATCCACAGCATGCTGGGCAACTTGTTCAATCATTGATGAAGCTAATGAAGTGTGGTTTCTGACTGATTTATAAAACACATGCCTCTGTACAATGATTCTCTCCCTGCTCAACTTGGGGGCAGATATGAGGCCAAAGTCCTGTTTTTATTACTTCTCCATGGTACATCTGGTTTCTGCTGTCTCCTAGAGCTGGGTCTGGCGTGAGCAGTGTGCAGCCTTTCCTCCTGAGATGCTGAAGGAACTCTTTCCTCTGCTCCTGCATTTTCAGGAAGCCTCTGAGAGTGTAATTCTTCTGTGGGCATTTTTCTCCCCTGTCAGATTTGGCCAGTTGATACGGAACTCAACTGGGATTTATAACATTTGACATCCTCACAAGTAAAACAAGAAAGGAAACTTTACTCTTCTTTGTGTAAAACACGTTTCATGTTTTCTTTTAAAGGGCCAGTTCACAATGAGCTTGCATTCCAGCCTCCTATATCAAATCATCCTGGTGAGTAAAATCTAACGTGTTACACTGAGTATTGTGGCAGCTAATAACTTTCTGCTTTGAGTCTGGTCTGTGGGTTTGGTGATGGGTTTTTTTTTTGAGGTACTCTGAAATCTGTGAGATACATATTCAAAAGGGGAGGAAAGAAGAAAAGGAACCATTTAGTGGTAAATACAATGTTGAATTCAGACTTCTGTTTTGAAGTCAGTGATGTACTCCGTGAACTGGATTTAGTCTAGATTCTCAAGTCAAAAAGTGCAATCCTCAAACCCACACTGACCAGGCTTTTGCCACAGAGGTGTTTGAACTCTGAATGTCCTTGGTCCAACAGTTGGCAGGGTGCCTAAAGTGGTACTTTTTGCCTACTTAGAAAGTCGAGTTTAGGTCATGCCAAAGCTCTCTTGAATCTATGATCCAGGAAGATCCTGCAGGTCCCTCTTCACAGGCAGGTAACACTGGAAGACAGGTTATTGCCCTGGCTAGCATTTCCTCTTTGGACCTTTCCATATGAGCTTCCTCATTCCAAGATTCTTCATTAATGGTAGCAGTTTGTGAAACCCAGGAGGTCTTGTCTTGTGGGATGAGCTAGCTCCCGTGACAGGTGTGAGGTGGTCTTCTGGTTTTTAACAGCAGCAAAATATTGCCTGTGGAGGCAATAGTTGAGAAGCATAGTTGAGAAGCCTAAAAACTTAACCTATTTATTCATTGCCTGATGCCTAAATCAGAAGTAAAGCTGTTGACAACTGTTGGCTGAATTTAATTGTATTTATATTATTTAGTACATCTTTTTCACCCCATAGATTTCACCCTGTCAGTCCTCGGAGACAGGAGTGTTTATTGAAAAGGACAAAACTGAAAGGAATTCAAGCACCTTCAATTTGTTCCTTTCTAATAAAAACAGTTCCACAGTTTGTTAAGATAAGTAGGTGTGTTGTTGGGTGCTGCAGTTGGTGATGGAGTACCACTTACAGTACAGGAGAGTTCTTTTTCCTCTTGGTTTATCAAGCTGCTGTGCTTAGGGTCCTATCTTATCAGCTCTTCTGCTTCCCTTATTTTTTACTACCCTGTAGTGCTGATATTCTTTACCCTCACCAACAAGCTGACTCTGTTTACCCTGTTGTGGAAATGGGCCCTTATAGTCAGCAAAGGTGCTTGAGTTCCCAAAATCCCTTGACTTAACCTTGTGGCGAGTTCAGATCGTAATGTGTCTGAAGAGAGAAGCTCTAACATTTCAAAACATGCACAACAAAGCCTGCAGAGGGCTTGACAAGCCAGTTGGTCCAAGGTAGCACCAAAGCAACAGCTACACACCTACAGAATGGCTTTGTGTGCTTTGTCAGGTTTCCTCACATTACCAGAGCATTTGGGTTTTGGTAGCATGCTCCAGGGAGGCAGTTTCCATCCCTGGTAGCTCCTTCCAAGTAGCACCTTCCCTTTGTAGATGCTTTTTCCAAGTAGCACGAGTTAAAAGTCACCTCTTTGCTATTAAACATGCCATTTTGTTCTCCTCCCTTGCTTAATACTTCCTTGTTTTATCCCATCCTGACTTTTTTGTGTGTGCAGACAAGATCAGTATGTGAACTTTGATGTTTTTTCCCCATTGCCTTGCTTTCCAAATACAGTTTGTTTTACAAGGAGGACAAGGAAAACTGTCTTCACTTAGGAGGTAGTTACTCTTACATCTTAGGCCAGATCTGTTTGAGAGTTAGTTTCTGTCAGCCTAGCCATGAACAGGCTTGTGTTTATTGCTGCTTTATGTTAAAGGAGGACAAAATCCAGCTGTAGTCATCAGGTGCAGAAATGCAGATCATAGAATAGTAGGGGTTGCGAGAGGCCTTTAGAGATCATCCTGTCCAATACCCCTGCAAAAGCAAGTCAACCTAGATCAGGTCACACAGGAATGTGTCCAGGCTCCAAGGAAGGAGCCTCCACACCCTCCCTGGGCAGCCTGGGCCAGGGCTCCCTCAC
>WBNH01003936.1:21564-36035 GCA_013401255.1 Urocolius indicus
CACAGGACTCCAGATGAGGCCTCAGCAGCTCTGGCAGAGCAGAGGAGGAGCAGAACCTCCCTGGCCCTGCTGCCCACACTCTTCTTGCTGCCCCTAGGCTGTCATTGGCTTCTTGCCCACGAGGCCACGTTGCTGCTCATGTTTAGGTTACTACCAATCAAGACTCCCAGGTCTGTCTGTGCAGAGCTGCTCTGCAGCAGGTCACCCCCAGCCTGTCCTGGTGCAGGGGGTTGTTCCTTCCCAGCTGCAGGACTGTGCTCTTGTCCTTGTTGAACCTCATGAGGTTCCTCTCTGCCCGACTCTCAAGCCGGTCGAGATCCTGCTGAATGGCTTACAATATCTGGAGTTATAAACTGTAGAGAGACTTGGAAGATCTTATGTGAGACAACCTGTAGCACTGATGCGTGCTAATATAAACATGATGAGCCCATGCTTGTTGCAGCATGCAGTATTCCTCTGTTCCAGCAGACGTGTGCTTGTCAATCTGAACTCACTTATGTGAACGTGCACTTAACTCCAAATGACAAATGCAGTTGCAGGAGGCTTTAATTGATTGTCTGGAAGGGGTGTTGTTGTACCTTACAGTCAGTCAATTGTATATGTGTTGTATGTGTAATGCTGTTCCTCACAGTCAATTGTGTGTATTCTTTAGCTCCAGAATATTGGTGTTCCATCGCGTATTTCGAAATGGACGTGCAAGTTGGGGAAACATTCAAGGTCCCTTCAAGCTGTCCCATTGTCACTGTTGATGGATACGTGGATCCTTCTGGAGGAGACCGTTTCTGCCTGGGCCAGCTTTCCAACGTGCATAGAACAGAAGCCATTGAGAGAGCAAGGTATTCTGCACAGCCCAAAGCTCCACCTCTCTGTGGTGTCTGACAGTCTTTTGCCCTGCCTTCAGTGTGTTCCTCCCTTGTTGAAGTGACGAGGGTGGTGTGTGTGGTTCTTTCAAAGCAGAGTCTGTCTTTCTAGGCCACTGCTGTAACGCACTGGAAGTGCAGGCTGTGTGACAAAGACCTTCCGAGCTTTGCAGCAGTGTGTTGCTTTTCATGGCCTTCAGAAGCTGTGCCTTCAAGGATAAAATTAGCTACTCGTGCCATTGTGTATGCAAGCTGAGCATGAGCTCTCCACACCACAGAGTGGTGTGAGAGTGACTGCAACATGCAGATTTGAGAAAGGTTGATAGAGAGCTCGCTGGGTTTTCATTCATTCATTCCCATCAGGCACGGGCCGGGCTCTGATGTGGAAGCACAGACTGCCACAGCAATCTTGCCGCTTGTTTTTTCCCCTCCCTCTCTCTCTTTGAAGTGAGAAGGAAGACAACGATCCCATGTCTTGAGAAATGGTGAATTGTGACAATCAAAATGCAAGATTGCTGTGAAGGGATCCAAACAAACATACGGTTCTGCATTAAAATGGGGCTTTGTGCTGGTATGGGTGACTTTATGCCCTAGAGTGCTTGTGGGATTTTACATTTCTGGCCAGAGCTGCATGTCTTTGGTACCCCAGCTTTGAACTGCCACTGAGCTACTCCAGTATCGTTGCTTCCATGCTGTATGTTTTCTACAGATCTATACATTGTGTTACAGATGTTTTTTTACTTCACAGATTTTGTGTAGCAAGATAAATTTAAGTATTACCTACCACTTCAGGTCCTCGCACGAGTGGGGTGTAAAATCAAGTACCACAGATTAAGCTGCCGTGGAATTGTTTGCGGTTTGTGCAGTCTGATTTACAGCGTGTTTACCCCTGTGCATTGGAATTGTCTTTCTTTTTGAGGTTGCACATAGGTAAAGGGGTGCAGTTGGAGTGCAAAGGAGAAGGTGACGTGTGGGTCAGATGCCTCAGTGACCACGCAGTCTTTGTTCAGAGTTACTACCTGGATAGAGAAGCAGGGCGTGCGCCTGGGGATGCTGTCCACAAGATTTACCCAAGTGCATATATCAAGGTTGGTGTGATGTTCCTTGGGTGGAAATGGCATACAGAATCACAGAGTCCTATAGGTGGGAAAAGCCCTTGAAGCTCAAGGAGTCCAACCATTCCCCCAGCACTGCCACAGCCACCACTGTGCCACCACTGTGCCACCACTCAGCCTCACAGCTACACGGCTTTGGGATCCCTCCAGGGATGGGGACTGCACCACTGCCCTGGGCAGCCTGGGACAGGGATTGGATTGACAGCCCTTTAAGGAAGCATTTGCTCCCCATCTCCAATCTAAACCTCCCTTGGAGCAATTTGGGACCATTCCCTCTTGTCCTGTCCTGTATGTTATTTGGGAGAAGAGACCAATACCCTCCCTCTGGCCACAGCCTCCTGTCAGGGAGTGTCAGAGAGTGCTCCTGTCTCCCCTCAGCCTCCTCTTCTCCAGGCTCAACACCCTCATTCCCTCAGCCCCTCCCCAGCACCCTTGTGCTCCAGCCCCTTCCCCAGCTCCGCTGCCTGGCTCTGGCCACGCTGCAGCTCATCTGGCAGTGAGGGGCATTTGTTTCTTGTAAATGAGGAAGCTCCAAGTAACTGAAAGAAATGTAACTTCACTTTTGTTTCTTCTGGTAAAGAAATGTGACAAGTTTCCATTTGACAGGTCCTTTAAGATGACTTGGGGAAGGAGACTCTTTAAAGTCACTGTAAACTGAAAATGTCATCTAGACACTACAAAATAACTAGTTTTTTATGCTGTCCAAACAATCTTGACAGCATTTCTTGGGGGGGGTGTGTTTAGCCTTACATTTTTACTAAGATTATTAGCGTAGGTTATCTGTTTCTCCAAAACAAAAGAAGTTTGGCAAGTGTGTGTAAATGGTACAGAAGTGTAAAACGCACGAGTTGAAGTGTTACCAGAGTGAAGTGATCCAGAAGTCACAAAGTTGTATGGAAACAAGTTATTTTTGGGAGATCCTTACTTGAGCACACTTCTGCCAGACTTGAAACTTGAAACGAACCAAACCAAACCATCATTCTTGAGTCAGAGACAAACTGCTCGAGGTTTGCAGGGATTTGTTTTCATCCGTTTCTTTAATCCTCAGTTGCGCAGGCAGGTTGTGTAGAGAAGGTGAAAGAAACTCCACTGGCGTATGTGTGAGTTTTCCAGCAGGAGAGCAGAGTTCCTGTCTGTATTAGTGCCAGACTTGATCACAAAAGGCACAAAACGCCACCCGCCTGGAGCCTGTCTGCAGGAACTTCAGGCCTGTCAGTTATTGGTAGTTCTCTTGAATGAAAGACAAACACATTTCAGCAAAGAAGAGGAAATCCCTGCAAAGTTAAGCAGGACTTGCTGGGTTCCATGTTTTATTTCTGTGCCTGTTTCCTGGCAGTCCTGGGATTTCACTGGGAAGTTGGGGTTGTATCAGCCTGCGGCATCTTTCAGACTCAGATCCTGCGGTCACTTGCTCACCGGGAGCTGATTAAGGCAGCACAGCTCAGACAGGTTCTGGCATGGCCAGTTGTGGCAACGTCCTAAGAGATGAGTCTCTTAAGAGTCAGCTGTAATGGATTCTTTCTGTTAAAAGCTAATCAAAGAAAGTTTCCTGTTACCCAAGTGTATGGTGAGGCTGTTGAGGTTGCTTCGGGAGAGCGGAGAGGTCCCAATAATTGGGGATGGGACTTGAGGAATTCTTTCTTTCATTGATTTTGCTCAGTCTGTGTAGCTTGATTGTGGTTTTTTTTGTTGTTTGAAGGTGTTTGATTTACGCCAGTGCCACCGTCAGATGCAGCAGCAGGCTGCCACCGCCCAAGCTGCTGCTGCTGCACAAGCTGCCGCAGTGGCCGGGAACATCCCCGGACCAGGATCAGTAGGTGGAATAGCCCCAGCTATTAGTAAGTACATAACCTGCTCAATCTCCTTTCTTTTCCTCTCTTCCCTGAAAACTATAACACAGCTCTCATCATAGTAGCATTCCTCTAAGGCTCCTCCACAGCACTGGCGAGCTTGGAATGAGGTGACGAGGCTGGGGCTGGGGTGGCCCCGTGGTGAGTGTGCTCCCTCGCTTCCTGCCCACCAGTTTTCACTCTGTAGCCTTCAGGGGAGAAACCACTGAGATACGGGGTGTGGTAGCACCACCTTGTCACTTTAGCCTTTGGGGATGCTTTGACCTGGAGTGGAGCTCACAAAAATGACCTTTGAGACCTAAGCTCATTAAAGTGTTACTCATAACGATTTGGGGATTACTGGGTGACAAAGTCCTCAGAGAGGTTTAAGACAACTTGATGTTCTTGAGAAGAGGAAGGAGAGAGTGCTGAGGGTGTTTTTCTTTTGTTTTGAAGTTACTCTTGGCAACAGTTTTCTTCGTTACTACACCGTGGATCCATGAAATTGTACCTAAGTACTTGTCAAAGTGTGAGCACTTGGATACCTTGGGCTGCTTTTTATGTGCCATAATGTCCTCTGGGTTCCTTGTATTGTCCCGTGTCTCTTCCCAGCCCTCCCACAGACCCAGGGAAGGTGTTTACTTTTTTGTCTGAGCCATTTGAGGTTTGCCGAGTGTATTCATCCGTTTCATTCTGTTAGACGTCCGTCATGTGATCTGTTAATCCAGCTTCCTGCAGGTGGTCGGTCCCAGTTCTTAGAAAGCGCAGCGTTTGGCAGAGCTCGGGAATAACTGTTTTCTTTTGGACTGTGTTTCCTCAGTAGGGTTTAACATGTGTTTTGTCACGTGAGGCACTGGCTTTCATCACCTTCTTTTATTATAAAGGCGTTTTACGTCCCGGCAGCTTTTCAAGAGTGCTGAGTGGCAGTTGAGGGGGAGGGGGGAAACAAAAAGAGTAGTTGGAAGAGAAGCAAACCAATTGCTGTGCGTGTTGTAGCAGAGCTGTAGGAGCGGGGATGGGCCTTGGCTGTAGATAAAGCAGGAGGCGAGCAGACAGGAGCAGCCAGCCACGGAGGTGATGAAGCACGTGTCTGTGAGCACTCACTGGAAACCTCTCCCGTTTAGGTCTGTCAGCTGCTGCTGGGATTGGTGTAGATGACCTTCGCCGCTTATGCATACTCAGGATGAGTTTTGTAAAAGGTTGGGGACCTGATTACCCAAGACAGAGCATCAAAGAGACACCGTGCTGGATTGAAATTCACTTACACCGTGCCCTCCAGCTTCTAGATGAAGTACTCCATACAATGCCGATTGCAGACCCACAGCCTTTAGACTGAGATCCTTCTGCTGCACCGCCGTGGGTCAGGAATGGGGGATTGTAAAATACAGTTCTGTTTATAACCTGAAGATATATTTTACTTTTGTTCTGCTTTAATCTTCTAAAAACCGGGTTTTAAAAATGCGTTTGCCGCCTTGCTCTCAGCAGAAAGAGAATGAACGTGCAGGAGGGGGGGTTGTGGTCGTTTCTCAGAGCTTAATTGCCACAGTACAACGGCTCAGGGCTCGAAGCGAAAGGTGAAGGCCTTACAAGAGACCCCCCACAGGATTGGGTTTGTTCCCTGTGACACTTCCCTTCTCTGTGCTGGTGTCTTGGCGATACGAGCCTCACGGGAGCCTTTTGTATGCAAAGTATGTGTTGAATATATATTTATACCTGAAAATCCCTTCTAGTAGTTGTGAACATTTACAACATTTAGAGCAACTTGAAAATTCCAGCTGATTCGTGACGTTCTCTTTGGGGAGCAGTAGTTAACAGGAAACCTCTTTATTTTGGTGGCTACCTTGTGGTGTTTTTTCCCAGATTGAAAGCCGTAAGAAGCTGCCAGGAGAGTGAGGGATGAGGCGTAAACGTTCTTGGCACTGGCTAAAAACAGCAAGGGAGAGAAGAGTGGCGTTTCCTTCACTAGTTTTTAAACAAAACAAAACCAAAAAAGGTACCTTAGAGTTTTATATGTGGAGACGGGCGAGTTTTAAAACACTAAAGGAAATGGGCTCGTTCAGTGCCGGCACTTGAGTTGACTGTGAGGTGAAGCACCCACTCTGCAGAGTTGCCACTGAAACCGTGTAACGAGCAGCCTGAATGGCAGGAGCCTGTTTTCACAGCTACTACTGACTCCCGTGGTTTTACTCCAGGAGCAACAGACTTGGCAGGTGTTTTAAACACGGTCGCACGGCTTCTTTGTTGCCCACGTGCGCCACTGCGCGGCGTTCAGGCATCACAGCTTGAGGATCCGTTCCTTCCTTCCTCTCTTTCATGTACCGGTTCACCATTTCCACTCAGGGCAAGATGGCAAACTTGTTTTTATACCTCTTGGTTCTTTCAAGCCCCTCTGCCATCGAGGACCGTATCAACTGGCAATGACTTTGTATAGAGAATTTATAGTAGGAAAAGAGAAATGCCAATGTATTGACTGTATGACAGACGCGATATGTATGCTTCCTCCCCTAGCTAATAGCCTCAATAAAGTCATCAAAACCCCAAAATGTTTTTTAAATAAATATAGTTTGCTTCTCCTAACCTGGTCCTGCACCTTTGAAAACCTCGAGTGATGGATTTACTTCCCTTTGCAAGACCAGCAGCAGCAGCCAACAGCGGTAGGCGTCTTTGTTGGTTGAACTTGCTGGGGAGCAAGCCCCGCCGCTCAACAAAAAAGCCTGTCCTGAGGGTGTCTCATGGGGTGTGAAGAGGGAGCAGGAATCCCTGGATTTCCAGCACATCTGCAGGGGGTCAGAGCTCAGCTCAGCAGGGGCAGGAGTACGAAGGCTCCAACTTCTGTCCCTCCAGCACTGCCATCCCGCTCTGCCCACCCCTTGTGGCGGTTAACAGAGGCACAAGCCTTGAAGGAGACCACTGGAAGCTTTCTGCCCTGTTTGCCGTGCGGTTCGAGACACCTCTGGAGGGCTGTGACACACCAGAGTCTGGATATCACAGAGCAGGAGCGTTCTTGAGCAGCTGACTCTGTTGTGGAAGCTCAGAAGACAGATGAGGTGGGAAATGGACAAGCCTTCCCCAGGCTTTCATTAACAGCGTCGCCTTCTGCCCGTGCAACTTCTGGTACGATCCCTTGTTTTTCCCTCTTGCGTGGCAACATCTTGATGGTTGGAAAAAAAACAGCACTTGCTTTTCTCCAGGTTTTGTCCTTAAAACCTTCTTCATTTTCCTTTCTCTCCTAGTGATCTGGTTTGTCTCAAACCCAAGCTGCTTCAGGTTCTTGAGGTCCTCAGAGGAGCAGCTCAGTTACGCTTCACCTGCAGCTGGAAACTCAATTTGGGGTAAGGAAGGAGAAGCCTGCCCACACGTTTTTCTTGCCAGCCTCCCGTTTGAGTTGACTGCCCTGCTCTTGCTCTGGGTTCAAGCTGCCTCAGTGTTTGGGAAGCCCATGAGTTGCTTCTGACTGAGTGCTCGTTTGACGAGGAGTCCGTGAGCTCTCCCCGAGTTTCACGCGCTGGCTTCGCAAGGCGCTTCCCTTGGTGGGTGATTGATCACTTTGTGGCTCCTTCCCAGGAAACCCTCCGTGCCAGTTGCTTAAGGTTTGACCTTTGGTGAAATAAGCAAAGGCTGCTCCTGCCTGGTGGTGTTTTTGCCTGTGTCACAGTCAGAAAGAGCCCTTGAACACCATTTCATTCTGCATATGTTTCTGGAGTGTCCTTGAGTCTCTGCCTGCAGCAGGTGCTACCCACAGTGGAGTGTTTAGATGACCAAAAATGTTCAGAACGGGACAAGAAGACAACCTGAAGTGAGTTGATTGGAACCACGGAACAGCAGGCTGTGCACTGGGAGAGATCTGGACAGTGAAATCAGAAATCCCGAGCTGGGGATTCGTCTCACCAGCTGGGAATGGGTGAGGGGAGAGACTTCCCTCCTTAGTTTTCCGCTTGATCTTTGTGCTTTTGCTTCTTGTGATGAGGCATAAGAGGCAGAATGGACTGAAAACCTTTCAAGCAGCAGCAGCACGCTGAAGCTTTCCCAGTCTGGCATTTGTGTCTGAGATTCAGAGAGGAGCCTCAGCCCCTTCCCGGCACCGCGTCTCCTCTCCCCGTGCCTCGGGTGCCGAATACAACACGTACTCTCTCGCTTGGCCACCCGTGCTCCCACATCTGCTCTGCTTCAGTTCTTTGGGTGAAGCCGTTCCCTTTGGTGTTTCTGCCCCCTGGGTGGTGGTGCCCTGGTCAGAGGGAGCACCGTTGCCTTCAGCAGAGCTGGGAGCAGCACCGCGCAGTCCATCTGGCTTTAGCCCCATGGTTGGCGGGTTTGGAAGAGACGATGTTTAATGCTGACAGGGTAGAGATGGAGGAGAGGGAACCTCCGTGCTGGAATGGTTCAAAACCCCTGATTGCCCCCCTCTAATTCCCTGGGTGAGGGATGTATGTTGTTTCATGTGACGTTTCTGGGCTTGGTGAGAATCCCGTGTGTGGGGAGCAGCCCCGGCTGCGCTGTAACCCCCTTTACGAAGGGCTGCAGCCTCTGGCTGCTTTCTAGAGAGTGAAGGAAAGCATGAAGGAGACAGTCACCAAACGGGTCTTTAGCAGCAGTAGTCGTTGTACCTGTGTCCAAGTCCTGTGCCTTACCTTCGAGACCATCTTTCCTTCTTGGGACACTTGTAGAGACGACAGTGTCCTCCCTGCGTAGCTCAGGGTCAGCCGCCTCCCTTGTTTTCCCTGTGCTGGTGTATGGAGGAGTGGGCTTCTGCCTCTGAACCCGTCAGATGTTGGTTATGCCCCACTTTGATGGTGGCCTTTGGTGGAGGCGTCTTTGATCTCTTCTTGGGAGAGTGAGCACTTTGGAAAGGGCTGCCTGCTGGGTTTGCGTTGTGACTGTGCTGTGCAGGGTGCCTGGGAGCACTGGCCACCCCACAGCCAGCCCCTTCGAAGGCAGACAGATGGGGCTGCCTCGAAATAAGATGCAGAAACCCCCTTTCCTCTCTGCCTTCCCCTGCCAGGCCTCGTGCTGCTTGACATCTCGGTTCAAGCAGAGGGTGCTCCAGTCAGGTGGCGTGAGGAATGCAGCGTCTGAGGGATTACTTCCTCATTTAAAGATGGATCCTACCGGGAACAGGAGCGTTTCTGCGTCTGCAACGTGTTGTAGAGGACCATGGTGCTGCTCTGGAGACTGAGATTTGCCAGTTGACGATACTCGTGAGCACTAAGCTGGTCCCTTCCACCCCTGACATGACTTATTGGCGCTTTAGTCCTGGACAGGGAAACGGAACCAAGGCAAAGAGCGTTCACCACTGACGTAGGAGCCGGGTGCTGAGCATCTCCCTCCCTCCTGCCATCCAGCTGCATAGGGCTCTTGTCCAGTGCACGTGTCTGAGGATGATGTGAGAGCTGCCACCGTGCCGAGGTCCTCGAGGCCTCACTCGGCTGCCCAAGTGTCCCTTGGTGACATCCCCCTGGGAACTGCCACTGGCTAAAGTGTCCAGAGGGTTTGGCCCTGTTGGCTGCTGTTGTGCCTTGTGAGTGAGAACATCGCTCCTAAATTCACAGGGCCTCGAATTTCAGAGCTCACCAGAGCCCACCCAGCGCTTCCCTTGCTCCGGTTCCGGTTCTTTTTTCTGCATCTGTTTTGGTTTTTTTTTTTTCTGGTGAGCTTGGATTGTGATTCAGCAGGATTTGGGAGCTGTAACCCGAGCCTCCCCGTCAGAGGGAGCCTCGTTTCTTCTGTTAGCCATTGCCTTTCGATAAGCGGTCAGCAGGATTCCCAGTAGTTCCTTTGTAGCTTCCCGTATGTTTTTCAACTAGACCTAGTTTGTGGATAATACACTGTAGTTAACTTTCCTGAAATTCTGTAACAGAGTATGTTTTTGATTAAAAAAGGTAAAGATTCCAGTCTTCGGCTTCTCTTGTTTCATTCAGGGGAGAGCTTGCGCCTTGTTTCTGGCCAGCCACAGCCTGGGGCTGTGTGAGGAGAGGGAGAGCTCCCTGGGGCAGGGCTGCTGTGTCACAGGCCCCTCTCCTCTTCACCCTACCTCTCAGATTCTGGGGTGGAACCAGAGCCAAGCGTAGTGTCCAGGACTCTGGGCAGCTTGTACCCATGAAGTTGGTGGGGCACAACCCTTCTGTGAGTGCTTGTAGTGACGGGAGTTACATCTTTTAAGCTGCCAGCCAAGCGGTGTGTGTGCTGGGCTCACAGCACCAGCTCTCTGCAGCCCGTGTGTGTCAGAGAGTGATTGCTGCCCTGTGTTAAAGGTGCACAGGAGCTCTGCTCCACCTGCCTGCGCAGCTGCCAGGCTGCACAACTCTTCCCGAGGACGCAGAGAAACACCAGCCACCACCAGGCAGGGCACTGGGGAGCAAAGCAGGAGATGGGTGATGCATTTGTGATGCTCTGGGTGTCTGCTGGTGCCAGTACGCAACCTAAGGATAGAGAAGGGGGAAAAGAAGCAAATCAAGCCTCTGAGCCCCAGTGGTTTCAGTGTGAGGCTGGGGGAAGGTTCCTTTGTGGTGGCAGGGCTGTCAGCCTCTGAGCAGCAGCAGGCTCAGCGTCACGGCAGCGTTGGTTGCGCCCACTGCGGCTGCAGGGAGGCACTGGTGCAGAGGTCATCACCTGTCCCGAGGTGCCACAGTAGGAACTGATACAAGTGCTGATACTTCCCCTAAAACATCTTCCTGGAAGCACAGAAGCATCAAAAGCTTGGTGCAACCCACAGATTAATTTCCTGTTGCCAGGACTCTCCTGGTCGGTTGTGTGGTCCCTCTGTGAGCTCGTCATTCACCACCTTAACCCACGTGTAGCTCCTGACCTCTACAGAAACCTTCCTGGCCTCTTCCTCCTGCCACTATTAGTAACCCCTTGGGAACCACTGGCTAAATGTGAAACTGTTGGTTCTCACTCTGGTCCTCCAGAGCACTGAGCAAATACACACTGGCACAGGGTGCTGCACATTTAACTCCCCTGACACAGCTGTGTGGCTGCAGGCTTGGGGTAAATCACAGAGTCCTGTGATAGTGGGGTCTGCAAGGGCCTCGCAGAGCTGCTCCAGCCCAAGCCCCTGCTAAAGCAGGTTCCCCTCCATCAGGGGCACAGGAACGTGTCCAGGTGGGTTTGGAAACCTCCCGAGAAGGAACCTCCACATCCTCCCTGGGCAGCCTGGGCCAGGGCTCCCTCACCTCAATAGTTAGAGTATTTCCTCATGTTTAAATGGAACCTATTGTGTTCCAGCTTCATCCCATCACCCCTTGTCCCCTTTTACAACAGAAAAAAAAGTGCTGCCCCAACCTCCTGACACCAACCATGGGGATATTTTGTCAATATTAATGAGATTCCTCCCTCAGTCTCCTCCAGACTAAACAGCCCCAGGTCCCACAGCCTTTCCTCAGCAGGAAGATGCTCCAGTCCCCTGATCATCTTGGTGTCCCTGCACTGGCCTCTCTCCAGCAGTTCCCTGTCCCTCTGCAGCTGGGCAGCCCAGCACTGGACACAGGACTCCAGGTGAAGCCTCAGCACATGTGGCAGAGCAGAGGACAAGCAGAACCTCCCTGGCCCTGCTACCCACACTCTTCTTGCTGCCCCCAGGCTGCCATTGGCTTCTTGCCCATGAAGGCACGTTGCTGTTTATGGTCAGTTTGTTATCAATCAGGACTCCCAGGTCTCTCTCCTGGTGCTGCTCTCCAGCAGGTCACCCCCAGCCTGTCCTGGTGCAGGAGGTTGTTCCTCCCCAGGTGCAGGACTCTCTCAGGACAAGCTGCCTCTTGCTGCCAGCTGAGCCCTGGCCCTGTTGCCAGTGTGTGGCCCACAGCAAAGCCCCACATTCAGTCTCAGCCGTGGCCTTCCCCCAGCTCTGAGCCTCTGCTCCTGATCCGCAGCCCTGGGGTGGGGGCAGGAGAGTGCCAGCCTGACACAGGCAGCTGCAGCCACCTCAGGGTTTGTGGGTTTTGGTCAGTGTGGTGCCTCACAGCTGCTCCTGCTGTGTCACACCTCACGTTTGTGCCTCATGTCTGGGTCAAGAGGCCTCTGTGCTGCCCGAGGTGCTTGGTATGATCCTGACCCTGACCGCTGCCTGCCCTGGTGCCCTTTGCATTCCCATGAGAGTACTGGGGTGCCCCGAGGGGCACAGGGCCACTGTCCCAGGGCCACAGCCATGCCCAGCCCCTCCAGGATGGGTGCCACTAGATGTCTGTATTGCTCCATCACCCAGGACAGGAAAATGCTGCTGGGGGTGAGGAACAGCAGCCCCTCAACATGGCCAGTGAGGGGATGTCCTCAGGCATCTTCTCCATGACCAAGGGGTGCTGACAGGGGACAGGGACACCCCAGGGCAGCACCTGGCAGCTTGGAGTGGGTTTGTTGATTTGAGGTAGGGGTGAAGCTCTCCCATGCAGTAAGTGCAGAGAAAGCAGCGTTACAGAGCACAGCCACACTGAGGTTCAGGGCAGGCAAAGCAGCACCACAGGCACGAGGGTTTGGGTTGGGAGGGTTTAGGTGCTGGGTTGAGGCAGCCCCAGGGCACAGGGATGTGGCCAAGGACACCCATCACTGCTGTGGCAGAGGTGGGAAAGGGCAGGCATGGAGCATCCCCACAGCACAAGAGGAAATGGACTCTAGTTGCCCCAGGGCAGGTTTAGGTTGCAGATGGGGAACAATTTCTTCCCCAAAAGGCCTGTCCAGCTGTGTCCCAGACTGCCCAGGGCAGTGGTGCAGTCCTCATCCCTGGAGGGATTGTGCAGCTATGGGGCTGAGGGACATGGGTTAGCGGTGGCTGTGGCAGTGCTGGGGGAACAGTTGGACTCGAGGAGCTTGAAGGGCTTCTCCAACCTCAGTGATCCTGTGACCCTCCCTGGGTGCTCCTGGGCAGCTGCCACAATGGACTCAATCCATTATATTTCCTTTCCTTTACATTATGGACACATAGTTAATTGATGACCCAAGTTCACTCTTTCCTTGACTTCAGGCAGCCTCAGCCTCCACATCGCTGCTCCTCAAAGCATGGCACCCCCAGAGCCAACTTTAGACATCCCTCTTCCAGCTCTGCATTTCTCCTCCCCACCCTGTCCCATGCTCATGCAGATGCCTGCTGGCCTCAGGATTTTCTACAGCCCCTGGGTCATTTGCCCTAAACCCTCCCCCCCGCCCCACCCTTCACCCCCTTTTGCAGGTATTTCTTTTAAGCTTTACCCAAGCAGCTCCTGGAACGTGCCACAGCTTTGGAAAAGAAGAGAAGCAAGGGTATTTTGGGGAAAAACAAAAACATCACAAGCTCCCCTNACAGGCACGAGGGTTTGGGTTGGGAGGGTTTAGGTGCTGGGTTGAGGCAGCCCCAGGGCACAGGGATGTGGCCAAGGACACCCATCACTGCTGTGGCAGAGGTGGGAAAGGGCAGGCATGGAGCATCCCCACAGCACAAGAGGAAATGGACTCTAGTTGCCCCAGGGCAGGTTTAGGTTGCAGATGGGGAACAATTTCTTCCCCAAAAGGCCTGTCCAGCTGTGTCCCAGACTGCCCAGGGCAGTGGTGCAGTCCTCATCCCTGGAGGGATTGTGCAGCTATGGGGCTGAGGGACATGGGTTAGCGGTGGCTGTGGCAGTGCTGGGGGAACAGTTGGACTCGAGGAGCTTGAAGGGCTTCTCCAACCTCAGTGATCCTGTGACCCTCCCTGGGTGCTCCTGGGCAGCTGCCACAATGGACTCAATCCATTATATTTCCTTTCCTTTACATTATGGACACATAGTTAATTGATGACCCAAGTTCACTCTTTCCTTGACTTCAGGCAGCCTCAGCCTCCACATCGCTGCTCCTCAAAGCATGGCACCCCCAGAGCCAACTTTAGACATCCCTCTTCCAGCTCTGCATTTCTCCTCCCCACCCTGTCCCATGCTCATGCAGATGCCTGCTGGCCTCAGGATTTTCTACAGCCCCTGGGTCATTTGCCCTAAACCCTCCNCCTCCATTGTTTTTGCTTGTACCAGTTATTTTTATGCCACCTACCTGGAACTCTGCCCTCAGGTCCCAGGAAGGGTCATTTCCTACAGCCTCTGCTACCAAAGATGTTCCTCACCTTACCAAGCACTGGCAGCTGCAGTGAGCAGATCAGCAGAGCTGCTGCATGATGGGGATGAGGAGATGCCCACGGGCACGAAGCTCCTTTCTGGGACATTGAGGCCCCCAAACTCTCCATTCCAACCATTCCATTAGCCACTTTGGCTCCTGAGCCTGGATGTGTTGGTGGTCCCAACCCAAGTGTCACCTCTCTGTGCCAGAGCTATGGGTGCTGTAAAGATCCTCACTACCCACGGAGAAGGGAGTTTTGGTTCCAAGAATGGAGAGGATTTCTGGGTGCAGCTCCCTGCTGCAGTGCACCAGCCTGACAGCCCACAACAAGCACAAAAGCGGTTTCCTTTGGGGCTTTTTTGCCAACTTAAAGCATTGTGTTTCCTGCAGCTTACTGTCCCTCTCTGTGGAGAGCTGAGCAGGAACATCAGAACCCTATCTGGTTTCCAGGAGACAACAGGAGATGCTGAGTGTGGGGACATGCTATTCCAAACACAGACTGCAAGGCTTTCCACCATGGGGCCCGTGACACTACTAGTGAGCAGTATCTTCAATCATAAAACAACCCTGAGATGCTTCTCTGGCATCCCCATCGAACCAGGCCGGCGGCGCCTCCCTCA
>WBNH01003939.1:0-19940 GCA_013401255.1 Urocolius indicus
CCATTCTCTGGTTCTATGAAAAGTTATCAGGAAGGAAAAAAGTTGAACCAAATCACTCTTCCCTAGGTCTTTGAGCAGAGGTTCATCTAGTTTACCAATATATGTTTGTTTTCCATATGGATTCTCCCCAGTCAAACTTTCTGAGCAGTAGAGTTACTATGTGCTTGGGTGGGGACAGATTCAACCATGAGGAATTTGTAAATTGTCCTCCAGGGCTGATTAACAAGGCAGGAGATAATTTCTAGTTTCCATTAATTTGAATGTAGCAAATGGATAGTTTAGACTTGAGTTGGAAGGAGTGATTTCATCATCTAACACCAGCTACGTGCAATCACCTATGTGGGATAAATGACAGCAGCGGGGGGGAAGGGAGCAAAGTGGGCAATAGATATGTACATAGCATAAGGCAGAGAATGTTAAAGGATAATTTTACATCTGGTCAACCTGGCATTTATTCAAACAGATGTATTTTTTTTTAACAAAAACATCATTCTCTTTGGCCTCAGGGGAAAAACAAACAGCAATTACAAAGGGAGTATGTGTTGTACTAGACTCTCACGAAATACAGCTTGTAAAATATTGGCTAGACCAATAAAAGGTATCAAAATATTTACTGTGTCCACTTAAACAATGAAGCAATTGAAGACAATTCTTCACATAAATCATGTGTGAAACATGAGCATGAATCAGCCTGTTCCTGATGTTTGCAATGGTTAAACAAGAGGTAGGCACAAGGACAATCTCTGCACTTGAGCTGGAAGCCTGTGTTTCCCCTCAGCACTGCAAGGCTCTCTGCTTTTTGATAACTGGGATTGAAAATAGAGGAGTGGAAATAGTGTCCTTAGAAAATTTTTCCTTACTCTTTGCACGCTTTGTCCCAAATAAAGCAACTTTCTTTTTTTTTTTTTTGGGTGGTTTGTGTTCCCTTCTGGTACATGCAAAGGACAGAGTCTGCTGGCAGTACAGAGAAATAAGAAGTGACAGCTTTGGAATACTGGACAGCTCAGGCATGTGGTAGCAAAGCCTGAATAGTGACAGCCTTTTACATAAACTTGGTGAAATAGGGATTTTATTTTAAACCCTTTTCTAAAGTTCAGGCTCACCATCTGTCTCATTCAGGAAGATCAACAAAATTAATCTCACATGCTGAAAACAGCTCGTACATCATTGTGGTGGAGAACTCCCAGCTTTAAAGGGATGTGGATGAGCCAAATCTAAGTTACTCAGGACATATGCAGCTCTTAACATGCCTCTGCAGTGTCATAGGATGTGCTCTGCACTAGAGAGTGCCTGCTCACCTTGGGGGATGACATGACCTGTGTGAAGATGATGGAGAAAACAGACAGATGGTACAGGCACAATAATTCCTTCCGTGCCCATTGTTGTCTGGTTTCCTTTCAAAAATCATGTCACAAGGGGGTTTAAGAAGGTAAAAAACACCATTTGTGTGGAACAGGAGGGGTATTCCACTGCATGGAGATAAGGAGTTGCAGATTTTGCAGAGAAGGGGGGTGAGGCTGGTACAGGTAGAAGAGCAGGAGATGAGTGGAACCCAGGTTACCCATGCTGGTACAAGTCCCCAAAAGTGATGTTGACAGAGCCCTAAAATGATAAAATAGCAGATAAAAGAGCATTTGAAGAGTTTGGGGAAGTGTTTTTAAGAGTTGTGAGGAGACTGGATAGGCCACCTGAGTGCAGTCTTCAAGGCTAGGGATGTATGAACTCACTCCAAAGCACTGGTTGTTTACACAGGACAAAAAAAATTCTGGATACAGCCTGGACACATGTAAAAAAGAGTAAAACCTGACAGACTTGAACATCCACAGTCCCAGGAATCCTGATAACGGTGCTGAGATGGAGGGAGAGAGCAGATGCTCGCTCCAGTATGACCACAGTAAATTTATGGATTTGGAGGGGCCAGAAGCCCAAAAGCAGAACGGGGAGTTGAGGGTGACAGGAGGAAATAGCACTCAGAGAAAATACATAGAAGTGATGAGAGGAGCTGAATAAGCAGGTCTGTATGAATCCCACTGTAGAGAGGGGAGGTGAAGGGAGGAAATACCTTTCGAGGAATTTAGGAAGAAAGGCAGGAAAATTAGGCATTAGACAAAACATGGCTAAAATATATTGTAGAGAAGCTGAGGAAAATGTAGGAAAATGATGAAAATGTAAGCTGAAAGCCTTGGATACATCATTAAGAGCTGGCTGGAAGAAGCTTGCATGTCAGAATATCGTGTGACTGAGTCTGATCCAGGATAGGTATGAATGGGGAGTTGCCATGGACAAGAAGTCAAAGTTCAGGAAAGATCTCCAAACCCTTGGTAAAATCAGCCAAAGAAACTTATAACAGGGAAAAAAATAATGAAGCTGCCAAACAATGGTGCCAGATTAGCAATAGTTTTTTCCTTCAATGAAATGACAGGTAATTTCTGATCAAGTTAAACTGTTTTAAGTAATCAATCTTTTAAATTGTTCCTGACTTTGAGTCTGAGCTTGGGGAAAATGTACACGACATCTTCATCAGTCTAGTGGCATTTGTTGGAAAACATAGCTCTGTGTTTAGCTAATCACTTAATTAGAAAAGCAGTAGTCAGCTGGCAGTGAATGGCGAGTCTTTATTTAACAGGGAAACACAAAAATTAGCCATCCATCTGTGGTTTTTTTTTCCTGCTAATTAACTCCAGATATGAAAATTGAATACAGTCTTCAACCTGATTGGTAGTTTGAGTGGTAACAGCAGAGATCAGATAGCAAAAGAAAGACATTAGCAGAAATGAAAGTGATGAAGCTCCTGTATTTTACAGCTTTCATACCTGTCTCTGAAACATTTCTACCTACCTACCTGAGGAGGTCACGTTCACCGTTTTTGGTCCTTCAGCCACACTTCTGGCTGTAAAGGAGCATCAGTATAGGTGACACATTTAACTGAGCTATTACTTTTGCATGAGAAATGTGACTGCACACTGCATGTCAGCAGCAGTGTCTACCTTTGGAGTGGTCCCACTTTCAGAGTTGTTAGTGAGGGCTGGACCAGTTGGTTTCCAGAGATCCTTTCCAACTTAAGCTACTCTGTGTGCAGATTTGCCCTTCGGAGCAGCAGTCAGAGCTGGCAGCCTACCTGATTTTGTTGTTTTTCTCCTCTGAAACACCATCCACCAGCACAGTCACTCTCACCTCTTCCCTTCTATCAATGACCCCTGTACAGCCCACCTCAGGGCTGAACCCAAGCCCTAGACACAGCTCCAAAGAAAGTGGTTGGAGTGCAACTTGTGCTTCAACTTGTGCCTCAGTGTGACTCAAACTATCTGCTGGGATAGTCTGGCATCTTTACTTTCCACTTTCTGATCATTACTATAGCTGAGCACCCTTGTAGCAGAAGAGCAAACTGCCCAAAGGACACACAAACCTGCTGCCATTATTCTGCAGCTGTTCTTACAAATCCTACTTTCTAGTTCCACTCCCAGCTATTATATACCTAATAGCATATGTATTCTGAGGAGCTGCTTTGGAAATTTTAGAGAGAAGCAGAGTCAGGCCACTCTCGCTCAGCTTCAATCAACAGTTTCCACCTCCAACAAACAGCAAAAAGGAAAACCCATAATAGATCTCTGTTCTTCCTCACTAGGTGACAATTTCAGTTCATTATCACTCCCCTCTGTTTAGATATTAATGTTAGCTAGTAGGCAACCCAAAGGCAGATGAAGAAGGTAGCTGTGACAACACCTTCAGAAGGGCAGCTGCTGATAAGCTTCCTAAACTCAGGCATGGAAAACTTGGGAGTCCTTAAAAGCAGAATCCCAGTGCAAGTGGGTAAGTGGTAGGTCACGCTTTTGTCACCTTCAAACTCCATTTACACTCAACTTGCAGCCCTGCATCTTTCCAGCTGAATGCTTTATCTCAGAGAGAAGGATGTCGTTTCTCAGATCCATCTGGAGTTTATTATTCACGTTACTTACAGTTCCTTGACTCTTGATAAGAAAAATTACTGTCATCTTGTACATTTTGAAAACATTTTTTCCTGAGATGGCTTCCAGTGCTG
This sequence comes from Urocolius indicus, assembly GCA_013401255.1. Taxonomy (NCBI): domain Eukaryota; kingdom Metazoa; phylum Chordata; class Aves; order Coliiformes; family Coliidae; genus Urocolius; species Urocolius indicus. The sequence continues at coordinate 4,040 of WBNH01003939.1, forward strand.
TAACAACACTTTCGCTATTTAGAAAAGTGGACAGGGAAGAAAATTATGGTGCAAGGTGAGTAATCAATATTTAAATGGTGCTTAGGAGTTGCTGATGGACAATACCAGATTCTCAGCTTTGATTCTGCCCCTTCCCAGACTTTGATTTCCAGAATATCTGAACCTAGACATTTTAACTTCCATAAGCACAGAATATAAAGGATTCTCTACGTGTCTCTCAAGAGAAGTGAAGTAACTCCGTGAAGGATTCCTAGAACAAGAAATCCTGTTAGAAGACCAAATCAGCTGACAAGAGTGACATTGAGAATTGTAAGATGATGATGAGGCAGACATTAAAAAAATACTTTTCCTATTTATTTTTAAATTTGGTTTTTGGATGATGTTTCTGAATTTCTGCATATTACTGGCCTGATGAGAAGGCATCCAGTTGTTTTTCTGTGGGCTAAGTGGTTGATAGGGCTGGGACAAAGGCTGGACTCAATAATCTTAAAAGTCTCTTCCAGCTGAAACAATTCTATGATTTTATGATTCTAAGATCAATCATGGGACTGTGTGACCTACTATAGATGATCCTGCAGTGGTAGGGGGTTTGGACTGGGTGATCTTTCAAGGTCCTTTCCAGCCCTTGAGATTCTGTGATTGTGTACCACAAGGTCCAAGTGAAGTGCAGCTCAAGTGATTAGTGACATCTCAGGACAGACCAAGGCCTGAGCTCTGAGGAATTCTGGTTAGTGGTATTAAAAAAATGACCTGTGAGGCGTGCATCTGATCTCACAAGTGTGACACTTACCAGCTGCATCCTCTCTACTGTCTGCCCAACGCTTTGAACATAAATCCAGAATGTTACACAAGAAGAGCAACTTAAATAATTACTTGGAGTACAAAATGAGACCCGTTTTTAGATGGAATGAACTGAACTTTGCTTTCTGTTTTGGGAGTGTATTGCCAAAGGAAGGAATGGTTTACCCTGCCTTAGCCCAAGCTGGAGATGATGGTCCTTTTCCTCCTAAATGGCTGTTTTCTCAGAGTGCCACAGTACAGATTTCCTGTTTGGCTGTTTTGACCACAAAGTGTTTTATTAACTTTCTGAGTATGTATTTATGGGTTTCAATTTATAAGCCTTTGTATCATTACAGTGCATCATAATTTAGACATTTGATTTTTAAATGGAAAAAGTAGAAAAGTGAATATTACCATATGCTTCTCAAACCTTTGATCACACAAAATGTCCAAACACAAGTATGTAATAAGGTTGGGGTTTGGTGGGTTTTTTTTTGTCTCTGTTGTTTCATTGCTAAAAAATCTTTTCCTCCATAGAACAAATTTATTTCAAACTCTTTACTATGAATAACACTAGAGGTAAAAAACCAGCAGAACAAATTACAGACTAAAGATAAGTCAAGCAAATAAGCAAACACAAAACCTCCCCCTTTTCCAAGGGTTAACGGTGACAGAGTCAAATTCTTTTGCTCGTTCTTAAGGCTAGGAGTCACGTTATCATCATCATCATCATTATCATCATCATCATCATCTCCAAGTAACTTTTAAGTATACTTGAAAGTATACTCTTAAGTATGTTCTCGACACCTGATGAGCTTTCTAAAGGCCAGCTTGAAATCTTCATTAAAGCTAGTGTAGAGCAAAGGGTTGATAAGAGAGTTAACATATCCAAGCCAGGTCAAGAAGTCAGCTACTTCTGGAGAGACAGTGCAAACGTGCAGACCCACAAGCAACTCCTTGATGAAAAAGGGCAGCCAGGACAAAATGAAAGCACCTAAAATCAGCCCCAGAATGCGAGCGGCCTTTCGTTCCCTTGTCGTAGAGATCTGCTGCCGGTCACCAGACAGGTCCAGGTCATTCTCAAAAGGAGGGATCCTCACGGATGCGTTGATTTTATCGAACTCCATGGTCGGGTCAGACGTGGAGAAGTCCGAGACACAGAAAGTCTGTGTGAGCTTGCAGCTGGCAAAGGAGTTTTGGCTGTCGGTGCTCCTGTTGCTGAGGTGACGGCTTGAACCCCGCTTTTGGTAAAGGCTCTTTGCAGCGTGGTAAATTCTGTAGTACAGGATCAGGATCAAAGTCAAAGGGATGTAAAACGCCCCAAAGGTGGAATAAATAGTGTAGATGACATGATCGTGCTGGATGCGGCACTCGCTGGGAATGCTGACGCTGTGGTGATTCCTCCAAAAGAGAGGGGGCATGGATATGAAAATGGAGATGGTCCACACAGTGACTATCATCAGCCCAGCCCTTTTGGCCGTTCTTTTCCTGGCATATTCGATAGCATCTGTGATTGCCCAGTACCTGTCCAGGGCAATGACACACAGATGAAGGATGGAACACGTGCAACAGGTCATGTCAACGCTAAGCCAGATCTCACAGATGAAGTATCCCAAAGTCCATTTGTCTATCATTATGTAAGTGATGCTCAAGGGCATGACAAGAACAGCAACAAGGAGATCTGTCACAGCTAGTGAACAGATTAAGTAATTTGCTGGCTGGTGGAGCTTCTTGGTCGTGGAGATTGCTGCAATTACGGCAGAATTCAGCAGCATAGTCAAGGTTGTGATTGTGGCCAAGGTCAGGGTAACGAGCATCTTTTCAGTTACTGTTTTTGGCTTCGCAGCCGTGCTGGCTTCAGTGGTGCAATTTGTGAAATTCATTTTCCCCTCCAGGATGCACAGTGAAAGAAGAAGTTGCTGCTTCTGGTAACAAAGAGTTCCAGGTTCAGAGGTCACCCATTTGAAAGAGGGACAGAGATGCTCCACATACAGTTTGAGTTTGTTTCTTTTTTTTTTTATAATCCCACATTCAACAGAGCAGCAAAAAGCTTCCAGGTTTCCTCCCGTTCATTGTTTTCCTAGAAGATAAAAACACATCTGTTAGGGCACTTAAAAAAAATCCCAGCTTTTTGGCAAAAAGTCTTAGGCTTCTAATATTACCACCACATAAAAGTTTTGATCTGTTCTTCTTTCTCTTTTTTTTTCTTTTCCCCTTTCCTCGTCCTTTTTCTCTGCATTCAAACTTTGTTTCCTTTTTCTTTCCCAAAGGCCACTTTGGGCCGTATTTCCTGCTGATAGGAACTGGTTACATCTTTTGTTTTTGGATGTCTCAAAGTGAGAGGCTGGACTAAGGGACCTTCAGAGGTCCCTTCCAACAGACACTTCTATGATCTCTATAAATTATTGCTACTAGGAGCTAGTCCTTTTTCCTGCTTGTTAAATAGACTCCAGCAGTTGAAGAGCTGAGGAAATCTGCCTTTTCATTTTAATTGCTATAGAAGAGAGATCAATTATTTCTATATATCACCTTTGGACAAAAGAAACAGAGCAGCCCACCTCAGTGGAGGCAGCCTAGCTTTTCATAGCTTTCTCTTCTGCTTTTTGATATTCATGCCTGTTTAATATCTTGGAAACGGTACTCAAAAATTGCTGAGCTTACCTTTAACATGCAGCTTTCAAACAATGTTTAAAGCTTTATGGCAAATGCCTGGTTTTACACAGCACATTAGTGTTGCTAGGAGCTTATCTAGTTTTGTCTAATTATTCCTGACATTTCACAAATCCCACCGTGTGCGTCTTTAGAAGAGACTGACAAAAACCTTTTGCCTTTGATTTGAGATTTCTGTCAAATTGTGCTCCATGTCAGGCAGTCCACTATGATGCAAGGTGCAAACAGTAACTTTGACAGAAAGGTTTAATTGTTTGTTGGTTTGTTTTTTTTCCCCAGGAGTTCATATATCTTTTCCATGCATCCTGAATGCTGACTGAAGGCAGAGTTAGCAGTCTGTGAGATGCAACTTGGGACATCCTCTGGAGCCTTGCTTGACAATTTGTTATTTATCATCTCATAAAAGATGTAGAAAACTGAAAGCCTGAATCCTTTTCCATTGAAATAAACAGAAAGATTGCTTCCTCTGGCTTCTCTTAGCAAAGGATAAGGAGTCTGCTAGGCTAGTTGTACAGGCTCCCTCAACAGGCAGGGGATATCAACTGCCAGAAATAGACTTGTCCCCCTCTCAAGACAAGTCTTTAAGGCAGATGGTGTGAATGACATCCTGGAAAGGCTGATCTTTCTCTATTTTGACTACAAGTGGCTCCTCCACAGTTGCATTTAGAATCCATGCCTGATTTTCAGACGCCAAATTTGAATGGTAAAACCCATTCTCACTGACACCAGTGGGACTTGGATTAGTCTCTGAGAGAGAGTTTATGAGGAATTAAGAATCTGAATAAAGAATTACTAATTGAAAGCTAGCCAACTGGTTATCTCTTATTCAGAAACCGGATTTCTGTCTTTGGAATGAGCTGATTGAGGAATAACCAGAAACAGAAACTTTAAGAAAAAAATCCACTGCCTTTTTTTTTGAGAGAGGCTCTAGGAAAGCAGATCTATATCATCATAGACTCTGAGTAAGCAAAACATGAGTTTTAAAGTCTACTCATGGGACAGCAGAAGCACCCCACCCCCAAGCAGACTCTACTCTTCAGAAACTGCTTCAAAGCATTAATAGCCTTGGAAATAACAATAAGGCCTGCTTATTAAGAATAGACTAGACAAGCCAGAGGGAAATTCATCCATCAGTCTTCAGGATGTTACTGCATTGGAAACACCAATTTGGTCACTTAGGCCTAAAGCCAAAACTTCGAAACTTCTTCACAAAATGTTCACAGGAGTCTTCTCTGTTAATCCAGATCTCGATTTCATCAGTTGGTACACTTATTATGTCTGATGCTTTGTCCAGAGGATAAAGCAAAGAGAGTTTCTGTACCTCTCTGCACTCCTGGAGCATGAACCAGAAGCAATTGCAATCCATATGCTTCCTGAGCATCATCCCTTAGCAAGTGTCCTCTGGTCCATGAGCACACTCCAAGGAACTGGAAGACACCATGGGATTCATATGTCCTCCACATCCACCTGTTGATCTGATCCATGTACAGGACAGCTGTTCCTTGCTTCTGTCTGGGAGCCCTAAAATCTCATGGCCCTGGCTTTTCTCCCAATCCTGCATGGTTCCCCTCTGCATGTTCTTTGCCAAGTACTGCCTCTATACATCTTAAATACAGTAGGAACTGAATTGCTGTTCTGTCTCCAAATGGCCTTTCACACTAATGTAGCCTCAGGGAAATCTTTTCTGAGCTCTGCTTCCTCTCTGCTTCACAAGGATACTCTGAATAAAAACCCCTTTCTTCCTTTCCCGAATGAACTCGCCTTTAAACAAACCCCATCACACTTTATCAGACCAAAGCACCAGGTTTCCATTAGGACAGGGTACGGTGCTAATCACACAGGGGAGTTGGATTGTTTGAGTCTGATCACTGCTCAGCAGGGACAACTTTTTTTTTCCTTGGAAAATGATTCCAACAACTGAAGACAGGGAAAAATATAAACAAAGCATCATTGCTGCAGAACACCAGCCTGCAGGTACCTCAGACCAGACAAGCCCATCGCTTCATGCCAAAACCTATCACTGAGGAGTTAATTCAGTTTCAGCTCCCAGGCTCCTTATAGGAAATGAGCCCTTAGCAATCCCAACAATATAAACACCATCTACAGCAACTGTATTAAACCAATATTATTAAGGAAATATATTTAAATGCTGAAAAGTCTGGAGATGTTGGCCCGAAAGCTTCCTCTCCATCTTGAGTCTGTGCCTCTCATCATCCCTTACCCACACTGTGAGGACACACACTGGCATTATAACATTAATTAGTAACAATGTCTGTGGGTGTTGTGTTTCCTTTCTCCCGCTGTTTTCCCTTGCTGCTCCTCTTTCCAAGCCATCCCTCCTCCTACAAGATCTAAGCCCCTGTCCTGCCTCCTGGAGCACAGGTGGTCAGAGCTTGTGTCCTGCAGTGCCAATGCCACAGCCTGTCTTTCCCTGTCCTCTCTCGTTCAGCTTTCATCTCTCTGCTTTCCAATTGCAAGGCACCTATGTGGAGTACTTCGGCTTAGAGAAGAGATGTGGTTTTAAAATGGGAAGTGATTTACCAGAAGATGTCAGTGATTGACTTTGCTTGTTAATACAGGGCAGGATTTAAATGCTACTTACCATGAATCTTTTAAAATGTTACGTGTGTTTGTGATGATACGTTTTGTAGACTTTATGTTTTAATTCTCTGTTTACTGTCTGTCTTTGGTGGTACCTGGCAGCCCCTGAGCAGAGCCAGGGAACCATCTAGTCTGAAATGTAATGAACCCAGGCTATAATTCAGGAAGGCAAAGCCTGCTGGGGTAAGGGGTTCTCATAGCTTAGGTTTAGCTCAGGGCACTGATATGGCTTCATGTTCTTCACACTCATTTTCTGTTCTGGCCCGGGCACCTCTATGTTTTGCTTCTCAGGTGAGGCTGAATGAAAGGCAGGGCTGGCATGACTGGGGCAAGTACCAGTTCTGGGGCACAGGGACTCTGAGATTTGGTCTCATGAAAACACACTATTGGAAAACACATCTTCTCAGTGTTAAGTTATTTATGACTAACACAGGTAGAGAGACTGGCTTCAAAGGATCCAGTGAAAAAGCCATGTATGCTAACAAGAAGAACTTTACAATCTCCAGTCAATAACAGTGGATTTCCAGTGTCTCTATCATTTGTGTACTATTGCTGTATATAGTAATACTACCACTATAGTAATTGATTGTGGTTTTGTAAGTGACTTCTTGGAAGGGACATTAATAACATCGTTCTCTTATTTGAAGTACTCTCACTAAATGCACTGCTATGTTTATGTTTAGCAGCTGCATCCCTTTAGGCTGTCAGTCATTTCATATAGCTTGAATTTTGCACACACAGGCTAATTTTGCTGATTTTGTGGAAAAAAAACCCCTCATCTGGGTTCTCCTAAGCAGAAATCAATCACTTTTCATATTAGCTGATCATTGGTAGTGGCATTGAATGCTACCTGGGAGGAGGAAAAGGGAAAGAGGATGAAGAATTGTTCCTTAAAGGCATTTAAACAGCTTTAAGCTGTTTAAGGTCTGCTCCTGACAGAAAATATCTCCACCTTCTCAGCAGAGGACCACTGTGCAACAGAATCCTCTGAATTTCTAGTGGATAGATTGGCTGCCACATCTTGGCCACAGATTTTTTCACCATGTCATACAAAATGGAACAACATCATTTGGAAGGGAACAAGGGGAACTGGCGTTGCACACGTATATGTGCTGAACAGCTCAGTTCCTTTACATCCTGCACAGTTTTACTGTAAGCAATGGTGACACTGTGTGAACGATCCACCTTTGTGCCCTTGACAGCAATAAATCAATTTGACCTTGTTAAAACCCTGAATTGGTCTGAGTGCTTTTCACTTGCCATGTCTTCACGACTGTAGATGTGAAGAGGAGGAATCTGTAGCGAGCTTTGTAAAGCATGTGGTTAGCTCATGGAAAATATGACTTGGTGTATTTATGACAATGTTAATTTCAAACTATGGAAAGATGCTAAACTTCCAATACTCTTGCTTGCTTACTCAAGGAAGTTGTTTCTTCCAAATTCATATTTTGCACATGAAATTCAAGCCTTTGAAATTCAAGCCTTTCACTACAAATTCATTTTGCAAGACCTTGCAACTTTCTAGATCACCCTGCTCTTGTAATGTCAGATGATCTTCTTGGACTTTATGGCTCCTTAGTAGCCCAGGGATGTTGTGGAGTCTCCTTCTCTGGAGATTTTCAAGAGCTATCTGGATATGTCCCTGTGTGACCTGATCTAGGTGAATGTGTTTTAGCAGGGGGTTGGATTAGGTGATGTCTAAAGGTCTGATTCTATGTGAACTGATAGTGATGAATTTAACTGAAGAGTTTCCAAATATTTTGTATTGTATTCTGACACACTGGTGTTGCTTTGGGCTTCTGAGGATTTATCTCAGTGCTGCAGAGGTTGTATTATGGCAGCAGTCTCAACTGACTGCAACTTATATAGGCGCTGATGCTGTGTGTAACATGTCATATTGGGAAAAGCAGTACCCAGAAGCTGAGAAGATGGAGACAGTCAGAATCACACTAATCTGTGGTGGCATTGTCAGCAAAATAAAATTCACCAGGCAGCTCATATTCACACTCCCAGCAAGAAATGTCTCCTTCCTTGGAGGTCTTCAGGACCTGCCTGGACACGTTCCTATGCCGCCGGAACTAGGTGAACCTGCTTCTGCAGGGGGGTTGGACTAGATGATCTCTAAAGGTCCCTTCCAACCCTGACATTCTATGATTCTATGATTCTACGAAATGTTGATGCCAGCTATATTGTAGGTAAAATGACTATATTGAAGGTAAACTATCAGAAGGTGGATCAAGCTGTAAACAAGTTTACAACAGTGTAAACTGGAGTGGGACCATAAATGAAATGGCTATTTTTGTGTGGTATCTGAGACTTTGTAAGAACCCATCATTGAGAAATTCCTGGCTGCATTATGGGGCCTGAGATTTAGGGATGTGACTTTTTTTCTACACAGACAGAATGAGGCCCACAATGAATTGACTATGAAGGTTGTATGAACATAGCCATGAATTTGACCTTCAAGTTAGATTTTCCCTGTGAGCCCCAGTGAACTGAGCAGTGTGACAGAAAGAAAGGTGAGAGGGACCTAGCACCCAGCAAGGTGTGTGGAGGCAGTTTTGTTTGTGAATGTGGACCAGTGAGCATCTGACTAACGCTCATAACATGAACTCACCTTGACACAAATAACCAGAGCACAGTATGTTGTAATCAAAGATATAATGGCCCATGGCCTGTTCTCCAGTATGTTTGTGTAATCAAGATTGCCAGGGCTGCAGCGAGTTTCCTGCTCAGTCCTGGCTGGAGGGTGAGCTTAGCAAACAGCACAGAGGAGACTGCTGGGCACAACATGAGAAATCACTGGATGTGAGAAATACTGGCACAGGCACACAGATGCTGCCTCAAGAGATGGGTGTCTTTTGTTAAGACAGAGTTCTGTGAGAAGTGGTCAAAATTCATAGCTAAGAGGAGAGGAGGGCTGGGGACTTTTTGGGAGCACAACCTTGCAAGACCTATAGCACCTAGGTCACTGCATCAGTAATTGCATATAAAGCTGAGCCTGCCTACACAATCATATCAGAAATAACAGATTTGGTTATGGTTGCAAAACTGAGACTGATGGAGAGGAGGTAATTTGGGCAGGAGATTGGGAATGGAGAAAGGAGTTGTTAAGGCTGGTGGATAGAAGGAATGAGAAGTGGAAGAAGAGAAAATGAGGATAAAATGGGATACATGTTTCTCACCTGCAGCTGAAAGCAGGGTGATAACCCAACCCATTGTTCAGAGCAGAGCATGAGTCAAACCTGCCAGCGTGGTTGGGAGGCTTGGGGGGCTCAGAGGTACTTTTCCTCACACTGGCTGGCTTGGGGACCCAGGAGACAGGGAGAAGCAGCACTCCAGTGCTGTTCTGTTGATGCCTGATGGTTTTGGTAGATGCTCAGCAGATCCTTGGAGCAATGAAATGTGACTGTATTCTCTCACCCGTGCAAGAGCAAAAACAAGTGCTCAGGCAGCTAGTTGGGTGTGTGCACTTACTCTAGAGGCTTTGCATGCTACCCATTGAAACCTGAATGCTGGCTACTGGATTTCTGAAACAGCAAGCTCAAAGCAGTGCTTTAGCACTGTTATTCCCATCCCTGGGCTGGCTGTTTTGTTGCTCTCCAGCTCTTTTGCTGATGAGCTTAGGATAACTGCCAGCATGAGCATGATCTCCTCCCGGCTGTCAGGGCAGCTTAACCTCTCTTACAAGTGGACACTGATAGCCTGGAGGATTTTCTTCCCAGTTAGGAGTTCAGGACAAAATTGATGACAGAGGAGAGATGCTGTCTCCCAAACACCCGTGGTGCTATCAGCAGTCCATCAATACCTTTTCTCTGGAGGGGCAAGAGCAGCTCTGGCTCAGGATGAGGTCAGAACTAAGACTTCTCTTCCTCAGTATGCTCCATCTCCCAGCCTTTACACCCTCAAAAGGAGAGAAAATTGGTTTTCATTGCTGAAATTCCTGGCTGCACTCTAACAAAACCGTCCAGTGATGCAGTTTGCTACAGGAATGAAGCTTCCTACAGGCTCATCTCATTTACTCCACTAATGCTTCTGTCATGCTGGCAATGATCAAGATCATCATATTTGAAAACAATTATACTCTAACCTGAAATTCCAGTTATAAGAAAGTGTATACTGTTATTTGAACACTGAGGTGGGCTTACTGATTCATTTTCAACTGGTAAAGCACCTTCTTAAGCCAAAGTAATGTACACCCATTTTAAACTCATTTACGAATCTCCAGGATAAGTTTTGCCAAGGTGTAACTGATTCGTTTGAAAATGCACCCTTATACCTAACCCACTGCAAACCTGGGCCTGAAGCAATCTGCTCTGGAGTCAATGAAAGACCACAAGCTGACAGTTTTACAAAGCTACTTTTCAAGAAATCCATCCAGGATCACACCTCAGAGGTAAGCTTTTCTGATATAGATCTTGGCACATGCAGATGAGAAACAATGATTAGTGACGATCTTCAAGCCATGCTTTCTTCCACGAGCACTGGTATAAATATCATTCAGAGATGATTACTCATTTTTATCTACTTTCAATAAGAAAATTAGTAAATCTTAGGCAGTGGAAGCTCCTAAAGTGCTGTTGGAGCTGCAATCTGATACAAACTAGGGCTCGATACAGATTTCATCCTGTCTTTAGTCAGACATAAATAAAATACTCTGGGATGGTAAAATACCAGATTTCTCTTAAACAAATAGAATAGCTGTGTACTCGGGTTGTAGTGATTTGTAATAAACAGTACGCCAAAGTCAACAAAGTACAACAAAGTCACAATACTTTGCTTTAAAGAGACCACCAGATGAAAAAAAGCAACCTTAAAACTTGTTACCACATCTTGTAACACTTTAGACTTGGAGCATTATACATTTGAAAAGTCTCTTTAGTTTTGTATAACAAAATATACAGCTCATTCCTTGCAGTTCACTTCCCCTTTTGCACGACCTACATAAATCCTGAGATGTTTAGCTCATGAACACCTGAGGCTGTATTTTCCCATACCATGGAGACAAGACACACAGGTAGCTGGAACTTGCAGCTTCTTTTGGGGCAGAATATATAGTAATCAGTTGTACAACTCTACACTATCAGAACAGTACTGCCTTTCCCACCAAGATGTGGCAGGAATACCTTCTCCTTCTGCCTCCTCTTTCTCCAGAGATGAGTTATGGAGATAGAAACCTTCTTCCATTGTAAACTTGTACCTGGCAGTGCAGAAAAAAATGTCTATTTGGTTTGCAGACTGTATCTAGCTTGGGCACCAGAAATGTCATGCCATGTTGCCATGGATTGCTGAATGGGTTCATTCACCCAGCCAAGAAACAGGATAAATTCTTGACCATAGAGCTCCTGGTTCCTGCAGCTGGACAGCCTTGCTACAAGAGTTAACCTGATTAAAGTTTTCCCTGATACAAGGGACACCTATTTTAACAGAGGCAGGCAAGCTTGTTTGATTGCCCCACAGCAACACTTGACTGCTCCAGAGAAGCACTCGTCAGTGGATCTTGCCTCAGTGCAAAGAAGAGGCTCTTGATGCTTGGTGGTTTTCTAATTTACTGGACAGCCAGATCCAGGAGACATGTAACTGACACACTTAACCTGTCATCTGGAAGGAAAAATGCCATCTGCACAGTTTGCAACCTTCATGCTTAACGGTTACTCTCATATAGTCAGGTATTTTTTAAAGGTTTTCATTTTTTAACTGAGGTGGTTTCATCAGGGTGACCGTGGCACTGATGCCCCCTATGAATTTTTAAAGGTGACAAATACAAAACCTGCTACAGCAAAACATATGAACTTCAAAGATCTGGTGACAGACCCAAAACTCTCATTGTGGAATGGGTGGCTGTCCCAAGGGAAGAACATTTGCCCCAGGTTTTATGCTGCTGCAGTACCCACTGCTGATTTTGGCCTGGCTCTTTTGCTCTGTGTCACCCTTTTGTTTTAGTGAATGATTCAGCAAGGCACACACACAGAAACAAAACAAAAGAGCACAGATGCTAAGTACTGGTGGATCCATGGAGTCCTCCATAATCCTTCCTCCTACTGCTCAAACTTCCATTCAGACTATTTCTTCATTGACTGGATGACTAAGGCCTGTAATCAGATAAAATTACAGGTGGGAGGACAGCTTGTACAATGAAACACGGTGTCAGACACTGCCTGCCAAGCTTTGCAATTGCTCCATGTCATTCATAAGGGGGAAGGGCAGAGGAGAGTGCTACTTCCAGCACTGACAACCCTCCATAGAAGAACAATGCTTGGCATGATGCTTGACCGATGGGTGGGCCAGGGACAGATATTTATGAAGCTGGTAAGTAAGGTTTAGCTGTAAAGTGAAGCCCCACAACATTTACTCTTCCAGTGGCCTGTGAATAATCTTGAGCAGGCAGATCTATCCCCAGTGCAGCGTTTGCCTATAGCCACATTGTTCAGTCAGCTGTGATTCATAGATAGATAGATATGTTTAGGTTATGGAAGCTTGCTTATTAAAACTTACAATATTAGTTAGAAAATGGCACTTATAGTTTTATGAAACTGCCAGCTTTCTAAGTCCATAAACAGTGCTATTAGAATGACACAGCTATTTATTGTAACATAACCATTGCTTAGGGCTGATAGTTTCAAGGTTGATATGTTCCTAAACAAAATTGCTATCTAAGGATGGCAAAGCTATCACCTTAGTTCTACACTTGGACATTGTATACTGCTAATAATTACAAGGCCTGCCTAGGCCTTAACAAAACTGTTACCTGGGATGGTAGTATTTTTAGGCTGGTTTTCATCCTATCCAAGGACCCAGGGATAAAGATACATTGCAAGGAAAGTTCGGATCTTAATCCAACAGCGATCTCTAATGACCACCGAAGGAAGTAAGAGGACATTGAAAGAAGCATGTCAGAGGTGTAACTTCAGTGGACCAGGACAGGACTATGGGTGGGCCCTTTCCTGGAAATGTGATGAATATTCATGTTTGCTTTAAATATAAACCGAAAATCCAAAGGCTGAGGTGGGCACGTTTGGTGGAGAAATCCCCTATGTTCCCCAGCACTGCAATAAGGAATCCCTGTTTCATATGCACATTGGCTATTGAGTCCTGACTGGCTTCTTCACGGCATCAGCTGCGCAGCAGAACAGATGCAGATCCCTGCATAACAAGTCCCTGCAATGTTTTCCCAAAAGCAAAATAAACTACAGTTACGTCTGACTTCCAAAAAACAAATAATCTGGTGATTCTAACTGTAAGGGTATTGCTTCCACTACACTGGAAGACTGGAGCTGAAGAGATCTGCATTTCTCAGCACAGACAGCATCTTCTTGTTTGAAGGAAACAGAGAATGACACAACAGGGAGGAGAAGAGCTGGCTCTGTTATCATCTGAGATATACTATCTTGCTTTAAAAAACAGGTCCAGGGACAAATATTTCAGTATCCTTGGTCACTAGCCCTTTAATATCTCTAAGTAAAAAATCCTTGTTTCCCCTTTTCAGTGGGCTTATGAAAAGAAAATCCATTACTCAAACTCCATTTTGGCTCATGATTTACCTTATTTTTTTACCATTCTGACTTCCCCAGAGGTGCAGTTATATGGAGGATGGAAGAACTAGGCACAGAGCTTCAGGAATGGCAGCTTTTAAAATAACATGAGGTATTTTGAGAGTTAATATTCTTTGAACTAAGATTATGCTTAGTTTATTTTATAACTAGAAATAAACTTCCTCTTTGTGACTGTCCTCCTGTGATCCTTTTGGAACAGAAATAATGGAGAACTTGTAAAACTGTTGTAAATAAAGACTATTTTGCTGGACAAAAATTCTGTGTGGGAAAAGTGCTTTTAAAAGTCCTTTATTAGAAAGAAATATATTTCATTTGGCAACTATTAAAGCACCTCACTGGAACACCTTGAAAATTCACCTGAAGGATAAGAGGACTATGTCTAATATAACTAGAAAAAGTTGCTGAAGGAATAGTTGGGTTTTGTCTCCAGTTGACAACTCTCTTTGAGTTGAACATCCTGGTACAGTTTGCAAGCTTGACGCTTGACATACTGCACACAGACCCTGCAGCAGGCATGGGCCAGTTGCTCACTTATTAATGCCTTGGGGGGGTGCGAAATGCAGTTGTGAGCAAGACAACTTGTAAAGGCAATGGGATTGACTCATCCTGCAGCCCATGATGCCTGAATGCTGAGTCAGCACTAGAAATTCAGCAGTACTGTAACCTGCCAATGAACTGGGCTTATGTTTAGGCACAAACCTGAAATCTCAACTTTATCTCCATTTTTTTTTTATGGACTATCAGGAATCTAAGCATGTTTCTAAGACTGCACCTCATAGAGAAGTCTTGTTCCCTTCAGTGAACAGTTATTGCCCAGTGACCTTTCCTGTGTCACTTGCAATTGCCATCAGTCATACCCTCAGTCTCCTCTTGGCTGCCCAAATGTCCGAGCCTGTGTACTCATTCTTCATATGGATGAACTGTGCTGTTGTTCCTCATACAGAGGAAAAATTCCTTTATCACAGAATCATACAATCATAGAATCATAGAATGGTAGGGTTGGAAGGGACCTTTAGAGATCATCTAGTTCAACCTCTCTGCAGAAGCAGAACAACCTAGATCAGTTCACACCGGAACATGTCCAGGTGGGAACATAACGGGTGGGACCCCTCAGTCTCCACTTCTCCAGATTAAACAGCCCCTTATTAAAGATGCTTAGATCATTTAACTCTAACCAAAAAAAACCCCAAACCTGGTCCATAACATCCCTAACTCTCAAGTAAAACATGAGCTCCTTTTTGAATATGAGAGTCTTAAATTAATTAGCTACTTTAGGTTTTCTTTCTGAGGAGTATTTTCAGGCTTGGAGCCCTGCAGTGTAGCACAGCATGAGTGGCAGAAAACTACTGGCACAAACCTGTTCACACCATGGTCTGTCATAGTTTTGCTGCTTTGCATTTAAACTCCTAACTAGTAAAGGGAGCTTCTGCTTTTCAAGATCTCCCAAATGCATCGAGAAAAAAGGTAACAAAAATGTGCACTCAATTCTCACCTGCAAATGCATTTTCCATCTCAATTTCTCATCTTGCTGCTTAAAGACACGTCAAAGGCACACAAATATTTACTGATGAATATCATTTATTTGGTTCTGGGGAAATGGTGCTATTTGTATTTATATGGAGACTATCACTTTATAAAAGCTAAATGTCACTGTACATGCAAGTCAATATTTGTTTCTTGCTGTTATTCTGTGTCAGGAGACTGATGTCAATGGGGTTTACTTAATCTTCATGTGACTTGGTTCTGTACACAACTGCTCTGCAATTCATAAAGGCTCCAAAAGAACAAATTTGGCAGATGCAGACTTAATAGTGTATTAAGGACCTTGAAGCTTGATCCAAGACCCTTTGAAATCAATGGAAACATTTCCACTGTGAGCAAAAGATTTCAGATTAAGCCTTAGAGAACACATTCTCAATTTCCCGCTGGTAAAATAAGGCAGATGACTCACACCATGGCTCTAGACTTGCTTTGAAAGGAAAATTTTGTATGACTGAAGAACAAATAGTTTTATTGTTGGCAGAAGGTGCTGTGGGTCTTTACTCATGCTGAACAATGTCTCACACTGGTGAAAAGCACCAGGCTGATGGCACGAGACAGCTGCTGGGCACTGAGAGCATGAGATTTCCATCTGGCCAGTGTATTTGCAGCAAGCATGGGAGAGAAGAACTACTGACAGCCCACGTGGTGTGTGACACCCTAAAAGTCAAGGACAAACTACCATCTAATATGAGGAAACACTACTTGCACAAGTCTGAGGTGCAAATCCTACTGATGAATTACACAGAATGGTAGGG
>WBNH01003941.1:0-98611 GCA_013401255.1 Urocolius indicus
CCTCAGCTGCTCCTCATCAGACACATGAGGACCTTTCACCAGCTTCATTGCCCATCTCTGGACATGCTCCATCACCTCAATGTCCCTCTTGCAGTGAGGAGCTAAAATTAGAACACAGGACTCGTGGTGTGGCCTCACCAGCACCCAGTACAGGGAGACAATCATTGCCCTGGCCTTGCCAGCCACACTATTTCAGATACAAGCCAGGATGCTATTGGCCAAGCATTCTTTTTCTAAGCTACTCAAGCGTAGAAGTCCCTCAATCTAGACCCAGTTTTTGGATCCTAATCATGATGCATCAGGATGTCTTTGAGCCTATAGTAAAAGTACATTTTATTCTTCCAAGCTTAGTTCAGAGACTGGGTGGACACAAGGAGGACAGTCAGCATTTGACCATATGTGAACATACCCCAGAAAGTCATTGGTACAGGAGCAGACAGAAGTTACCCAACTCTGTCACTGCTTTTTGCTGTGTCTATAGAACAACCCAGGTGTTGCTGGAGCTGTTCTTCCATGCCATTCCTTTTCAGGAACTACTTAAGTTGTTTCTGCAGGTTGCCTCCTATTTGCCTTCTTCCTGTCCCTTCCCCACCCACTGGAAACTTCTTTCCATCTCTTATTGCCCATGCAGCAATTTGTATTTGAGAGACGTGGCCAGGCATGGGCTCAGCAGAATACAGATCTAATCCAGGTGCAACAGGACCTTACTTTGGGGCAGCCTTCAACCCACATTTGACCTTTTGAGCACAGCTTTCCTTTTCTGCTCTGCAGCCACTGTACCTCTGCAGCTTCTTCTCTCCATTCTGGAAGAAGCAGAGGAGAAAGGGGAGGTATTTTCTTCTCCCAGTCATGCTTTGGAAGAGGTACTGGGCCCATGCACTGCATTCCCCTCTGCCATCCCTCCCCCAGGGTTTCTCCTGGTGGCCACAATAAGAGGTTACCCAGCCTATTTCAATTAGTGGCAAACCGTGTGGCGTGACTCCAGGGCCTCCATATGTTCATAAGTATATGCAACCGCACTTTCCTTGACGCATTCCTCATTCCAGGGAAAGGCCACATCTCCACAGCTTGCTGGCACAAGTCACACAGGCAACTGCAGAAGAGATGCGATAATAAATACACATTCACACATGCACACACACACACACACTTATATACGTGGGAAAACTTGGCACACTCCCACCCTCTCCCATGTTGACTGCCACATGGTCCACATCAATTTTTGTCAGAGCTAGCGAGCCAGCCAACCGCTCACGGATGCTGACAAGGTAATTTCAACAGCTGAAGGGACTTCTCTGCATTCCTCCCCCAACCCATAGGATTTAAGTTAGATTTTTTTTCTTTAAAGGCATCTGCTCCTGGAAGATAATTCCTAACTGTGGCATTTGACAGCTTCCCAGGTGCTCCTTGGCTAGGGTGCCTCTTTCTGCAGCTGAAGGTCAGTAGGTTGCAATTTGTCCTGTGTGGAGGTGGGATGGGACCTGAAAACACAGATGTCCTCATAGGGATGGGACCTGAAAGCAAAGACGTCCTCATAATGTGCCACTTCTGTTGACTCAAGCATCCCCAGAGAAGGCTGAAAGTCTCCCAGCTCAGTTGCTGCCATTTTACCATACTGGCTGCATGGGTGCAGATCCCACCTACTCCTCCTCCGCCTTGAACTCAATCGCTATCTTAATCCACAGGTTTGTTTGCAACCGTCCCGCTGTCCCTCCTTCAGTGCTGATCTTCCTATCGTCTCTTGACTCCCAGTTCTTTACACCATGCCATGCCCTGAAAAGGTGGCTTTTACCCATGACCTCATTGCCTTCACTCATCCCTGTACATGTAGTGATCCTTCTTTATAGCATGGCTTCCAGCAATGCCAAAGAGAGTGATGCAGACATGATTTTCTTCAGCAGTTTGAATGCTCTAAGCTTCTCTCCCTTGCAGGCACCTTACCCTGCTTGGGTCCAAAGAGCACCTTATGCTCTAACCTGCAAGGAACCTTCTGTACTCAGGATAAATGAGCTGTGCGCAGCACTTGTCCTT
This sequence comes from Urocolius indicus, assembly GCA_013401255.1. Classification (NCBI taxonomy): domain Eukaryota; kingdom Metazoa; phylum Chordata; class Aves; order Coliiformes; family Coliidae; genus Urocolius; species Urocolius indicus. Next base: position 2,032 of record WBNH01003941.1, read on the forward strand.
TGAAGGTCTCACAATTGGCTTTGGCCATGCCATCAAATTAAGAGTCTAAGAAATTCCACTTCCTTTGGCATGAATAGCTTGAATCCTTACCCCATGAGAATCCCAGAGAGATTCATCCATCTCTCAGCTTTGTCACTGTATTTATGCAATGCTCAAAGACTTTGATGGGAGATGAGGACATGTCTCTGTTCGAGAAACTCTCCAGTGAGAGACTTTATGTGATGTTTTCAGGGCTTTCTTCAGGAGACCAGGAGCTTGTGTCTAGAGTCAAAGTCAGGTCTGACTTAATAAAGATCTCCAAAATTATATTTGAGACACTTCAACAAGCTTGCTAATACCTAATGACACAACACACACTGCAGTGGCCCCTAGGCTGAGCTGAAGGGCAGGAACTATGTTTAAGAGAAAGGAATCTTTGGAGGAGGAAAGCAGTGGTAGCAGAACGAGGACTTTCAATCTCAGTGAAGTCCTCCTCCCTCTGAAATACTGGCAAAACCTCTCATGGTTGCACACTCCAATCCTATCCTAGGTGAAGCTCAAGAACATCAGTCTGGCATCATATAGGTTAGTGTTTTCAGTTTTACGACAAGGCATTTCCATTTCCTGGGCCTGGAGGTTCCCACTTGTCACTGGTATAAATCCCCTATATTTGACTCTTCTTTCCCTGCTCAGGTCCAGAGAGGGTTTTGTATTTGAAATGTGGTTCAACACAGAGAGGAATCGCTCAGTGAGGCACCACTCCTCAAACAACTGTTTGCAATACAGCTGTGAGGCTGAGATTTGCAAGCAGGAACGTGCTGCCTGCAAACATCTGTGCAGACAGTGAGACGGACAGGCACATGGTGGGATGGGAAGCAGAAGGAGAGCAGGATGAGGGGCCTGGGAAAGGACTGAAGGGAAATGTTTCAGATGAGCAAGCGAAGATCAGCAAGTCTTCACAACCAGGGTGAACAAACAGGTCTGGCAGAACTCTCCAGCTAGCACAGAAACACTCTTCTTCCACCCCACCCGCTGTGTCCATAATGGACAGGACAATTGCAACCTGTTTCACATTGCCAAATGCCAGGTCATGTCAGCTCTTGCCATGCAGTAGAAGAAACCACATTGCTCGAGCAGCCCCATTTCTCAGAGCTGTAGGCAGCTGAATTGAGCAGATGCTTCAGAAAACACAGATCTCAGTGAGTGGCTCAGGCCTAGATGGGGTCATGGGTAGAGTCAAGGCAATTACAAGGAAGTGCTCTGACCACAAGCCCACACTGCCTGCCACTTCCACCAACAGACACATCTTCTGACATGAACAAGGATCGTGTTAGGCCCTGAAAGCCATCCAAAGCTGACAAATCTTTTCCAAACCACTAGCCTGGGCTCAAGATGCAGCATCATGGGATTTCCCTACACCTATATTAATGGTGCTGCTCAATTATATGCATTATGGTATTTTTCTCTCTCAGAAGCCTCGGATATTGATCGCAAGTGATGACAGGAGAGGGCAAGGATAACTAACTGGGAGCTTGAGACTACAAGCTTTGGGAAGCAGGCTAGGTAGCCTGCCCTCACAGGGCAAAATATTTCCATCTCCAAGGACTTGTTAAGTGAAAGATGAAATGAGATGCTGGGATGAGCTGAGGAGTCAAGAACCCTTGCAACACTTCATTTTGCTTCATTGCTGTGCCTGGGACTAAGGTGGGATGTCGCCATCTCAGGGACAGGGGTTTAAAAGGAGCTGGAGGCAGAAAGCCATGAAGACTGTCAATGCAGAGGACATGAGCAGCTTCCTCAAGCTCTTTTTTGGACTGCCCACTGCAACTGTAGCTGTCTTGTCAAGCCAAAGGCAGGTGTATCAGCTGTTATTTGAGATGGATGAGCAGGACAGAGGAATCTGACAGCCATCTCAAAGAGTCCTGGAAAGTCACCATGGGAAGTACTGTTTCATCCTGCAGCTGATTATGAGATCCATGCTAGAAGAAACTTGTTGCTCCAATGTTAGGACTTCCAGACCTCCCCCTGGGCACATGTCCTTCACTGGAAATTAGAAAAATCTCATTTTAACCCAGAGAGTCTTCCAAGGAAGATAAAATGATGCCATGATGTGGAACCAGTCCCCATATCCCACTCTTGAGGTGCTCTTCCACATTCCTGCCCACGCATCTTGGAACATCAGGAAAATAAGGGGAGAAGCTAGAGAAAGTGGCAGAGAAAGCACAGTTGTTTTCAGACTCAAACCAACCATGCAGGGAACTCTGCCCCATGTTTCCAGATGACCAGTAATTCCAAGAGATCACTGACAATGGCTGGGTTGAACACTTTCTTCCCCATTGCTGCTCTGCAGGCAACAGCAGAGACACATGGTCCAAGAAAAAGAATGACTGTGGGAATTTTACTTCCGCTCATCCAAATCTTTCTCCAGTCAGTCCTGAAACACTCACATCCTTCTGGATCACAGTTAACAGCAACAAATATCATCTGCAAAGAAAGATGCGAAAGAGAAGGAATAATTTGATTTGTCAACTTTGACAAACTAACCTAAGGCTATTTGTCCCTGGATCTGCACAGGTCAGAGAGAAACTTCATCATCAGTTTGAAAGGTCACTTGCTGTCTGTCCCTGGGTATCTGGAGCCAGTCGGAGAACGGGGGCATGCAGACAGTTGGAAAGACCTCCAGCAGAGTTCAGGGAAAGATCTAGAGTTTCAGTGTTGGTTGAATTAAATGAGCTGAATTTGCCAGTTGTCAGGCAGCAATCACAGCCCTGATGAATGACAGAATAAACCAAGTTCCTTCTGCAGCCAAATTCCATTGACACCTCCACAGAACTGGCTTTCACCATCCATCACGACATCTGCTGAGGTCCATGGGAAGGGGAGAGGGTGTAGCCCTCTGTCCCAGCCTGGGTTATTTTTACAGCTGGGAAAGGAGGTAGTGAACCTGGATGAGAGGGTTTGAGGCTTTTCCAAGGCAGCTCACAAAAGCTGTGAAACCAGAGACAGAACTTACGAGGCCCCAGATCCCAGATCATCAACTCCAAATGTGTCACTGGCACTATAACCCGAAGGGTCATGTGCCCCAGAAAGGAATTTCCCTGGTTGTGCCCAAGCAAAATTTTTCTGCACGCAAATAAAATATCCCAGCCAAGTACCTGTCTCCTCCTCTGCTGTAGAAGCCTGAAATAGATGCTCAGAACTCATAAGCATCTCCAGCCCTTCTGGAAGTCACGGCCTCACAGGGTACAAGCAGGACATAGGGACAGAATACCATCTGTGGCACACAAACCTTTTGCCTGCCTCAATACAAGACTTTTGGAAAATAACCAATCAAGCAAAGACTGTGCTGATTTACATCAGATGATGATGAGCCCCTTGCAAATTAATTCCAGGTGAGCTGTGTGGGGTTTCTCAGAAGCTGCTTGCTAATTTCTCTCTGTCTGTCCTCATTCCTTTTTGCCAAAACACGTTGAAGCTGAGGATTCACAGGCAAGGCAGAACGGTTCCCTCGGGAGGAGCCATTCCACACATGCCTCTTCCCAATAAGCTATCCCAGCAGAGTGGCAATCTTTAGAAACCAAATTGGTCATCACTGGCAATTGTAGAAATGGACAGAAATAGCAGGGGGGAAAAAAATCACAATTTCCTGCATATTTTTTGTGATTGTTCCACGAAAAAAAAAAGTTGGGTTGTCCAAAAGAGAACAACAGTAATCACCTGCTTTGCTGAGTGTTTGCAAATACCATAAACTGCTTTCCTTAGCCAAACATCATTCTTTTCCACAACCATCACCCCCCTCTCCCAGTTACTCACTATGAATAATAGGTCATTTTTTCCAATGGATTGTAACTCCAATACTTTCATTTTAGTTGGAAAGTGCTGTCCTCTTCTTCTCTTTGTCCCCCACAATGGGCGACACCATCGCATCTGTGGCATGAAATCCTTTGGCTTTGATCACTTAAACATTCAGCAGTAGAAGACTGTATCTAGCTAAATCCTTTCTGGCAAGCCAGAAGTGCTGGGACAAGACCTCTAAGTTCGTAACACTTCTCCAACTCAGCCAAGGTTCCTCGGCACATCCTTCATCAAATTCTCCATTCAATTGAGCTATCAAAGCCACGTTGGAGGGGAGAATTGTTTATGTTTATTTTTCTTCTGGGTTGTAGACATTGCCAGTAGAGCCTTCAAAATAAGAAAAGAAAAACCCTCTGACTCGCTGCCCAGAAACTCAATCCCAAAAGCCTCCTCCCAACCTCTGTTTACAAAATTATAAGCTTTCTTTGTCCTAACCATTTTCCTGTTACAATAATACTCTTCATCTTCTATCTGACTTCTTTTTTTTTTTTTGGTGCATGGAAAATATGATTTCATTGTGAAAGGATTTCTTATGAATCAATACAGCAAAGGGAACACTGAGATGTTTGCAGTAAATCACCCTTGAAGCAAGAGACATGTAGAAAATGAGTTACAAGAAAAAAGAAGATGATCCCAAGTCACTTCCAGATGGAAGGAGGTTATATTTTCCATACAGTGTATCTGGTTTTTGTGTCACAAAACATGCTGGTATTTATTTAAAGGGTTTTTTCTTGTACTGTAGAGTTATGATTACATTAAATGGGTTTCCAAAAATTACAAAAATTGGCCTGCTTTGGATAACAAATGGAAGAACGGAGATACTGAGTTCAAGGCACCTAAGGCTCAGTCCCATTTGAAGTTAAGAGCCGAGCCCAGCAACAGAAAGCTGGCTTCCATCCAGAGGGGTTCTCTCCACTGCTGGGTCAGCCATGACCACTGCAGAGGTCTGATTTTCCTGCACTTTGCTGTCACCTTCATTCACTTCTCCATAGCTGGCAGGGATGATTCTTGTTGGTAGGCTTGCTTCTGCCCTTCTGCAAACTGGTCTCTGCCATCACCATCTCCTTAGAGAAGGCTTGGCAGGACCAAACATCTGGTGACTTGGCTGCTGGATCACTGAGTTCTTGGAAGCACTGGACAGGGAGCAGCCTGTCTGAGCCACACATTAAACTGGGTGTTAGGTACCAAGCCATTCTCCTAAAGGAGAGACATATGAAAAACATTTAGACAGCATCTGGATGGAATCAGTCCTGGCTGCTACCCAGAGGACTGAGGCATATCCTCTGAGTGATTGACTCCTGCAGTGACCTAAAACTTAGACAGGTAAATGATGGAACTACATCCCCCCCTTCCAACAACTCCCCAAAACCTACAAAATCTGATGAAAAATCATCCCATGGGCTCTTCTTGGAGCTGTGCTTCATTGGCACTGCAGGTGTCTGGCATCCTGCAAGGCAACTGAACAACCAATGACTGTAATAGATACCACCTCAGATGTGCAAGCAAACAAGCAGCCTGTGAAGAAACAAAAGTAAATCCAGAGTTCTCCATGCCAGCTCTAGCTGTGAGCAGACAGTACATGAAAGCCCCTGTGCAGATATTTGGGGGTAAAATGTTCTAGAAAGGGGAAAGAGTCCTTGAATATTAAAAATTGGTGAGAAAGATTGTTGTGGCATCCACATAAGCAAAACAGTGTGGGTCTGGGCTGCCTGTGACAGTATCCAACCTCTAACCAGCTTGGAAGGTGGCTGGGTCCTGGCCCAAGAAGCCACATGCTGTGCTGCTGGTGTTTTCTCTCTCTGGGTTCTTTATTCTCTGACTCTCACAGAGCACTGCAGCTGTGTGGGGCCTGTTTCGTGTTATTTGGATAAAGCACCAACCAGAAGATCTGGGGTCATACGAGCCAGCCAGACAGGAAAGTTGCACAAAAGGTGATTGTAGGGGGAGTAGCTGATATGCCAAAGCTCCTGTCTTGCATTATCTGGTTAACCACAAACCTGTCGCCTGCTATTAACAGTTTCGGTGATCTGAAGGACCCCAAATCATACATGCAGTTTCACTGCAACCTACTTTCTTCAGATATGCCAGGCCACTCAATTCCATCTATAGATGGACAGAACTGAGCAAAGAAGAAACTGAATCTCCATGAAAGCCTTTGTCTGTTTCCCTGAATTCCTAATCCTAATTGCACTGACAGGGGCTGGAACCCAGACCTGGTGGTTATAAGGGTGTCACACTCAAAGGCAGCTCCTGAGAGCATGACCAGGTCACTGAGCAATGAGGGAGTGCGACCAATGCCGAGACCTCTCTCTGTGAGGCTGAGGGTGACTATCTTCACCTCTCCGATGGCTTGGGCTGCCTTGCCTGCTTGAATCACTCTTTTTTTTTTTTTTTTTATTCCAGGAAAAGCTGACACTCCTGCTATTCCAGCACTCCCTTGCCCTTAAACACCTGATGGGGTTTTTTCTTTCTAAGCGTGTCATATACACTGATCTATAAGAGGAGCAGCACCAAGCCTGGAAAGCTGGCCCGGGGCCGCCAGAAATGTCAATAGGAGAGGAAGTGTCTGTCACATACACACACACACACACATACATACACACATACACACTAACACACACGCACACGCAGGGCTCGATCAGCCAAGCTGTTTGAAGTCATCCTTGGCCCGCTGCTGCCTTCCTTCTCCTGCCGTCAGCGGCCCCATCGGTGGGGACCGGCCGACCTCTAGTGGTGTGAACACACAGAGACAGCAACGAGAGCATCTTGCGTGTCCACGGGTTTCTCCTCCGGGATAATAACGGGTCCCACATGACTGGAGAAACCAAAAACAGAGGAAGCGGGTGGGTGAGAAGCTGGAGGGGGAGCGGAGGGAAGCAGCCGCAGGAGCACAGATTACCAGCATTGCCCTGGGGTGTGCGTTACCGAACCCTTCAGCACCTTCACCAGAGATATTCCCCAAGGGCTCGTGGCTCTGAGACCATCTTTGGTCAAAACTCTGTTGGAGGAGAGAGCAGAGATGGGACAGCAGGGTGCCAACCTTGCCAGGGGCTTGTGAGGCCAGACAGACTATAGTTAGTGTCCCTGGGTTCGTGCCCTATGCTCTGCACAGTCATTTTTCTTTCCTTCACAAGGGGTGAGCACCAGAGTCTTGACAAAACTCATAGCCAAGTGCTTTCTCCTTGCTGGAAGGTATTTAGGATCTCCTGAGAGGGGCTGAGGCTGGAGCCAGGGGCCCTTGGGAATGAAGGACTGCCTTTGCTTGCAACCCAGCAAGCTGTGGCAGATAGCAGCCTGCCTGAGTAAGGCTGAAGTTTCTCTCACGTGGAAGTGTGAGCTATAAAGACGTATGAAACCCTATCTCCAGTGCTATCCATATCAAAGAGTTCAAGGGGGGCTGCTTTAAAATAGGACTTTGGCGAGGGTTCTTGCTTCTCCTCACGTCTTACTGAGCGGCACTCTGCCAAAATGTCAGCTTGGCTGCTCCACATGTCCCCGGCATCCCAGGCACGTCCTACAAACCTTTCCGGTGCTCCCAGGGAGATGGCTGCCTCCACAAACAGCCTCTCCTCTCAGCCGTGGAGGGTCCTGGTGGCCCCCAAGCACCATCTCCTCCCAGCTGAGGAGCAAGAGGAGCGTCTTTCCTGAAGTGCCAGAAACGAGGGCTGGAGACATACAAGAAAAGGTCTTTGAAGACAGTGTTGGACAAACTGTGCTCAGGAACCCCTTTTTTCCTTCCCACCCTGAAGGAGTGCAAGAGATCCCTGGGGAACTGAGGAACACAAGGCAAAGCTGGTGGGAACTGATTTGTCTTTCTAGTGTAAGTGTAATAAGATTTCAGATGAGGTGATTGTGGCCACAGGTGAAGAAGGACCAACCCTGAAGGCTCACTAGGAGCCAGAGGTTGGCAAAGCTGTGGTATTTCGGAAATGGTTCCATACACATGAACCATGGAGCCATCTCCCAGGGGTCATCAGGACATCCCCTGATGCTCTCCTGGGATATTGGCTCAATCCAAGGTGTCTCAAAGGAGGAGGCTATATCCTGAGTCATCATAACCCTTTTCTCCCATCCCACCCAGGCTTTCCTCCATGGTTTTGTCCTTCTCAGCCTAATGTGCTTGCAAACTCCCAGACAGGAGAGGAAGCCCACATGAGCAGAAGGCTTTTGAGAACACTCACTGAGGCTGATCAGTGAGTGTTTTTCCCCTTGCTCTCCCAGCTGGAGGAACATGCAGAGGTGTCTCAGCAAAGATATCCAACGGCACTGGAAAAACGTAGATCTCAGTAAAACCAAAGGCATTTGGTCAGCATCTCCTGTGAAGACAGACTGCTCTCACACAATCTGTCCCACTGACAGACAAGACAACAAGGTGCTTCAGCAACAAGCTTCTCTTCTCCTCATGTCCCCAGCCCTCCTGAGTGCTTGCAGTTTACCCCAGCCAAGCTCCACTACACCAGGACTGAGGTCACTGCTGCGCTCTGCTTTGATTCAGTGCAACCTCCCATCTCACATGTTGTTTTCATTACAGCCCAGTTCTTCTGGCAAGGGCACTGTGCACAGTCACGAGAAGCTGCTCACTGGTGGCTTGTTTCATCCAGTTGTTGGAGGCTTAAAGCAATGAGCTTGCAAATATTTAATTCCTCCCTTGTGCATTTTATTTCTTTCATTCTTTTTCTCTTTTTTTGTTGCTGTTGTTTATTTGAGGAGAGACTGAGGAGATACACAGCAGATAGCACTGGAGCCTGGGGTTAGGAGGGATGAGAGAAAAAGAGATCAGAAGAGTATTTCTGTCCTGTTGTGAATACACACGCCTGTGAGCGGTATCTGTGAGCGTGTCTCAGACCTGCCCTCTCAGAGGACCCTCCCAGCTGTCTGGCACCATTGCAAACTGCTCTTGGATGTTGCCCTGACTCAGACAAGAAAGCTCAGAGCAGGACTCCTATCACTACCACCAGAAAGAAGCTGCATGGTAAGGCCACACAGCTGTTGCAACATCACCAGGACAGACACATCCCCCTGTGTCTTCAGTCTGGCAGGCAGAGACACGGAGAGGTAGTAGTCCTGGAGTCCAAAAGGATGACACTCATTTTGGGGCCAAACACTCTCTTTCTTGCCATCGATTTGGAATTTTCTGCCAGAACCAATTGTCATCAGGACATATTGATGCCCTGAGCTCCAGGTGACCTGCGAGGAAGGCTCGGTTTTGGCTGGAAATGAACTGCATGCCAGTTTCTCCCAGGCACTGCTTGAGCCAGCCACATGTAGGTCTGAGGAGTGCAAGCAACAGGACAGTGCAAATACAGGGTGGCAGCCAAGAGGAAGGAGAGTGTGAGTCATCCTGAGACCATCAAGACATGAAGAGGCAGAGGACAGTTCCACTCAGGTCGTGTCACCACAGGGATATGTGAGTACAGGCAGCTGAAGGCCATGGTGGCGTAATTTGAAGCAGAGCATGAATGAGGTGGGAAATGAAAGACCACCGAGCATGTTAAAAGAACCCCTTTGTCTCAGACTGGAGCTGAGAGGTTGTGAATAAGGTACTTCACATCCCTTCCCTAGTTCAGATTGCTTTCTTTTGCTTGGCTGTAGCATGCTGGGACAGTTCGGACTCTTGTCACTCCTTCATGTCCTCCCAAAGCTGCTGGTGTAAGGGGCATCCAAGAAAGGACAGTGGCACGGTGAGCATCCACAACAATGGAGAAGAGACCTGAATAATGCTGCTTTCTTTGCCCTAGGCTGCCTGCCTGTTTTGCTTGGCCTCCATGGTGCCATGCAAGCCAAGGCTGCCAGTACTGCTGTGGGGATGGGGAGAGTTGCTGAAGTGCTGCACAGGGGCACCTTTGGGCTGCACTCACATGAAAGACAGGCAAAGTCTGGCAGAGGCTGTTGCAGAGCCTGGAAACAGCAGTGCTGTGAGCAATCTGCACTCAGCTCAGGGTGTCTCTGCTGCACCCTGGTTCAGCAGCCACTGGGCAGGCTCCCTGCCCTTTTATCTCAGGGATGTACAAACCTAACTGCATCTGAGCCAGTCTATGTCCATCACACAGCAGCACCGGGGATGCACTGCAGGAAAGGAGCTGCAGGACAAGCTGGCTGCAGGCAAGGAGACATCACCTCATTGCCCAGGCTGTTCTGGGCATGCATCAGTACAAGGCTTCCATCACTTGGAGGCATATCCCTGTAGATGGAGCCAGAACCTCACAAGGCAGAAGGACAGCCCAGTCCTACCCATCGCCCTTCTCCAAGGCACAGATCAGGCTTACTACAGATCTCTGCTCTGAGGAGGGACTAGACCAGCCCCTCTCCTCCCTGCCCTCAAATACCTCCAGGGTCTGGACTCCACTCCCTCTTCAGGTAAACCATTCCAGAGTATCACATTGCCCCTCTGTATTCAATATTTAACCCTTTCTGTTGCTTTTTTCCTGTCCACCATGGAGCCATGGAGAATGGGTAACTCCTGCACCACAGGCTGCAAATTGATACCCCTCTCCAAGCAATAACATCCCCCTGGGATGATAATGAAGCCCTTAGAGCCATTTCTGGAATGGCTTTTTTCACCATCAGCCTTACAGTGGACTTGCTCAGGGCCTGCTGAGTTGAATGGTGGCACTTACACATTTTGTCCCCTACAGCTGCCTTGGACCCCTCTCAGGGAAGGGCTGAGAGTCTGGCCCAGGGAAGAGAGACAGATTCAAGAAGACTGCTGGGGTGAGAGATGCTGATTGACTTCTCTCTTACCTCTAAAGCTCGTGATTTGGTGCTGCTTAGATCCAATCCATGTATTAATAGAATCTCCAGGCACGTGGGCAAGGTGCCATTGCCCCTTCACTCATTAGTGTTCACCATCGCACAGTCACGAAGCAGCTCAGTGAATGCAGTATCTCAGCAGCACCATCCTGGACACCACAGCAGGGTTTGCAACATAGGGTTTACACTAGTGTTCCCACATGTGCAGCCTCCCAGGTGAGCTCGTGCTTGTGCCCACATCCATCTCTGTGTGTTGTGTTGCATAGGGGTGCGTGTGCTGCTGGCAGCACTCTGCCTAGTGCACACACCCCCCCTGGAGAGGAGCAGTAATCAAACCTTCAACACCCAGAGACTGCTTTTCACTTTGGGTCCTGGTCCATCCTGCTGACAGTACTGCAGAGCCCGAATTGCTGTGAGAAATGGGACACGGGTGCTTGGCAGGCAGCGACATGGCATCAGCCAGGCCCAGCCTCACGTGGGCAAGTCCTTCCCTTGCGTGGCAATGGGGCGAAGACTGGCAGGGAGGACATGGCTGGGGTGGCATAACATTGGTGGTTGCATCAAGACAGGAGACAGGGACACAGATGGATGAACATGACAGACCCACCCTCAGGGTTTCTCTCTGGGAGCATCCCTCCTCACCAGGCCTCCTCGACTTGGGGCACGGCTTTCCAGATAGCTTCTATCTGCCAACAGTAGCCCACAACCCAACAAGCCTGTAGAGCCTGGGGTCAGAGCTTTAAAATCTGTTCAGTAAAGGCTGCCTGAAGCCTGCCCACGTTTGCAAGGGAGCCAGCTAGGAGTATTTGGTGAAGGCTTGGTTCCCTGACTGCAGCCCAAGGTTTTCTGACTGTCCAACAGCATGCCCACCCTTCTCTCCTGGAGCTGGAGGCAGAGGAGTGAGAAACTTTGCTGCCTTTCTCAGCCTCACATGAAACACTCCCTGGGTGGCCCAGAGTCTCCAGAACAGGGGTTAAAATTAGAGAAAAGGCTGATGATTTTGAAACTTGGAGGTGGGGGATTCAATAGGAATGGGGAGGTGCAGTGGGGGTAAGGTTTCCCAGCATGTAGCTAGTGGGACCTGCTCTTCCTCATGGTCACACCAGAGCCACCAGCTTGGCCTGGAGACAGTAGCAAGCTGCAAAGAGAGACCCTGAAAAGCCTGCATGGCGAGGGCCAGTAAGGGTAGCAGATAAGAACAGGCTGAGCAAAAACACAAACCAGAAGCTCCAGAGGAATTTTGGAAAGGAAATGGGGAATTAACTGCAGAAAAGGGGCAGGATGGGGGGGGAGGGAGCATGCACAGCGGTTTATGGTTCACAACAAATAGTCTGTGCCACCTCACCAGGCACTCGCCACCTCTTCATCCTGCTCTGGGGATACCCAGTAGCCACTGTCACTGCGACATGAGCACCAGGAATGGGCAGGCAGCCAGATCTTGGGGGGGTAGATTCCAGCAGGCAACAAGGAAGAAACAAAACCAGGAGAAGCTGGGGAGAAAACACCATCCCCACTGCGTCAGTAAGGGAGAGGAGGCTGCAGGTCTTGTCTTGCCAGCGGGTAGACAGGGAACAGCCAAGGCCAAGGCTGGCAGATGCCAGGTACCTCCCGAGGTCCCGTGGTACAGCCTGGCTCGGAAGGCATGTCACTCGGGTGTCCACCCACAGCCCCACAGCTATTTCTAGGGAGCCAAAAAGCATCCCCCTTTTCTCCCCTCTTGCCTTTGCTTCCCAGCAGGAGCCTCGCAGCACGGGGTCCCCTGGCGAGCAGCCCCCTCAATCCGCCCCTCGGCCTGCAGCTATTTTAGAGAAAGGCAGGAGGTATTTTTAGTGCTGCCGGCTCCCGGGAGAGGCTCTGAGCCTCTGAGCCACAGCAGCTCTGGCGCCAGAGAAACTGCCGCTGCTCTGGCTGATATTTCTTGTATAATTAAACTCAATCCATTCCGGGGGCTGAGTCTTGGCCACCAACTCAGCAAGAAGGGGAAGGAGCAGAGCCAGAGAGCCGGGGGCTGAGGACTCTGACGGATGCTGGGAATTGCTCTGCAAATGCTGGAAAAGGCAGGCCTGAGACTTCGGGGGGAAGTTTTGCCAGGCACGAGGAAGCAGGATGGCTCTGAAAGGGGCAGGGAGTGGGATTTAATGGAAGCAGGACCCAAACCACCACCTCGGCAAAGGCAGAAGACTCCATACCATCATCACCTCATCTAACACCTCTGAGGGAGATGGACTCAAAGTGGATGTCCAAGGCTGGACAGACAGCACCTAAAGGCAACCTGGGAGAAAGCAGTAGGATTAATGAGCAACTTGTGCCTGCAGGGCAAGCAGGAGAAATCCCTGCTGGTAAATAAAAGCCATGGAGCCATGTAGGAAGTTTGGGGGCTGTCTGGTTAGCCAGCATCTGGTGAACACAAGCTGCGGCTGGAGGCTGACAAGCAGCAGCACAACCCCTCCTCCTTCCCACGCCCACCGCCCCGCATCTGTCCGGGGGCCCCAATCTACCGTCAAGGAATGAGGAGAAAGACAGCCAGGAGAAAACACAGCACCCGCTGGGTTTCAGTTGGGTTTGGGTTTTTTTTTCTCTCTTATTTCCCTGTGCAAAAAGAACAGAAGCATTTATTCCTGCGCTCCTTTAAATTTCAAGATACATCTCCAGCGATCCAGACACCAAGCTGGCATTCCAAGCAACAGTATATTTTATATAACTGATTTGGTTGGTTGGTTGGTTGGTTGGTTGGGTTTTTACCACTTTATGAAGCCATACAATGAACTGTAAAGAATCCATCATCTGTACAATGGGAAGACAACAGCGGAGTCACGTTCAGACACAGACACGGTGTGACCGAAGTCATCCTGCCACGCGCGACAACCTCAGTGGGCACAAGAATACAAAACATAACGTTGGGTTGGGGTTTTGGGGTTGTTTTTTTTTTATCCATCTATATAAATACACAGAAATGGGCAAGTCTAAAAGTTTGAAACTGTTTCATTAACACTGATTAGCAAATAAATCTGTAACATTCCTAAAGTAACAAAGACAACAACAACAACTAAAAAAACCCCCACGCATTACACGGGAGGCACAGGATCCACCAACAGAAACGTGGGGTTGTTTCCTTTCTTTTTTTTTTTTTCCTTCTTTTCTTTTTCCTTTTGAAGGAAAAGGAGAAGAAGAAGAAAAAATTAAAAAAAAAAAAAAGTAACCCCAAACCAACCTCTCAATTTGCAAAACAAACGAACGAAATGAAACAAGCCCCTGCGGGCTCCTTTGCTGTCTGATCCTCCTGCCTGCTCCAACGGGAAGGGTTGCCTTTTGTTGATGCTGCTGCTGTCTGGGGTTTTTGGGGCAACTGGTTTCTTTACCTGCCCGACCTGCTGGGTGGGGATTTACTTCGTGCTTGGGTTCAAGCGGTTGAACTCGTTGGAAAATCAATGCCCGGAGGCTGGGTTGGGTTGGTTTTTTTTCTCCCTACCTGGTTTATTTTCCCTGTGTGGTTTGACCAGGAGGCAGCCAGTAAATATTACATCCAGAGTAACCCCAAACTTTGCTTGATTTAGCTGCTTAAACCCATGAACCCCCTCCCCATCTCCACTGGTGATGCAGGGGCTGACAAAGACCATGAGATGGGTGCATCTCATCAGCAGATGATGACGAGGATCATCCCCCAAAATAGCTCCCGAGTGGGGCGGGGGGAGGGAGCCCCATTGAACCCCACATTTTGTACATTGCAGGCTCTACCATATGAGACAGGCAGCAAACGACCCTCCTGGGAGCATCTCCCAACAGACAGCAACATCGACAGCAAAGGGAGGATGGGTGGGAAGGGGCTTCTCCGAAGAACAAACTGACACAAAAGGGTACATACAATAAATTTACACACGCAAAAAAAAAATATATATATATATGTGGGGGAAAGTGCGTTTTTAAAGGATATCTTTGGCAAGAATATATGCAGTTCTTTGTGCAGGAAGGAGGGATGTGTGTGTTTATGTGTGTGTGTGTGTGTGTGTGAGCGAGAGAGAGATACCATCCGTCTGCTGACAACGGCAGCGTGATTACAACGACGACGTATAGCTGGGCTTAACTGGTGCAAGCTCGAATCTCAAATACCATGACTGCATTTAAAGACCAAAGAAAAACAACAACAACGAAAAACAAAGCACAAAAACCCAAAGAGTCTTTTCTGTCCCTTTCATAAGGAAAAAAAAAAATATCAACATTCGGTCCCCGCCAGTCCCAAGACCTGGGCGATCCTCAGCGCTGGCCAATGGTCTCTCCCGGGGACAGAAAGGGAAGTTACACCTAAAAATGTAACTTTAAAAGGGAGATAAAAGGAGAAAAAAAAAAGGAAAAAAGTGCCTTTAAAGGGAGCTGACAGACGCCCAGCTCCATCATTGGAAGGTGATTAGCTGTGTGTTAAACAAATACTATAATCATCAGAGGATTCTGTTAGAGGCTTGAATACAGTCTAAACTCCTCAGCTAGTGGGTTAGTTGGGAAGCCGTGAGCGGCTCAGGGCCTGAAGCAGGCGTGATGCTATGGGCAGGTATCTGCTGGGGTCGGCTTCTACATGATAGCTCTGGGGTGCTTAGATCTGCTTCATTTATACGGGGAGAAAAAAAAAAAAAGAGTTTCAAGCACCGATTTCCGAGGCAGCAGATTAAAATAAAATTACATTACTTTCATCTCGCTTCTTAGCAGTGAGAAAACCATGTCTGAAAAATAGAGGCTTTCAAAAATATATCTTTATATATCTATAAACACAGTGTCTTCTCTAATCGGTGAACGGCAGGGTGAGGAGATTCCGGGTGAGATCACCTCTCATCTCGCTTGAATTTCGCAGAAGGAGGGAATCGCTTTTTTGGAAACATCAAAAACGAAAAGGTCTCTGCATCCCTGTGGCCAGGGAACCCGGGAAGGGGGAAAGCCTCCCTGCCCACAACCCCCTGACCTACTGACATCTCACAACCAACTCCTCTCTACGCATCCCTCCACGCTCGCTCCGGTCCATCGGTCCAGCCTCCGGCCACGCCACCCCGTCTGGGCACCCACAGCACACACGCACACACACACCGCTCACACACACGTCACTCCGACACTGGCGGGGGGGGGGGGGTGTTTGGGGAGCCCCCGTGCCTCTTCCCCCATCCCTAATTTTCCTTGCTCTGGAGCTTCTTTTAACATGCAGGTGTTTCCCTGGGGCAGGGGAAGTGGGAGAGGGATATAATGGGGGAGTTACGATGTACAGAAAGCAATATGGCAAAAATAAATACTCTCGGAGAGTAAATTGAACCTTTTTCTTCCTCCTTAAAATTTTGTTAGCTTACAGTATTTTGTCAGTATAGCTTGTGTATATATATATACTATAGCTATCAAGGCAAAGGCGGTCCAAGGGAGACAAGCTCTTAGGGGGAGGGGGCTGCAGTGCTAAGTTTCTAATTTTTGCCCCCAATAGACTATCTGCACCACTTTCCACTGTAAAGTTCTCCCAGAAAGCTCTTGCGGAGGGATATTTGCAGCAGAGGGTTTAGCAGTGACCCCAAGGCTCCATTCAGACTGTTCCCCCTGCCCCAAACCTGCACATGTCACCAAAGCATCTTCTGCCCCCACCTCACGGTTGGGATGAGTGCTGGCTGCACCTCAACCACAATCCTCACCCCGTGGGGGCACAGAGGCTCTTGACCCCTCCCAGCCCCTTGGCTGGTCCTCCTCACCTCCCAAAGCAAAGGGAAAGGCCGACGGGGCCAAGGCCACTGCAAAGCTACAGCGCACTCATGGGACACGAGCCTCTAGCCAGACAGTTTTGGGGGTACATGCATGCCGAGCGGTGTGGCTCTCGGAGGACCTTTTACCTCCCCACTGAGCCAAAGCTGCCCGGCGACTGCAGGTCCTTTCTTTTTTGTTGGTTTTTGTTTTGTTTTTTTCTTCTTGTTTTACATTTTCTTCCTTCTTTTCTGTTTGTTTGGTTGGTTTTTTTTTTTTTAACGTGGCCTCCAAAACAAAAGGAGAGAAAAAGCGCCTGAGTTACTTGTAGTCATTCGCCTTTCGTGCAGCTGCAACGTCCATGCAATTTAGAAACTGCTTGCGCATCTCCGAAGAGCGAGACCTGGGCAGCCACGGGCCTGCTGCTTCACACAGGGAGGGAACCCACCTGTGCCAGCATCCGCTATTATTACAGTTACTATTATTATTATTATTATTATTACAATGTTTTTTTCTTTCCTTTCTGGTTTGTTGCTGGGTTGGTGGTTTGTGTTTTTTTTTGGTGGGGGTGTGTGGGTGTTAAAGGGAAAGTGAGACAGGCCGCAGGAGAAAACTGCCAAAGAGGAACAGTGACGGGAGGGAAAAGAGGAAGATGGAAGAGGAAGCGACTTATCTGTACCCTCCAGGGAGGTTCCTGGGCAGTGTCTGCTTTCCCCAGGCGTGAGGCAGCAGGAGACCACCCCCCCCCCGCCAGATCCCCTCAGGCTGGGGGTTCAGGCACCCCCGGGCAGCTGGGGAAATGCCAACACCCCCCTCTCCGGTTGGACTCACAGTCGCTCACCTGTGACCAGCGCTTGGTCGGCAATGGAGGTCAGCCCATGGCTGAGCTCCCTAGAGACAGGAGGGTTCAGGACCAAGCCCCTCAACACGCCCCCAGCAAGTTGCTAGTTGGCTGGCAAGTTTTGGGGAGCCAGTGAGGATCCTCCACTGCAGTCACAGAAGGTAAGGCTTCTGAGGGGCGTCTCCTCCAGTGTCCCACAGACCTGGCCCACGTCGCTATGACCTGCGGGTCATTTCAAACACACAGCAGACGTTCACTGATGGAGCTGCTGCGATGAAGCTTCTTCCATGGGTTTTGCCAGTTGTCTCTCTTTTTTTTTTTTTTTTCCCAGGTGGAAAACACCAGTCATGGTCCCACAGTCAGCCCCGAGTGGACGTCACCGCTCAGGACCGTGATGCCAAAAGCTGGGAACACGCCTCCCACGGCCACTTTCGCTTTGGTCGCCTTTCCTGCGACGGGACGTGCATCCTGCCTGGCGTGACTTTGTGGCTCTCTTATGTAGGTGCGTGGCTTTGGTTCCTCTATGTGTGTGTTTGGCTTGTGTTGAGTTTTTAGGGGTTTTGTTGGGTTGGGGTTTTTTTTTTGTCATTTGCCATTTTCCTCCAAAATGCCATCCCTCTCCCCCCCGCCCCGATTCACTTCCCTCTCCCACAATGCACTTCCTCACATTCCTTCTCGGATCAGCTCCAAGTCCTTCTCCAAAATTCAAGAATCACCCACAAGCACCACTTCATCTCTTCTGGCCAGAGCCAAGCATGACCCTGGAGACAAAGTTGACGATGGCTGCAGCCGGCTGGTCTGGGTCCAGCTCGGCAAAAAGGTGGCAGATGTTGTCTGTGGTGCTCCCTTGCTTCCTGGCCACAAAGCCAAAGAGCCTGAGTGGGGAGAAGGCAAAAAGGCTCAGTGAGGTTCTTCAGCATTGCTCACGCAATGAACACCACCACCCTTTTCCAGCATGCTCTTGTCTACCTTCCCCTCTTTAACAACTACCTCGCAAAACACAGGAGAGATCCCAAACCAGCCTACATGAAGACCCATCTATTCTTCTCTTTGCTGCAGTTCCTTTGAAGGTCAGCACTGCATTTCTGTCTTCTCTCGGCCAAACCCCCTTGCTCTGATCACCCTCTCCTAGACCATCCCCAAGAAGGGGCCTGCCAGATGATCACAGCACTGCCTTGGTTTCAAAGCTGACTCCTGACTCCTGAGGTGTGATGGGCTGGCCTGTGTGAGAAGAAGGCCATGTGGGGACAGGAGGAGCTGGGTGAGACCATGTGGTTATTTCCATCTGTCTCTCCCCTGATGAATAAAATGTCCCTTTTCTTTTTTAATTAGAATGTGCAAACTGAAGTTATAAATACAGGGGAACAGAATGTGAGACAGGCCCAGGCTGTGGCATTTCTAATCGGGGAGAGGAAATGTCCCAGCAGCTGGACATCCTAATAAAAATCCCTCTGCTAACACAATGGCTAAAATTAGTGGGAATTGGCCCTTGGAAATGGGCTGAGGCAGCGTCTCTGTGCTCCCGTGGGTCAGGACAGGAAGGACAGGAGGAAAGAGCAAAGCTGGCCCGTAGCTCATGCACCATCAGCACAACCCATGAACCGGCTCCCGCTGACTCTGCTGGGAGAGCTTCCGGTAAGGCCAGTTCAGCAAGGGCCTTGCCTGCTCTGATCAGGAATTTGGAGCTGAAAGATGCTTCCCGAGTCCCCAGGACCATGGCCTCAGGCTGGGGTGAAACATTCCTGCAGCGAGGAGCTGAGCCTATCTCATGTGTGGTCAAGAAGCTGCCCTGCACAGGCCACCTGCCAGCCAATGCTCCAACGTAGCTGGGAGCCACCCCAATAGCAGCTGGGAGGGGGGTGGAAATCATCTGAGGGGCACACAAAGCACTTACTTGGCTGGGCCACTGCCGTCGGTTTTAGTCCACCTGCAAGGAGAAGAGGAGGTGTGAGGGATGGTGACTCCTGAACCCCATAGAGAGACAGGGTTGTGATGGGGGCCGCTGCACCAAGGCTGGAGACCCAGCCTGGCTTTGCACGGGTTTGGGTCTGTGGGAAGAAACCTGATGTGCCTTTCCCCCAGCATGAAGATGCTTGGAGACATCAACAAGTCACCAGGACAAGCTGGTATTGCCCCACAGTATCAAAGGGGACCTCTCATCCTTGCTCTCTGCAAGAGCCAGGGGGACAGAACAAGCAAAGACCCTGCTCCCAGCAGCCCAGGATCCTGAAGGAGGGGAAGGGTCAGGGGACATGTGCTCCCCCCAGGTTAGGGTACTCACTTTCGTTCCTGGGGGTCCAGGTTGCAGAAGGTGACGGTGTTGAGGGGGTAGTGTCGTCGGAAGAACAATCTGAAACACGAGGCAAGGAGTGTCAGGGCCAGCGAGGCCTCACCTCTGCCCCACCCCAGCCCAATCCCACCGGCACAGGGGACACTCCCATAGCCTCCCCTGGGATGCTCCAGTCAAGGACAAAGCCCAGCCCTGCCCATGACAAGGTTCCTGCCACCCAGGGACATCCTTCATCAACATACTCCCTAGATCACAGTCCCGTAGGCTTTGGGGACCCAGGGCACCCCAGGCCCCCCAAGGACAAGGCCTCAGGGTCTCTTACTTCCTCTGGTTGTCCGTTAAGGTGATGCCTTGTGCGGAGACTTTGAAGTGGACGATGGTAGCCGTGGGCGTGGGGTCGGCCACCAGCGTCTCAGCAACAGCCTTGGCAATGGCCTGGGGGCCTGTCAGAGACTCCATTTCCACAGAATTGATGAAAAGGACGTTGCAGGCTGGAAAGGAAGACAGAAGACATGGAGCCAACCCGTGCTCTAAGCCACACTCACCCCATGGTAGCCCCTCTCTACTCACCTGCACCCTGTTTGAGGAGGTCCGTAGCTGAGTTGGTGGCTGATGCGGTGTCTTTCTTTTCTTCCATGGGATCTAGAAGATGTGGATGAGATGGTTATTGCTGGTCCTTCACTTGGGAACCCACCCTGGACCCCACAGGCTGTGAGGGTGAATACAATCTCTCCTGGTCCCGGTTCTTACCTCGGTCAGGAATGACCAGCTTGCAAGGCAGAGCCAAGGGCATGATGGAGTGCTGGTACACCAGTGCCGAGAGACAGCCTGGGGAGAGAGGGCAGATGGTCAGAGCAGACTGGGGACACTGGTGCTATGTTGCTGCCCCTCTGGGTGGATGGGAACAGCCCTTTCTGGTGGGTTTCTGCACTGTGGTCCCTAATGCCACACGTGGCAATGCCTCTTGCTGAAACCATCATGCCCATGGAGGGCTCAGAGAAGGGCCAGAGATGCCAGGGTGACCTTAGGGTGGCACAAATGGGGCAGAGGTCCTGATGCAGTGCCTCAGAGCACAATAACCACAGCTTAAATGGAAGAAGGGGAGCCCCTGCCCTCCACCCTGCCCACCAGCACCATTTGTTCCACACGTGTGCAGAAAGGTACATATCGGTGCAAAGAGGCACATTTGTGTGCACTCACGAGTGTGCATGACCCCAGAGGCTCCAACTACCCACAGGACTCGATCACGCAGGGACAGGAGGCAGTGAAAGAGGCAGGAGCTCCTCCAGACACTCGATAGTTATGCTTTCATAGTCCAGCAAAGGCAAGGCTCTCCCAATCCAACCCCACGTGTGGGAAGCATGCTGAGGACACTCACCAAAATTGGGCTCGTTGGGGCATCCTTTTAGTTTCACACCCCGTGGACTAGTCTCGATGAGGAAGTGCCTCACCAGCTCGTTGGTGATGTCTCCTGGGAAGAGACAAGATGTTCTTACACTAGAGCCACCCTCCTCCACTATTTTGCAGTCCCATGGGAGAAAACAGTGCTGCAGCTCAAATCCAGCCCTTTGTACAGGGTTGACCCCAAGCCACACTCCCCTCATGATCTTGGTGGGCTGGGGAGGCCGTGCCCATTTCACCACGCCAAAACCCAAGATGCATGGGCCTCTGAGCCCTCAACAGTGGAGGGCAAAGGCTGTCTGGTCCTTCCCTGTGCCCTTGGAGGGGAGAGCTGCAAGGAGGGGATCCTGCCACATCAGCACATACCCAAGGGCATGACTGGTTCAGCAGACCCAGCTGCCCGCTTGCCACGGCTGAGCAATGGAAAGCATCCGAGCGTGGGATGCAGCACGGCACACAATACCTTTCTTGTTCTGCTGTACAACTGTGGGAGGCGGAGAAGCAACTTTCATGGCGAGGCCGTAGGCTCCCCGGAAGGAGTGGCTGTCTCGGATGATGAAAGCCCCCGGCTCCCTATCCTTCAGCAGTGCAATGGCTGCAGGAGAGAAGGGCAAACCTTAGAGCTGGCACGGGGAGAGCCGGCGTGCTCTCTGAAACCAGCAGGTATGGGTAAGGACGGGGCTCCCCAGCTCTACAGCCTTACATCTGGGCACCATAGTGTTACCCTCCCCCTGCACACCTGGAAGCGGGTCTGTGGCCAGGCTCATCTCCCCACACCTCTGCTGCCCTTGCATGAGCATCCCAGAGCATCAATTCCCAGCCCAGCTCTGAGCAATTAAGTTCTGGAGAGCAGGCACACACCAGGGGCCAAATGCTGGGACCTTGGTGAGATGCCCCTGAAGGCATCTCACTCCCTGTATGTTCTCCTTTCTTATTTTAGCCACGTCTCCAAGACCTCCCTGAGCTTTCCCAAGTGACGATCTGTGCGCTTTGCACCATAAACTACATATATCCACTGCATGCTGCGGGGACTGGTGTTCCTCCACCAAGAGGAACGTTTGAGGAGCTCACATCATGCAAGCCTCCAGATGAGCTGGGCTTCAGTCCCCTTCTGTAGTGGTCTGAGCATCCTCAATCCACCTTCACTCCTAATCCAGCCCCCAAGGGGAACCCTTACTAATCCCTATGATCCTGGATACAACCCCGCTTCCACCCGTGGCTTATTCAACCATATCTGATGTCCTGTGCCATCTACCCACCCTGCTCCCTGGAGATGTCTGGTTTGTACCAGTACTTGGAAGTGTCCTGCACAAACTTCACGTTGGCACGAGTCTCGGGGCTGATGTCTGCAACGAAGGAAGAGAAGACAAGAAAAGTTAAAAGGTGCTGTATCTAAAACTCCACATGAACTTTGAACAAACCCAGCTAAAGCATCAACACTTCCACCTCCTTTTGGCCCCAGCGCATTGTTTTAACCTCAACCCAGTCCTCTATATCCAGCCAGGCTGATCACCACCTGGAGCTTATGGGGCTTCAGGGCATCTAAAGCTAAATCCAAGCACAAGGCCCCTCTGTTTGCCATACAGAGAGAGACAAAATGAGAACTCGTCATTTAAAAGGGAGCTGGCCAGGTGAAATGAAAGCTCTAGGAGGAAAGAGGTTATGTCCAGAGGGTGATGGGGAGATGCTCTAACTTCAATGGACCTTCGCTGCTCTCTAATGTTCAACATTTAGCTCATCCATCATAAAAATAAATTCCTCCCTTTATCTTTATCCCATGCAGAGAAACTGGACAGGTCATCAACCTACCCTGGGAAAAGCAGCCCCAGCCCGAGCCCAACCCTGTCTCACTCAGTGCCCATCAGTGGCACAGCCCCAGTGAGACACAGTCCTCTGGCTGTGAAGCTGTCACTTTGCTCGAGCATTGTTTCCAAGCACCTGCTTTCCAAAAAACACCCAAGCAAACAACCTGGAGGGCTGGATAGCATCTCTGCTGGAGACGTGTTATCAGCCCTCTGCAATCTGGTCGCCTTTGCAGAGGCTGGGGAGGGGAGTGAGCTCCCTCCCCCGCCCCAGCCTGCTCACTAATCGTTACAGGTTTTAATTGCTCGTGCTTGGCCCCAGTCACAGCGAGTCACGGGGCCCACAAAGGGCTGCCCGCTTGGCAGCGAAACCAGCCTGGCAGCCAGAGCCACTGCTGCCCCATGGCTTTATTCCCCAGGACCTATCAGCCCAATCTTGGCGTCACCAAGGTGTCCCGTAACAGGAGCCAGCAAAGGCCTTCCGGGCACAGCGGCACCGGGGCCACGGCACACCATTTCAAACGAGGAGGGGTCTCAGCGGGGTAAAGCCTGCTGGGAACAGGGTCGGGAGGTCAGCGCATCCCCACAGCAGAGCAAAGCCGCCTCCGGGTGCTTTGATCTCCCCGTACACAACTTGGGGTGCTGTTTACACCAGTGATGCCAGGTCGCTGCTCTTCCTGTTTGGATTTGCCAGAAAGCACAGGAAATGGCCCAAGCCCCAGCAGTGTCTGGCAGAAGGAGTCAATCAGGACACGGCCGCAACCCCTTCCCCGCCGGCCATCAAGGGAGGAGGAAGGGAGAGGTGGGGACCTGCGAGGGCATCCCTTACCCGGCATGGAGAACTTGGAGAAGTCCGGCAGGGTGTGGGAGAAGGCGACGGTGCTCCCGCCACTGGGGCTGGACATGCCGCTGGACAGGGGCGAGGACACCTTGCCGTTGACAGTGGCGTAGTTGGGGAGGCTGTTGGAGCGGTCCCCAGCCGACATGCGCCGCTTCTCGGGCAGCGCGGGCTGCAGCGTGGGGCTGCCCTGGCGGTACCCAGCCGAGTCCGGCGAGGACGAGTGTGGTGTGCTCGTGCCCGGGTAATAGGCCGGCGAGACGGGGAAGGACGGCGTGGAGGGAGGCTGGTAGCCGGAGGAGCTGCTCTGTCGAGACAGCGTGCCGTGCCTCTCCTCCGGGCTGGGGTAGCCATACAGGGGGCTGCCGGGGGGAAGAGCTGTGGTGGCTTGATGCCTGGCTAGGCT
Source organism: Urocolius indicus (assembly GCA_013401255.1). NCBI lineage: Eukaryota > Metazoa > Chordata > Aves > Coliiformes > Coliidae > Urocolius > Urocolius indicus. The sequence continues at coordinate 25,894 of WBNH01003941.1, forward strand.
GGGGCTGCCCGGCGGGGCCACTAGGTTGCCGTGTGCCGCCACAGCGTGTCTGCCCAGCCCAGGGCTGCCGGGAGCACTGCTCATGTTGGGGTTGACAGCTCTTCGCCCAAAGCCGGGGCTGGGCGGTGTGTTGGTAGCCACTGTCCGGTGCAGCGTGCGGGGGCTCCCCGGCAGGACGTGAACCCCCATCACGTTGACCTGCGGCTGCGGCCGAGCTTGGAGGTCTGGCTGGAGGCCTGCTCGGCCATCAGGGTAGTCGGGGCTGGTGTATGCCGAGCTCGGGACCCCGCCTTGGACCGTTGTAAAGGAAGATGGAGACGAGTTTTGGTAGCTGCTGTGAGCAGACGGCATCTGTGAGCTGACAGGTGACCGGTAACCAGGCTCGGCCGCGGTGTGGGGAGGTGTAACCGTGCCATGGGGGCTGCCCTCTGACGGGTAGCTGCGGAGGGAGGACCTGAGGAGAGAGGAAGAGAATGAGGATTCAGCTCCACCCCTTGTTCCTGCTGATGGCTGGCACCTTCCTGTGAATGGTGCAGAGGGAAACTGAGGCACAGCACCAGCGAGCTGCTCAGTTCTTCAGAAGCAACAGTCACCTGGGATGGATCCTGCTCAGCTGCATGAAAGCAACTAGAGGCAGCTTTAGTTCCACCCCACATCCCAATTCCCTTTCAAAATGTGACCTTCTGAGAGACATGGTCCTTTTCCATCTCCTCTCCCAACATAATGCCCAACTCGTTTCTCCCTGCCAGGATCGCCAGGCTGGGCTGGTGTGGGATACCTCAGGGCCAGAGTGGAAAGTGGACATGGACAACAGTGCTTCTGCACCACAAGTGACCAGTGCTCAGCCTAAGCTGAGGCTACAGCTTAGCATAGACCCCATCACTCCTCTCACTCCAGTGGCCAAGTTCCCAGTGAGATGCTGCTGAGGCCTACTAACCACCAAGTGACACCAGAGACCGTCAGTGACCCAACTTCATGTCCTGAGGGCAGGAGATGCATGCCAGGATGGGCCCCCTGAAGCCTGCATAGGGAGTGAGGGTCCTTGCAAAGGTAATTTCAGCATGGGAGGAAGCCTGTGCACTCGGTGGTGTTTGGCCCTGGCCCCACCAGTCCCCTGGCCCTGCATCCACTGCATCCTTACCCGTCCACGCTGTGAATGGGGCTGCTGGTGGAGATGGGGCTGGGGGCGGTGAAGGAGTTGCTGAGGGTGCCGTTCCTGGAGGGCCCCTCAGGGCCAGCAGGCTGGGCGGTGGGCAGGCTCCCTCCCCTGCCCGTCGTAGCTGTGCGGGCCACTGACTCGACGTAGCTCCTGGGCTCTGCAGCAAAAGAGAAAGGGACACTGGTGAGCCCACAGCTCCCATAGGAAAGGGACCATGCCTTTCCTGCTATCCCCATTCCAGCCACTGAAGGTGCTTGAACTGAGCTCCTCCAGCTGCACATTTTCCCTGTCCCTCTTTCCCCAAGGGTTGTACAAAACCACATCTGGCTCATCTGAAGACCCCAGCCAGAGTACAAGGAGAGCAGTCCTGCCTACTCCTTTCCCTGAGGGGACAGGAGCACATGAGACCATGGTCGCTTCCTCTGCCACAGCCCCTCCACCCTGCTCTGAGTCAATGTCCCTCCCCACCCGGGATGCCACACAGCACACGTCCTGCTCCCTGTTCATCCTCAGCCCCTAAAAATAGAGCTGGTGACACTGCCCAGCCTGCGCTGACTCACACAAGACCAACGAGGATGCCCCGTGGTCCCTGCCCTGCACAGCCCACCTCTGCCAGCCATCTCCAGCAGCAGACCAGAGAGCAGTTCCAGCTATTTCCACTGCAGCATCCAACACTCTCGCTCCCTCCCAGCCCGCCTTGAAACCAGAGCCCAAGAGCACAACCAAGAAAAGCAATTTTGCTCTGGGGCCGCCGAGCTGTCCCACGCCAGGCGCAGCGGGCTGGGCTGGCCGTCACCAGCCACGGCAGCCGCCAGACACAGCCCTCCCTCTTCCCTTTCCTCCCTGCCTCCTGCTTCATTCAGGCTGGTCCCCATCCTTGCATTGGGTCCTGCAGCCCTTATTTCCCCTCTCAAAAGCCATGCTGGAGGAGGGGGCTGCAGTATGATCCCTGTGCCCCCCCCCCCACCATGTCACAGCTTGGCTGGCACATGCCACCAGCCACCTTCATGCCGGGGCAAGAAGCCCTGAGCGAGACCTGCCGGCGACAAACATGGGCTGGGCATCCTTACAGGTCCCTGGCTCCATGCTGGCCATGCCCAAGGCAACTCCACAGTGGTAATTAACATGACAAACATGACTATTATTATTAGTCATAACAGCCAGGCTTCAGCTAAGGCTAAGCCTGCTGACGAGCCAGCCTGCTCGCAGCCGGCAGTGCTCATGCACAGCTCCCTGTGCTCTGCCAGACCAGGGCCTTGCAAGGAAAAACACTGTCATGGGTCACCCTCCTTCCCCCGCAGCAGCATCTCTGTGCCTCTTCTGCCTGTAGAAAGGGGAGGAGTCCATCCTTCAGGCTGATCTCACTGCCCAGCACTGCTGAACCACCCCAGGGAAGATATGAGCCAAAACCAGACTGAGGACCTCATCACGGGCTGGGTACCAGCACTGGAGGCAGGACATGTAGCTCTGAGTGACAAGGACGAGGCCCTGCCCAGGAGGACGCCCAGGGCAGCTGCAAGAAACTCATCCCCTCTTAGGTAATTAAATTAATTTCACGGCTACTCACTTTTCCCACCCCCAGCTCCCCACTCCAGACTAAAATTAGCTAGACAGTACATATGAGTCAGCCTGTGAGAGGTTAAGACCAAAGGGCTGCAAAAACGCCAGCCCCTCCTGCAAAGGTGGGGCTGAAGAGAGGCAGGAGCAGGGGCCTGGGGAGAGGAGACAGCATACAAGTGTCACAGTGGCACAGGTTCAAGGTGTTTGGTTCAATACAAGACCAAAAAAAGAAGAAAGAGGAAAATAAAATGACAAAGTTTCAGGCAAGATTTTTTTAAGTTGAAAAATACCATCTTGCTTCCTCGTGTTTCCTTGGAAGATGGTGGGAGAAATGAGAGGCTGTGAGTCACCAAGGAGGTGGGCAGTCAGTCATTTGGGAATCCTGAACCCAAGCAGGGCTGTGCTCTGGCCAGAAACCCCCAGGCCTGCAACTGCAGCAGGCTGTTTTAAACCTCCTCAGAGAGAGCTCCTGGCCACAGGCACAGGCTGGCCATGCAGGCAGGGATCCTGGTGGGCACAGACTGTGCTAAGCCAAAGCTTTGTTAAGCCAAAACACCAGTCTCTTCTCAGAGCTGCAGATTCAACCCTCCAAAAAACCATCACATTATCAAGGAGCATGAAGCAGGGCAAGAGGCTGGTGGTGGCCACACAGCTTAGGCCAGCGTAGAGCCACCAGACATCCTTGCCTTGGGTTGGCCATCGTGTAAGTGGAAGGTAGAAGCAGTGCAGCTTGAGCTCCTGTGGGTTTGCTGGAAGGAGAGGACAGGCAATGTTTGGGTCTTTGGAGGCTTAAAACTGGACAGAAGTGGTAAAGACAGGGGTGTGGGTGACTTATGAGAAGCCTGGTTTTATCAGAACTTTTCTTGCTTTAATATACCCATGAAGCTATTGCTGAAAAGTCAGCTCTGTCAGCAGAACACTTCCTCCAAGCAAACACTTTCTCCAGTATTACACAACATTCAGGTTTGGGTTTGAGGAACTGCCGGGGTGAACTGCTGACAGCTCCCTGAGCTGCAGGAAGCACTGCAAAGTTGCCAAGAAGAGACATCCTCTCCCCATCCTGAACACTCAGTTCCCCATCCTGACCCTGAGGGCCCAAAGTTTCATTACAGAAGAAAGCAAAACCACCCAACAACCATTAGATAGTAGGCGGCACTCCGAGGAATCACAGGAGATGTGCCGGCCCAGAGCCCTCAGTGCCTCCTGCGCCAGCACAGCCACTCCCAGGCTGACACCCCAGCTCAGCCCCGTGCTTGGCATCCCCTGAGAGGCACAGCCCAGCTTTGGGAGAGGTGGGGGGAGCTCAGGCAGCCTCCCAGGCAGCGGAGGATGCACATCAGCTGCCGGCGCTGTGCCGCTGCCCGGCCGGCTGAGCCGGCAGCACGCTGGTGGCCTCTGCTCCTGCTGACCTTTTGTGCTGCACTTTGGGTTATTTTTGCTCCAAACAGCAGCGCCAAAGCCAGAAGGGGAGGGTGGGAGTCCAAATCTGGGGCTGCTGCTTCTCCCTGTGCCCCGCAACATGCTCGACCCAAAGCTGGCCAGGGTGTGCCAGCACCCCTGGCATGCCACTGGTGAGGATGCCACGTGCTTTCAGCCTCCATGGATAACTGCCCCCCAACGTGACAACTCCAGGTCCCACTGGACATCAGGGAATCCAACCACAATGTAGGGCATGGTGTTCCCCTACTTGAACGGGAGTAGGATGGACAAGACTGAGGCTCCTACACCTCTAGGGGCCACTGCAAGGGAAGGCTGCAGGCACAGACAGCCAGAACCTGTTCTGAGCAAGTCCCAGCAGCAGGAATGAGGGGGAGAAGAGAGAGATCGAGAAAGAAAAGCCTTTCTTACCTTCTTCAGAGTCACCGCCTGCCTCCCCTTCTAGCTCTGAGAGACAATGAGGCAGGGGAGTGATGGGAGCAACGAGAGGAAGAAGAATGGAGGTGTGAGACAGAAGGAAAGAGAAATCTGAGTTAAGCAGTTTTGCCTGGCTCAAGCAGGAGCACACAGAGAGCAAAGGAGAGCCCCACACTTGCCCAACATTGCACCCCAAACTAGACCCTGGCCTCAGACACCCCCAGGATTTATCTGTGCACCCCAGAGACAATGTCCAAAACCCAAAGGCTGGTTTCAGGTGGGGAAGAGGAAGGCACCGTGAAAGGCTGCTCTGAGAAGCCCATCCAGCACCAGAAAAGCAACAGCAGGCTCTTGGGGGCAGAGAAAGAAGGGTCTCACTGAGTGGCATCAGCCAAGTTGCACCCCCCAGGTTCAGAAAGATTTTGGGGAGGTTACCCTCAGCCCTGAGATGGCCCAGGAAGCAGCTCTGGGTCCTGGATAGCAGCGAGCTCTGGCCTGGCAGGCTGCTCTGGGACACATCCTCACAACAGCTGGGCCTTTGCACCCGAGGACAGTTCAGTGGGCTGAAGAGGACTCTGGATACTGTCAAGCTAACAGGCTCAGCTCCCAGAGAACAAACCCTCTCCAGCTCTGCTGGGAAGAAGAAGGGATGAGAAGAGAGTGAGGGAAGGAAGAACCTGGGTCTGGGCACAAGGCAGGATCCCAGAGTTTTTCAGCCTCCCGCTACTGCAGACCCTGCTGGACTGAGCTCCCCCAGGGTAGTACTAACCTCTCTCCAACCTCACATAGTCCCAGAGTTCCCACAGGAGGTGACAAGGACCCCAGGGCCACCTGGCCTCTAAAGGGAGGTACCCTCAGAGATATGCTCCCCCCCAAAAAAAAACACCTGCAGCCCTCAGACCCACACTCACCTCCCACTGGATGCAGCAGGATCTCGGCTGGGTTGTGGGGTTTCAGCCCCAGTGCTGAGAGAGGAGTCTTGGCCAGGCCAGGAGGAGAACGTGCTGTCAGCATAAGAGACACAGTGTTAGTGGAGGGGTGGGAGGTGAAACTTCAGGAAGGCCAAAGCTGCCCAGGGGTTTAGAGCCCCTGTGATTCATTCCACCCACCAGCTAAAACATGAGGCTGCCAGGAAGAGGAGATGCCCTCATATGAACCAACATCCTGGGGAAGGGCACTGATCCCCCTCTCCATTTGACAGAGGGCACACACAGGGCAGGAGGTGCCTGGGGACAAGCAGCCTGCCCCATTGCAGGGCTGGCAGGATGGAAAAAGGGGGCAATTCTCACCAGGGCAGGCTCAGACCCCATCTCCCAGCACCGTCCCCATAAGGGAATGGTGTCACCATAGGCATGAGGCCTTTCATCACCCCTGTGCAAGCCACCTTACCCCCAGGCCATCTCTCCCAAACTTAACCCCCCCTGCAAATCCCCTGGTCAGGCTGAGCCAGCACCAGGCTGTCCCAGAGCAGCTCATCACCCCCATGAAAGGGGTCAGAGGGGCTGCCAAAAGAAACTCCCTGCCCTCCAGACCAGCTCAACGGGCAGGTGAGGATGTTTGCACAGAGCATGTTCCCCAAGGGATGGCAATGTACATGTGAAGTCTATACCCCTGTGTCCACATGTACATACCAGGATGAGCTGCTATGTACCATGGCTATGGTATGGATGCACTGGCGGTGTGGGGCAGCAGGGATTCATGGGGCAGGGCAGATCCCATCAAGTTGACTCTGTCTTGTCTCCCCTTCTGCCCTCTGGGTTTGCCCCATCCCCCTGATGCTCCATCTCCCCAGGGGAGATCTCTAGGTGTCATCACCAGCAAGAGGGACTGGAAGGCACGTCCCTCTTGCAACATTTGAACATCCCAGACAGGCAGCATGGGCACGGGGCCCGTGATGAGGCCGGGAGGCGGTGGGTCATGGGAGCTCCAGAGCAAAGCCAGAGCCTCACCCAAAGGCCAAGTCCCCCTGGCAGCCTGGGGCTGGAGCAGCCAAGCAGCTGAGTCTCTGGGAAACCAAGACAGCAGCACCTTCCCCAGTAGGTGTACAGTTCCCCTAAATCTGATTGCTGTTGGCTGACAAACCACAAGGTCCTCCCAGGGCTGGGGACTCCCCCGGGACCAGCATTTCCCCATGGAGGGGAAATCACTCCGGCATCCCCTCCAGACAGTACATTAGCAAAGCCTGCAAGACGCAGCTTCAAACTTCCCAGGCCTCCCCGGCTGGTGCTGGCTGAGAAGCACTGCCTCTGGCCACATCCCCAGCCAGGCTGTCCCCATCACCTCTGCAAGTGACTCATCCCCAAAATGAACCACTGTGCCACTGCCAAGGAGCTTCTGCCCCAGGGCCAAGATCTCCGGTCCCCAGGAACAACGGGGCCATTTCCAAGCTGCCAAGTGCCCCGGGGACGCTCCCACACTCCAGTTGCTGCATCCCATGAGACTGGGCTCAAACGTCAGCGAGTTGCAGAGAAGAAACAGCAAAGGCACAGGAGGAAACAGCCTCTCATCCCACGGACTGTGAGCTACAGGGGGCTGGTGGCCCCACTGAGACCAGGACATGGCATCAGAGAGGGCTGCACCCAGCCCGAGCATCCCCAGCCCTAGGGTATCCCTCAACCCTCAGTTTACAAAAGTGTTTTGGAGGGTTTGAGGGTGCTGCTGCCTTTTTGGTGGGTTTCCCAGCTGACCAGCTGCTCCATTGCACTGGCCCAGCCTGAGTCGTGTTGTGCCAATGTGAGGCTACTCTTGGGGGGCTTGTTGCTCGAGGCAGTCACACAGACCAGTCCCCACACACCCACCGTGCCTGCCTGGTAAGGGTTAGTCAGAAAGGAGGTATGCCAGCCGCAGTAGCAGACACAAGCTGCAGGCAAAGCACTGCCATCTCCCAGCTTTTTCCCCCTCCTGCCCTGGAAAGAGCAAGCAAGAAGTGGCACAGCGTGTGAGAGTCTGCCCCAAGCCCTCTCCCAGTCTTCAGTGCCTCCTTCCTCCCTGCAGCTTGCCTGCTTCCACGGCCTCACTGCCCTTCTTGCCATGTCAGTAGGAAAGACAGGGAGCTGCGAGATCAGAACAGGGTGAGAGGACTCTTTTGGACCCTGCCTCTCTTACAACAGAGCCACAGAATGGTCACTGTTGGAAGGGACCTCTAGAGTTCATCCAGCCCCACCCCCTACCAAAGCAGGTTCACCTAGATCAGGTCACACAGGAACGTGTCCAGGTGGGTTTGGAAACCTCCAGAGGAGGTGACTCCACACCCTCCCTACCAGGGCTCGCTCACTTGAACAGGAAAGAAGTTTTCCCTTGTGTTTCAAGTGGAACTTTTTGTGTTCCAGGTTATGCCCATTACCCCTTGTCCTGTCGCTGCAGACAGTCGCCGCCATCCTCCTGACATCCACCCTTTAGGTACCAATCTAAGTGCTAATAAGTACTTATCCCGCCTTGGAATCCCATCCAAGAAACCCTCCAGTGACTAAAGGGTGGAAAAAAGCCGACAGGATGATGTAGAGCACGGGATGCTGATGGCAACATGGAGCAGTGGGATGCAGAGGACAGAGAGTAGGAATGATTAACATGGTGGTGGGTGCCTGGAGCCCGGAGCTGTCTGACCCTGGGCAAATCTCTGGTTTGCCAAGAGCCCCCCACTGATCCCCTCCGCCTCCCGGAGCCGCAGCACTTACAGGGGTCGGAGTAAGGGGTTTGTGGAGAGACAGGGAAGGCTGGGGTAGGGGGAGAAATCTCACCGCCGACGGAGGGTGGGCTGGTGGGGGAGGCACCCTCCATCTCTTCAAAGGCTTCCTTGTAGCTGTGGAGGTGAGGCTGGGGAGAGCAGGAGAAAGGGTCAGTCCCATGCCAATGATGGACACAAACCTCCAGGACACCCCAAAGAGGAAGCAGAAGGGACAAAGGGAAGGTTTTCACCTCCTCCTTGCTAACCACCACCACTACAAAAACCATCATTGCCCCTCAACCCTCTGTGATGCTGCAGATGCTGAAAGTCTCATACCCCTCTTCCATAAGCCTTCTCCCTCCCCAGAGGCATTTTCCCCCTCTGTCAGCCACCCCCAATCCCAGTACCCCCCCACCCAACAGACCTCTTTGGGCCTCCCTCCAGGGTTGGCCGCGATGGTGCTGACCACCTCCGGCGAGAGGACGGTGGGGCTGCGGGGCGAGCTGGGCTCCGGAGAGCTCTTCTCATAGTGGCTGTCGCTAGGGGTCTGCTTGCAGGCAGGGACGGTGCTCTCCTGGGGAGGCTTCTCCTGGGACTGCACCCCTGCAGGACAAGCACAGAGTGGGAGATGGGTGAGGAGCTGCCAGTTGAGATGGGGACCAGCAGGAGATGGGCTGGAGCTGATCTGAGAGGTCTCCTCAGAGCTGTGCGTCAGAGAGGGGAGATGGCAGCTTCAGCACTCACCTGAATTCAGCCCCCAGACCAGCACAGCCAGCTTTGAGCTGAAGCAGCTATACCTTACAGCAGGGGCTCATGGCCAAGCAATAAAGCAAGACAGGGTTGTGGCTAGTGCCTGGATCACTGCGCTAGCCCTCCCAAGCACCATAAGACTTGGCATCAGAGACAGTCCCTAGCAGTAGAGGTAAGGGGCACAAGTGTCCTCTGAGCAGCCCAGCCTCACACAGCATCACGGTGGGAAAGAGCCACAGCCCCCAGCACCAGGCTGCATCCTGCAGGGATGCAGATCTGCAGCTGGAGGAGGCTGCAACCACAGCAGCAGAAAAAGCCTAATTTTGTGAGTCTGCAAGGCAGAAGGAGGAGTACCAGGTTGGGAAGAAGGACCCCAACAGAGGGATGGTGACCCCAACAAACTACTGCTGATCTTCTACCCCTCAGCATGAAGCCCTTCTGAAAGACAGGACCAGCATCTCCTTTCCATCTTGCCCCAAACCTCCTTCCCGGACTCCAGCACCGCAAGCCACTGGTACACACATCTCAGGGGAAGATGGGAGCAAGCAAGTTACTTGGATTTTTCCATGCTGTTAGGATCTGGTAAATCCTACTGGAAAGGCCCATAGGCTGGGATTAAGTCCAGGAACAGGGACAAAGCCAGCACAGGGCAAGGGCGTATGAGAGGCTGGGATGAGGGTTGCAATCCCAAATCTCCCAGCACTCAGCAGAGCCCAAACACACTCTTTACCCCACCTCGCCTGACAAAGGGGTTAATGAGAACTCAGGGACAATAGTGATGAGTTCACTGCAGGGGAACCACACAGAGTACGATGGGTGCAGCTCAGATACCTGCGGGACTTCTGCTCGTCCCTGGGACCCACATAGCAATGGGGTGAGCCCTGGTCTCAGCCCCACTAGCAGAGGTGACAGCACTGTCCCCTCCACCTTTCCCACAGAAGCAGGGAACACTCACGCTCCCCTTGGCCAGCATGTTAGGGGGGGAAAAAAAAGGAGAAAAAGGCTATTAAAAAAAAAAAAAGCCAGCATCACGCTCCAGGAAATGCACTTTTCAAACACCAACTCCTTTCCCACGGGCTGGTGGAGGAAAACCAGCCCTCAGCTGCTTCCCCTGGCTCCCCGGGGCTCGGCACAGGACTCACGCCTCGCGCCCGCTGACCTCCCCACTGCCCTGCTCCGACACCACCGCGGCTCTCCCGTCCCAGAAAAAGGGCTGCGAGGAGGGAGGAGGGAGGGAGGCAGGGAGAGAGGTGGCCTGGGTGCACTTCTAAATAATCAACCCAGTGAACGGCAACAATAAAATCGCGGCTCAAGGGTGGTGGGGGGGGAGGCGTCCGGGCTGCGAGTCGGGGGCCGTGAGCCAACGGGGCTGGCTCCAGCCGCGGAGGCGGCCTGGAAAATTCCACTCAGAGCAGCTTTGAAACTCAACTCCCGATCCCTTCTGCAGGTGCTCGCCAGCACAGGGGACAGCCATTAAAAAGGCCCATGGACAGGGCTCAGGGAAGCTGCAACCCCGCAGGCACAGGCAGCACGGTACCGGACTGCCTTGTATCTTTTGCCCTGCACTTCACTTTAAGGGAAGGAAGCCCTGAGTTGTGAACATAGGGAGAAACAAAATGTTGGGGAAAAACAAAGGAAACTCGTATTTTCTTTTCGTCTTTCCCCTTTGTGCACTGTGCTGCATGCTGCAAGAGCATCACCAGGAGCATCCCTCTGGCTCATCCCAAAGCGAGCTGCAGCGACTGAGCGCTGTGGAGAGGCAGGGGCTGGCTCCTCAGGTCCTACACGCCTGCCTTGCTTTGCATTTTCCATTTGGGAAGCACAAACTGCAGCTCGCTGGAGCCCATCTGTGAGTCATCACACCTTTGCAGAGCCGGACCCCTGGCTCCATCCCCGGGGCCACATGTTCCCCACCCAGAGGGTGCTGGCTATGGGCCCTCAGGACACCCAGGAGACAGCCAGGAGCTCACCAGGCCTTGGTTGCTCTGCTCCCCAGACATGGAAAGCGTCAGGGGCCACGGGGAGGGGAGGGAGGAGAGAGGAAAAAAGGGACTCATTGTTTGGGAGCCGAGAGTGGGAAACTTCACGGGCCGCCCAGAGCAAAGCCTTGAGGAAACCCAGCCTCTGAGCACAGCTCCCTCACTCCCCCCCCAGCCCAGGTGATTTATGGGCTGGAAACTAAGCTTGAAAAACAAACTCTCCTTTCTCCTGCTCGCTGTGCCCCCTCAGCAGACACACGGCCTCCCTTAGCACCGGCCCCCCAAGGATGCTCTGCCTGGCTGCAGAAGGTGGGCTCTCCATAACAAGGGGGACTGCACCCCTCTTCCCTCCTCCTCCACCACTTCTGCTGCGCATCTAACTCCCTAACCTGGCAGCGACCCTCTCCCAGCAAAGTTGTGTCCTGGGACTGAATGCAGTTCTAGGGCTAGGGAAAGGCAGGAGCACAACAGCCTGGGGAGGGGGAAATGGGAAGGATTTAAACCCAGGTGGTTTTGTGGCTGGGGAACTGGGTTTCTGGGCCAAATCAGGAGGCAGCTGCTTTATGGGCATGAGATGTTGGAGCTACTGCCATGGCTGCTACTGGAGCTTCTCCTCACAGTGGAGCAGGGAGGGCAAAGCAGCATCCCATAGCCCTCAGGATGCAACACCCATCAGTTAAAGCCACACAGGGACACACGATGCCCAGGCAAAAGTGAGATCAAACTCACTCCTTCCCTGAACGAATAACAGCAGCAGACATTTTCCAGTAACACTCTTTGTCAGAGATCAGCTCGCACCATCCCATCAGGCACAGACACATCAACTGCTCCCTTCCTCTTGGGGCACTTCATTGATATGGCCATCCACATTTCACCCCAAAATAAGCACAGTCAGGGGCCCTCCATCCCTCACCCATAGGATAAACTCCCACACTGAGGCAGATGAGACCCTGCCAGGCCATGAGCTGGCTGAACCAGAGGCCTGCGGAACTGCCCTCAATCCCTTGCCTCCCCACACAGGGTGAGCCATGGCCAGGGAAAAGCTCGGAGGGGCTGGAGCAAGGGTCCAGATCCAGCTCAGCAATAAAAACCCACCAGAGAGCAGTGCCAGGCTTGGATGCAAAACCAGGTGGGAAAGGGAGTCTGTACCCAGGGCCAGGGGCTCCACCATCATTAGAGGAGGTGAAGGGGGGCCCTGAGCATCACCCTGCTGAGAAATGGGATTGAGGCTGCATGGGGAGGGTCTCCCGAGTCTCCCTCCATCCCACATCCATGCAACACACAGAGCACTCATCATGCAGGGATAGGGGAGAAAGGAGAGATGAGGGGGAAGGAAGAAGGAAAGAGAAGAAAGGAAAAGGAGGGAAGAATAAGAAAGAAGGAGGGAGGAGAGGGATGGAAGGAGAAGGATGGGTGGGGAAGGACAGAGGACAAGGAAGGAGGGACTTGGAATGGAATGAACAAACCAGAGAAGGACCGTTGCTGGTTCAGAGGAGGACGGGGGGCTTTGGTGCTCTTGTTGAGGTCCCTGAGCTTGGCGTTGTACTCTGCCAGCATACCAGGACAGGGTGTGCAAGGAGGGTGAGAGGTCACATGGGACAGACAGAGTTCCCCATAGGGAGAAGAAGGGGCAAGACAGGACAAATGTCACAAGATACAACAGGGAGACAGAGAGAGAAAATAAGATAAAATATTAGATGGGCTCCAATAGATGAGATTGGGCTCCAAGCAAGCTGAGACTCATCACTCAACCTACCCAGCTCCAGGCACGGCTTAGACCCACACAGAAAATCAATGGTGGCCTTGTGCCATGCCATAAACCCCCATCACCGTCCCCCTGGGGGTGGCACCGTGCAGGTCTCCTGCATCATGGGATGCCCACTGATGGGACAAGAAGGGATGACTCCCAATGGGAGCTGATGGGGACCTGAAGGACGGCAGGAGCGGCTCCTCTCTGCGGGGAGCTGCTGGGGATGCCAGCGCAGCCCTGTCCCATCCCCAGTGGCAAGCGGGAACAGCAGCGCTCCCCCACCCACGGGGCATGGAGGAGGTGTGAGATGCTCCTCATGGCTGTGCCGTGACACGCAGGCAATTTATAGCAGCAGGGAATGTAAACAAACCCGGCTGTGCCCCGCCGGCCACACCGACTGTCCCTGGGACAGCTCGTTCCTGTCGGAGGGGAGGGGAGGGGAGGCCAGGCCAGGCCACACCAGGCCGCCCACCCGTGGGGCACGGCCCGGCACAGACAGCCAGGCTCCAGCAGGGACAGGGGGCCACAGGCTGGGCACCGGCCCTGGCACACAGGCACCGGCCCTGTGATGCCTCTGCTCTCCTACCTGGGAAGCTCAGCAACTGCAGAGTGAGGAGAGTGACCCCAGCCTTGAGGACCTGACCCCAGGGCTGGGGGGGATGCATTTTTTGGTAGACACCATCCAACATTCAACTTCCACCCACCACAAATATTGTTCCCTCCTCTCCTGAGGACTCTTTTCTTTTCCATCTCATTTTTTCCCCTCCATATTTGGGGGGAGCATCTGCTCTTTATAATGTTCAGGCCAGACATACGGCATGGTTTGGGTATCCGTTTGTCCTTGGGTTTGTTTAAAACCTCTGCACAAGCCTTGAGAGCCTCTGTGGGCCAAGCCTGAATCACCAAAGTCAGGGTCAGACACCCCCAACACCTCTGCAAACCTCCACGTGCCACCCCCCCCCCCCCCCCNACAGTTGGCACCCCTCCTGCCCCCCATCCCAGTGCCGCAGTGACTCAGCCCCTGTGCCTGGGAGGTTGGTGGTGTTGGATTTTTCCAGCCAAGACCTTTCTCCCCTCCCTTTAATGCCAGACGAGTTTCTGGACTGAGCACAGAGCTGAAAGAGACAGAGCTGCCAAGCCCCAGCATCACAAGCTGGCCCCTAGCCTGGCCACAGCCCTGAGCCCTTCCCAAATGTCGCCCCACCATTCAGCAACTGCGGCTGAAACAGCGGAGAGGGCACTGGCCCTGCTGCAAGGCCACAGCACCTTCTTCCTGGGAAGCTGGGACCCCTTGCACCTCAAAAGCCCCTGAGATGGAGCTGCAGAAGGGTAGGGAACTGGAGGACGTGGTTTTCCCTCTGTGACACTGAGTAAACACCTTCATCCAGCCACAACACCAATGCTTGTCACTGCACTCACCAAGCCTTGCACTAAACCCCACAGGTAGGGCTGGGAAATGACTTCCCAGCACCTGACCATTGTCCCAAGGTCAGGCCCAGCTTCCTGACTCCATGGGCAAGGATAGCTGGGCCACTGGGGAGGAAAGGCTGCTGCCAGCCCACAGCCTGGCCTCCACACCACCCCAGCACCCCATCTGCTCAGGGGAGGAGGTCCGAGCACTGAACCCAGTACTCCAGGGGGAAAAGCAGGGGCTGAAATGAGGGAGGAGGCCAGCTACATTAAACACAAGGTGAGTGCTCTACTGAGACCGTACACCAGACCACTCTCCAGCCAGGGAGAGCATCATGTCCAAGGCGGGGTCCAGGCAGGACATGCTCAGCCAGGAGCTGAAAACATCTTCCTAAACTCAGCCATATTCTCCCCGAAAGAGAGAAATCTCCCGGGGACCCAGCAAGCAGCCCCGCCGCAGGGGACAGATCAGTCCTGTACCCCAAAGGGGGGAGGGTGGGGAGGCTCGAACCCCTGGCTCATCCCTTCTTCCCACTTCTGGGTAATGCTGCTGCAGACGGCGAGCTGCAAGGGGGAGACCTCAGCAAAGGAGAGAGGGACAGGCTGTGCCCCTGCCCGGCATGCCCCCACGGCGAGTGCCTCAGTCTCCAGCCTGGATCCAGCACGGACGAGAAGTCACCATATCTCCCATGCCCAGCTCCATCATGCATGGCCATCCCCCATGCACTTCGGCTTCTCAGGACACGTGTCTCCCCCCATGTCCCCCCAAGGAATCAAAGCATCCTACCTGCCACCCTGTGGGCCACCAGCCCCTCCAGATTCAAGGGTTCTTCTGTTGACCTTGACAGGTCTTCATAGCTCTCTGGTCCCTTGACAGGCATCTGGGTTTGTGCTGGGATGGTGGGGGAAGGCAGGGAGGAAACAAGGAGCTGCTGAGACCCCACAGGGCTGTAAGAGGTGCTGAGCGGGAGCGTGCCCATCGCTGCTCCAGCTGGGCCGTGGCTGTAGCTCCTTGGATCTGGCACTGGTGTTGTCTGGTAGCTGTATGGCAAACATGTTTCCCGGTACTCATGTACCCCATAGTCCGGCTCCCCAGGAGAATAGGCTTTGCCCCCAGGCTCAGAGACTACGGGGCTCACAGAGGTGCCAAAGGACCTCGGCTGGACTGTTTGCGGGGCTGGCTGTGTGTAGAGGCCAGCAACAGGCTGTGCTGAGAGGGAGGGCAGCAGGGCTGCTGCTGGCCTGTCCTGGCGAGAGGCCACGGGCACGCTCTGCGACTTGTGGACGGTGGGGGCAAGGTCCAGCATGAGGACGTCGAGTGCTTCGATGGACTGCTCAATCTCCTGGCGGGAGGGTGCCCGGGGAAACTCGGGCATGCTGTGGCTGTGTGGAGGCACCAGCTGCAGCGGGCTGGGCTGGGGGCTGCAGCTTGAGACGCTGGGGCTGTGGCTTTCCACGCTGCTCTCCTGCAGCCGGGAAGGCGGACGGCTCCCTCCTTGCTGTTGCCAGGAATTCAAGCCCCTCTGCACAGCCTCCCGGCTGCTGGTGCTGCGAGCTGGGGCCTGGGGCAGTGCCGGGGTCGTGTCATACTTGGTCATGTCCACCGCCGGGAAGGACCGGGAGCGGTAGGTGCCAGTGGGGTCGTAGCCATACACGTAGGGCTGGGAGCCGGGCAGTGGCTGGGGCTGTAGCCAGCCCGAGGTGTGGGAGCCTGGCGGACGCTGCGGGTAGCCGGCCAGGTGGTCCTGAGTGGATGCTGAGGGCCGCAAAGGATGCAGCGGGTCACGGAGGTGGTGGCCCATCAGGGTGTTCTGGTTGTTGTAGGGGTAACCGCCATTGGAGAGCGGCTCGCCATCATACAGACCCTCCTTCAGCAGCTTCTCTGCCCCGTTGCAGCTCGAGGGGCCGTTGGGCAGGGAGGAGAGGCTGCCCATCCGAGGTGCCTCCTGGTAGCCGGCCTCACTGGCAGTGGTGGTGCCATCCAAAGAGGAGAGTGTGCCCAGGCTGCCCACGCTGTGCCCGTCCTGGTTGGGCAGCTCATCATCCAAGATATCCGTCTCACGCTCAGCCACCAAGGCCGCGGCGCTGCCATTGACGTGCACCTGGGCTGGCACCACGTGGCGGCCCGACATGACAGGCAGGCGTGCCGGGCTGGGGCCAGGCGCGTGGTTGTGCATGGGCGGCGCGCTCTCCAGGCCAAAGCCGACGAGGAGACGATCCAGCTCCCGCTTCTCCTCGGGGCTCAGCACTGCCTGGCCGCCAGGCACCCCAGGCACCCCTGGCTCATCGGTCCGATCAGTCTTGGTAGAGGCTGTGGAGTTGCCCGAATCACTGCTCACCGAGAGCGTGTGCTCTACGTGGTTGGGCGTTGCCGACAGTGGGAGGCGGGCGGCGTGGACGGCACCGGTGCTGCCGTGGAGGGAGTCTTTCTTCTTCACTTTAGCGTAGAGGCTCCCGTCCAGGGGCCCTTGCGTGTGCCCAACCTCTGCAAGAGGAGAAACGAACACGAGACCCCAGATCAATTGCTGGCTCTCTGCACAGAGCTAATGGGTCCCATTAGCCGGTGGTTTCGATCTCTTCCGTGCCGCCAGAACGCTTAACAACCAGCATTGCCGTCTCCTCGGCACCCTCCGCAATCCCACGGGTGCCACCATGCAGAGACACTGGAGCCAGACCCCCTCCATCCCCATGCCCCCGCATCCCCCTGCTCCGCATGCCATCCTGCCCTGCCCTGCCAGCACCACATGCTCCACTGGCATCCACCAAATATCCCCCCGCCCGGCTCCAGACATTGTTCCTGGCTGCCTACACAGCCGGCCATTGCTGCTCCGTGGGGCTCAGCCAGCCTCAAAGGGCCCCCTGGCACCAGGGAGGTAAACAAGGAGGGTGAAGGAGATGCACCACAGGCCGTAGAAGGACAGGAGGAGGTTGGGATCCGACCTCGTAGCTCTGTGTGTCTCCAGCTGGGTGGATGGATTCAGCCCACGGGTGAAGGACAGATGAACCACAGACCTACCTTCCCTCTCCCTGCCTCCTCTCCACCCAGACGTTGTACGGATCCAGCCAGCTGCCCAGCCTTGACATTTTCTGCCCTGGCTACAGACTGGCTCCCACTCTTTCTGTCCCTCCCTTTCCCTCTCTCAGGCTGGGTGGATCTGCCCCTGACGTTTCCTCACAGACGCTGCCCCAAAGCTCTTGCACAGACAGCACCTCTGCCCAGCCCTGAACACACAGAACGCTCCTCCCCGGGGAGGCACCAAGCACCCCAGAGCCATGATCCAAAGCCTCTGCCCAACCCCGAACACACAGCGTCTCCTCCCCAGGGAGGCATTGAGCACCCCAGTGCCGTGATCCAAGGCCGGTGCAAGCAGCTGGCTCCACTCCACAGCCCCAGAAGGCCAGGGGACAGCTGGGGTACAGCCACATCACCACCAGTAACCTTGCATCCCAGCCCCCACCACCCTCGGCAGCCCCAACATCACAACCGGCTACACTCTTTAAAGCTTTCCAGTTAGGGCAGCCAGGTTGTGGGGGCACAGAGAAACCACGACCACCCAGACAGCAGTGGGGACGTCCCCCAAGCCGTGTCCCCCCCGCCAGAGTGTGTGCGGCACCAGCCGGGCTGCAGACTCTTGTTTTTCCAGCTCCCTGCTGAGGTTTCCTGGAAGGGCCCGTGAGCAGCGTTAAACACTTTCTTTTGGAGGAAAAAATGACTCTTCCCTGGCAGGGGGCCAGGCGGCTGACTCAGGGACGGAAGACGGCCCTAACGCGATAGTGTGAAATCAGAGCGCTCCTATCTCCGAGCAAAACACTTCCGAAAGCCAGTCCCAAGCTGGGGATGGCTTCACCAGTCCCACGCCACTGCACCCGCTCCCCAGCAGCTCCTGCACCGCCAAACCCCCTTGCCATAACGCTGAGAGGGGCAGCGGCACCCAGCACGAGTCCCAGCAAGTCACAGCCCCTCCTCACTGCTGATTTTTGCACTCCCAAATCCCCACCGGCAGCATCCCAAAGAGGCAGCTGGGCCCCAAAGCCCACTCTTGGCTTGAAGATGCCCCAGGACCTCTCTGGGAAAGGATGAGGATGGGAGTCCAACGTATTCTCTCAGAGACTCGGAGCTCACTCATTCAGCTGGTGCAGACAGGAACCAGCAGCATTTAACTCCACACCACCTCCCGTACAGAGGAAAAAGGGGGAGAGAGGGACGGAATCCCTTCTTGGGGAAGGAGAAAGGAAAAAGTAGCGTGTCCAGGCACAGTGTCAACACCAGAGAGGCTGAGACATTGCCTGGAGACAAGGAAAAGGCCCAACCCTTCTGTCTGATGGTAGCAATGGTGCTGGCCGGTCCCAGGAAACAGGGCAAGAGGCAGGGTGGGGGCTGGGATAAATAGGGCAGAGGAATAGAAAGGAAAAGGGAATAAATAAATATAAATGAAATCACGTGGCACCAAGGGAGAAAATAGCTGGGAAAGGCTTTAATTAGACGTGGGCTGGGCACCGCCCCATGGCTGGCAGAAACGTCTCGAAAGCGGGGTCAGGATGGGGCACAACACAGTTCATGGCAGAGCCAGAAAGCCCTGAGCACCCTGTCCCACCTTCAGTGGACCCTCTGGCCGGGCAGGGATGTGAGGGATTTGATGGCCCCTGCTCCACGAGTGATACTGGGGTAGCAAGCAAGGAAGGGGCCATGATACCTCCACGATGAGCCAAGCCCTTGTCACACAGCTGCTTTGCCCACCCTGTCCCCAACCCCATGCGTCCCCTGCGCTCGGATGCCAAGAGACAAATGCTGCTATTCTCTGCCACTCCCAGGACCCTTCTCAGGCCACGCTCTCACTCATTCAGCTCTCCATCACCTGTCACCTGAGAAGTTGAATAAGATCCCCAGAAAACGAGCAAGGGAAGGGAGGACAGTGCTGCCTTAGTTGAAGCAGCCGTCCCCGGAGCAGCAGGCTGCCAGGTCCCCATTTGCAAATTGTTTGCAACTCCCAGCAAGGTCAGATTTTGTTCCTGAAGGTCAGAGCAGCTCCAGCCTGGCAGGCTGTGCCATCCCAGGGTGGGTTGGGTTTGCTCAGAGCTCAGCCCCACACACCGCTCTGCCCTGGCCCTATCTGCTCCAGCTGTATGAGGTGGCTGGGGGAAGTGTTGAGCTGAGCCTGGTCCTACCCCTAATCCCAAGCTTGCTGCCCCAGGAAGGCCACACTCTGCCCTCTCCCTCCTCAGAAGCCTGCAGATAAGCCCAGGGGAAACACTAGTCCAGGGCATGCATTACAACGGGAACAGGGATCATCTCCCACCCCCAAAATCCCAGCCCATCGCCTCACACCCAGTGGGGTGCTGCACACGGCATCCTGCACCAGCACAAATCCTGGCATCCAGTGCAGAGGGTCAGGCTGGTGCACCACTGTGTCTCCCCTGCTCTTGCCCCTAGCAGCATCCCACCTGCTGCCTCTGCTCCCCACCACCCAGAGCCCTGGCCCCAAGGCATCTCTGGAGCATCAGCCAGGAGGGAATATCTCAGGGTCCCGGAATCCTTTGCAGGATAAGGGATGGGGGCTGAACCCCATGGGGAAGAGCTCAGCTCCCCAGCTCTGGTTTCGTCCTATGTCCAGACATGATGGCAAGAAGTAGCCCCAGTCCCTGGTCATCAGGGCCATGAATTCCTCACCCACCCCCCCACCCTTTCCCCCATCGAAAAGTCAGAACTTACCAAAGAGGATGGGGAAGAAATGATCTCAGGTGGAGAGAAGGAATAGGTGACTAAATCGCTTTCCTTCGCCCCTTCCAGCACCGGAGCCTCCCAGAGGGACCTGGTACGGTGGCAGCTCGGACAGCGTCGGCAGCCAGCTCCGTCTGTCCGTCTGTCCAGGACAGGAGCCGACGGTCCTTGAGCTGTGTCTTTGGTTGGCGTGTGTCCCTTTGGCTTTGCTTTCCCTCTCCCGGAGGGAGCTATTCCCTCCCCGGCGGGGCCAGCAAGAGGGGCATCCCACGGCAGCAGGGCACAGAGACCTCCAGGACACCCCAGAAACACCGGATACCCCAAAGACAACGCGTACGGGGTGTCCGAGGGGAGGATGGAGGAGAGGAAGGCGGCAGCGCAGGCGGTGGGGGGAGCGCCGGGAGCGCCTGTGCTCCCCTCCGCCCCAGACCAGACCGCACAGGGAGGAGCAGGAGGAGAAGGCAAGAGGGAGGGTGGCGGGGGCCGCCCAAACCGAAGCCCCAGCCCGGGTTAACCCCAGCGAGGTGCGCTGAGGGTGAGAGCCACTGAGGGAGGACCGCAGGACAGACAGCTCCTGGCTATGAATATTAACCACTTCCTCCACAGGCAGGGCTGCGCGCCGCGTTAACTGTTTCCTAGGCAGGACAAGACGGACAGACGGACGGACAGCTTGGACAGCTTCTCCACCCTGCACTGAGTGCCGAGCATCACCCTGCTGCGGGACCCCCCCTCCACAGCCTGAGACACCACTCCCAGCCCTGCCCAGCGCCAGAGCACACACATCACACTTCTCCCCAAAAAGCTGTGACACATTCGGGGTGGGGATGTCCTTTCAGGCCACACCTGACACCGGCTGAGTCTGCAAACCCAAATGTCTTGCTGGACACTGAGTTCCTCTGTCTCAAATAATGACGCAGCCAAAGGGGGCTGGAAAGTCACTGTGTCCGAGCCACCGACTCCAACAACACCAAACCCTTTCCACAATATACCTCCCCTGCCCCGCCAGCGCCGTGGCACATCATGGACATGTCAGCCCTGGTTTTGGGACTGCATGTGCCGCCCTGTCTCGTGGCAGGAGGCACAGCGTGGATCCTGCCCATCCCAGAGCCGCCTGCAACTCCACTACTCCATCCCAGGCAAAATCCACACTGGGATGGTGCTGTCAATTCACTGGTCCAAGTGATGATGAGCCCACTCTGTGCCCAGGCCTCTGCTGGAATCCATGCTCAAGCCTCCCCTCCTCAACAACCCGACACACTGAGAACAATCCCTGCAAGGCTCCCTCCACTCCAAAGCCCCAAACGGTGCATTTCCCACACCCCCGCAGATGACGGCAGGGGATGAGAGCTGTGTTTCCAGCCGGTCCCCTGACTCACAGCCCCGTCTGCTCCCAAACAGTGGCACACACCAAGACAGCACCCTCCCAAAACCCTCGAGGTTGGCTTGTTTCTCTGTTCCCAGCTCTGTGGCTGTGCACAGCCCATGGGGAGGACAGGCCGACTGCTCCCTCCTCCAGCCCAGATGCCTGGGGATAGCCCAGCCCTAAGCACACATGCTCCAGCAGGTTTTGACTTCAAGGACAGTTTAAAGGGAGAAGCCACCAGCCCATTGCTCTCTCCCTGCATCTCATCTTTGCCTGGTTCACAGTCCCAACCAGACCAAATCCCATCACTGCCCCCACATCACAATCCCAAATACCAGGTCAGAGGACAGCCCCTGCCCTGGGAACAGCCACGCTCCAGTCAAAATGTCTAGCCAAGCCTGTGGATGGTTCAGCATTTCTCCCATGGGAAACAAAAAAAAAAAAAGCCCAGAAGCAAAGGGGGAACAGTACCTATGGATCCCCATCCAGCCCAGCCACGTCCCCATATCCCCCCAAAACGCCTGCCCTGCCAAGCCCTTACCTTGCTGCGGCCTGAGCGGAGTGGTGGAGAGGGGAGGGATGAGGAGGGGGAAGTAGATTCCTTCAGCTTTAGTCAGCTGGCGAAGGCGAGAAGAGAGCCAGCGGCTCCCCTCCCCGCCGAGCCAGGCCAGGGGATGGATCCAGCCGCGGGGGGAGAGCAGCAGCCCGCCGGCAGCTCCAGCGATGGATTTAACAGCTCTGGCCTGGCCCATTTGGCTCTCCGCCTCTGCACAGCCTGGCTCGCCCTCCTGGGCAGCCTCAGCCTCAGAGAAGCGGGGCAGGATTTGACCCCACCATGGAAGATGTACTCCCCGAGATACCCACTCTCCTGGGGGACCAATGGATGACAGCTTGCTGTCCCACAGAAAAGTGCAGGGTCAGCCTCCAGCTTGATTTGAGGGGATGTTCCAGGCTCTGTTGTGACCTCCCATCCTCAGATGTGCACCCCACTCCCCACCCTGACCAGCCCCGTCCTGCGTGCGGGGCTGAGCTGCAGCAGCATCCCGTGCCAGAACCATGACTCAGGTGGGGATTTAGCAAGTCTCCCGCAGATGTTGGACTTGGCCAGGACCCGGCCGCCCCCCTTCCAGCCCCAGTATAAAGGGCAGGTGGGCAGGGCCAGCCCGCAGAGGGGATGGGGATGGTACAGAGGTGGGAGATGGGGAGGGGTAGGGGATGCTGAGTGCATCTCAGCAGCCAGAGTGGTTCCAAGGGCCAGTTGTTACAGGGTCAGGGACACATGCCCAGCCCTTCTGCGTTGTCTCACACTGCCACAAGATGGCAGAGCCTAGTGGCCCCCCACCACAGTCACACACCCAGACCCTGGTGACAACCCCTCCACTATCTCCATGTCAGCCCCAGCACTCTGTTCTCCATTAGCAATGGGGCTTTTTCCGCACAAGTAAACCAGGCCACAGATGTTCTCCATCCAGATTTACCCACCTGCCTCTGCAGCACCCCAAAAATTTCTCTGCAGCAATCCTTCAAGAAGCTGCAAATCCAGCAGTGCCACATCCAGCTGCAGGTCTCCTCCTGCCACCCTGGAGCCAGCCTGGCCCCCTAAGGAGAGCCACCATGATGCTGGCAAAACATCTTTCACCTACCTTGGATGAAAAACATCCACAGCTCAATAACAGCCGAAGGAAGAAGCCTATCTTCACCACCCTCTCAGACAACCAACGACCACGGGGACTGCAGCAGGAACCCACCACACAGCCAGCACTGGCCCCAAAGTCCCTCCGAGGCTGAGGAAGGAAGGCGGGCAGAGCCATTTGCCTGCCTCACGCCACACGAGGACAGATGGCAGGCAGAGGGACAGGGCTGTGGGGGTATCCCAGAGTACCCCAGCCTCGCTAAGGACCACAGGTAAGCTCGAGCTCAGTGGGCAGCCAGGATTCTGCCTGTGTAAGGCGGGAGGGTGAGTTCTCTGACAGGGCCAGTCTGTGCCATGGAGATGATTCGCAGAGTAGTTCCTGACTGCTGGACCCAGACAGATACCCTCAGCCAGACAGCAAGATGTGGGGATCTAGATCTCCCTCCCATGCCCTGGGAGCTTGGTCAGCCAGCGAACTTGCTGTGACTCAGCTGCTCCTTCCCCAAGCCCCCACAGATAAACACAGTGGAGGTGAAGAGAACAGGACACACAAACCCCAGACATCCACTTCCCCTTCCAGCTTCAGAGTTTCACAGGGTCATCCCACCCTGTCAGGCACGTCCCCAGCCAAAATAGGTGCCCCATGCTGAGACAAAGCACTAGGAGAAAGGGCATCCAGATCCACCAAGAGCGGCTGTGGCCGGCAGAGACCGGAGGACCCACCGTTTGGCAGGCGATCTCGATCCTGATCTCGATCCCAATCCCGATCCCAATCCCGATCTTGATCCTGGCAGTCTGCGGGGAGTCTTCACTGAGCAGGAGGGACAGGCAGTAGCAGGGACGAGGAGCAGTGGCTGATCCTAACCGGGTGAAGGTCCTGGTGCCAGCCTCACCCCCCTCCGCCCTCGGCCGCCTGCTCGCTCACGCCTGGTGGTGCCAAAAATGTGGCGTGCAATTCCCTGACCAAATAAGGCGAGAACAACCATAAACAGGGACCCCCCCCTTGCACAGCCGGGCACCAGGGTCCTCATCCTGGCCTGGGACAGGCTGGAGAAGAAGGACAGTGCCAACACAGAGGGAAGATGGGAGCCCTTCTGAGCCGGCTCTTTTCCACCACTGCTCAAGTTGCCATGGGGGCAGATCCCCGATAGATGGGCTATCTTGCAGCTGCCTGTACTAGCATGGGTCAGAGGGCAGCCTCCTGCCTGTGGCTTCACGCTCCAGCAGTCCCAGCTCATCCCCAAACCAGAGAACTGTTTGCAAATCCAAGGTGCGCTCATTCCCCATCACTGGATGGCCGAGGCAGCACACAGAGGGACCTTCACAGCCCTGACACCCACTGAGACACCCGGGAGGGGATGGAGAGAAGCCCTGGAGTACCTCTACAGCCCTTCAAGGTGCTGGGGGTGCAGCAGCTCTTTCCCAGGGGCAGGGGTTGCAGAGGGAAACACGTGCACGTGTGCACTGAGGCACTGGGGTGTCCGCAGGCAGGAAGGGGCTGCCAGCCAGTCCTGCCAGCTCAAGGCAGGGGCAGAGCCATGGTCAGAGCTCACAGGGGACACATACACATCCCCCTCCCAGCTCCCTGCTGCATAGCTGAGCCAGCCTGTCACGAGTTGTCTGTTTACTGCCCCATGCCAAGGCAGGTGCCCATGCCAGATCCATGCAGCTGCCCTGGGTCCAGCCCCATGTCCCCAGCATGGGCAGAGCCCTCCTCTCCCCGCCTCAGATCCTCAGAGCTCCCGTGCTCCTCAGTGAGCCCAGACATCCGTAACTCCCACTCAGAGCAGCCGGTGACCTTCAGGGACATGGGGGACCGCAGCTGTCCCTGCTCTGGGGACGCCTGTCCAGCCTGGGCCAGGAAAGCTCAGCCATCTGCTTGGTCACAAGTGGCCTGGCCAGCGGTACAGAGGCCCACCACCCTCTGACACACAAACACTGCCTGTTCCTGCCAAGCAGGCCAGGGTGGCTGACTCGCTGCGTCCAAACGTGTGCTCAAGGGAGGGGGTTCCCAGCTGCAACCAACAGTGTGGACCCCGTGGGGCCAGCAAGGCATCCTCAGTCTCCCACGGGAAACTGAGGCACGGCTAAGGCATGCCCATGCTTTGAGAAAGGAGCTGGAACACCTAGTGACCCCCCCACTTCAGTCCTGCTTCTGACAGAGTCAGGTTCCCAAAGCTCTGGGGCATAAACAAGGACTGGACCCTGCTCCATGCAAACAGGATTTTGAAAGCAAAGCACCAAAACCAGAGCGTGAGCAGCCTGGTACCACAGCAGGAGGGATAGTCCACGAGGTCCTCCTCTGCCATTCCCTGGCACACTCCTCCCTCCTCCCAGCTCTGCTGCCCTTCAGCATCCCCTTCCCTGGGGTGAGGGCGATTCCCCCAGGGAAGCTTTCAGCCACCGACCGCCCGGTGAGGCCTAACCTTTCTCCAGGTGCTTGCCGGGCAGGGGCGGCTCAGTCCAGGCACCCTCTGCACCGTCCTCACGCTGGGCGCTGAAGTTCTCGTAGGAGTCCCACCGGATGAGCGGGTCAGATGTGTTGTAGTCCACAGAAACGCTGGGCCCGTTCTCCAGGTGCTCCATGCCTGGGAAGAGGCAGGATGGTCAGTCAGGACAATGATGGAGCCAGCACAGGTGGGACAGGGGGAGGGGATGGAGAGAAAATGCAGGTAAGGGAAAAAAGGCAGGAGCTGTGGGGCAAGGCAGGGGAGTCATGTAGGAACGGAGGCATTGAGAGAGATGGATGTATATCAGGTCCCACAAACAATGAGTATGTGGCTGGCTGAGGCTTTTGGCCCTGCCTAAGGACAGGCAGGCAAATGCCAGCAGGAGGTCCTCCATTCCCAAGCACTCTCTCCTTCCCTTCTGGACCAGCAAGTGCTGCAGAGAGTAGCCTCCTGGGGAGGAGAAACAGTGACAGGGCACCCATGGGTGCTCCTAGATCAGTATCCCACCCTGGTGACAAAGGGACTGTAAACAGGGCAAGGGAGGCAGCAGGGGCTAGGAGCTGGGGAGCAGAAAAGGAGCCAGCATCCTGCTCCAAAGCCCCGCGACGGTGAGACAGGAATACCTTGGATCTTCTCAGGGCCGTAGGAGAACACGAACTCCACCTTCCCATATTCAGGGAAGCGGTCATCTGGCAGAAAGAGAGCACAGCATCTTACCATCTCAATCTATTCCCCCAACAGCACTCAGACAGCCACCCCAAACATGCCCCCAGGCCAGCGCAGGGCCAGGAGCTGGCAGGGGATATACCAGCACTGTGCAGTACATCTCAGCCCCCAGAACAGCCCCGACGTGGCCCCTCTGCAGCTTGGGCAGTGAGGGGATGCTGCTGTCACCGGTCCCCAAGCAGCACTGCACCGTGCAGGGGGTGCAGGGGTGTCCTGCTTCATCATGGGGGGATTTGGTGTGGGCATCCAGATGTCCCCATGATGGCAGCATCGTCTGAGGGAGCAGCAGGAGGAGGGAGCACAGACTGGGGAGGTGCCAGGGCAGTTACCTCTGAAGGCTTCATCCAGGTCCTCCTTGCCAAAGACAACATCAAGGTCATGCACGGCACACGTGTGGAACTGCACACGGAAAATCACATCACGGGTCGGGCTGCGAAACTTCTTGTGGTAACACTTCAGCTGCAGAGGGAAGCGGGGACAGGCTGTCAGTGGAGACAGACCATCAGTGGGGACAGGCCCCCAGAGCTGGGCAAAGGGGAAGGGGAGGGTCTCAAGGCACAAGGACCACCCCTTCCCCAGCTGCTCCCCACACAGAGGCTGAGGCAAGGCTCCTTACCAAGATATCGCCTTTGAGGAGTAAGCCAGGCTCGATGGTGATGCAGATGCCTGTCTGGCTGTCTCCTTGCACGTTGCTGGAGAGAGGGATGGTGGGAGGAAGTGAGCTGTTATACAGAGTCCCTCTGGAGCTGCCATCACCACCTCAACCAGCCAACCGGCCCCTTCCACCCAAAGTCAGCCAGGAGAGGCGCAAAGCACAGAGCTGGCCCTCTTGGAGACAGAGAAGGGTCCTGTCCCACATCCCCAAAGGGCACCCGTTCCCAGAGGGAGAAGGAAAGGAAAGGAAAGGAAGGGGAAACTGAGGCCCAGCTCAATGAAGATGCTAAAAATCCTGTGTAGGAGGATTTGACTACGGTCTGAGTGCTGAGGCTGGGCTACCAGCCATCCTCCCAGCTCCTGGGAGTCGAGCAGTGCACGGGATACAGAGGGAGAGCTCTCAATGATGGCTCTTCTCCTTGCCTCAGTTTCCCTGCAAGAAGCCCTGTCCTCCCCTCCCTGGGGCTGCCTCCAGGCAGTGGCAGCAGCAGTCAGGGGTACAAGGGAAGAGCAGAGTTGGATTTCACGGGCAAGACAAACCTGGAGCTTATTATGGGTGCCCCATAAACAGTCTATTAAAAGCTGCAGGGCAAGGCTGGGGCGGCAGTAAATCTCAGCTAACGGGGACGCCTGGCTGCCAGGGAGGGAGATCCTGGCCCAGAGGGGTGAGATGGGCTCTGCTCCCTCCTGGGCGACCAGGAGCCGGGAGCCCCAGGCTGGGATGTGGCCCCAGCAGAGCATCTGGGCAGCCGGAGAAACTGGCTTCTCCTTTGCCTTGGCCAGCACCTGCTCCCAGAAGCAGGGGTGGAAAACGGTGTCACGGTAAATCATGAGGAGGTTAAAGTTGGGTGGAAACTGTTTTCTAGGGGGAAGAAAGAGGGCTTTTAGGACTAATGCAAGCAGGAAAAGCAGCTCTTTGGGCAGAGAGAGGAGAAACGCCTCCATCTCCGAGGGAGGTTGTTCCCCATGGCTGTCCCAGCTCCCCGCCTCCGGGGACACCCAGCCTCAGGCTCTGTACAGCCCCAGGCTCCCTCTGCTGATATGCAGAGTCACTACAGTCCTCCCAGCAGAAGGGCCCAGTATGGCCCAGTATAGCCAGTTACCACCTCCAAGGAAAAAGAAGCCTCTTTTTTTCAGTTCCCTGGACCTCAAACAGACTAAGCACAGGGCACGGGATCGCTGGGGACTTGGCCTTGGCCCCCTCCATCTCCCCCTTGCTTGCCAAGCCCCACCCTGCCAGGGAGGAGGGAAGCCCCACAGTGAGGAGATAGTTACTAGATCCCCGAGGTGTAGACGGGCTGCATGGCCTGGTAGATTTTCAGGAAGGGCCGACAACCTGGAAGACATGAGGGGCAGGGAGAGAAGGCACACTGCTGTTAGGCGGCAGGGCGGAGGGGCCAGGGCAGGCATTAGTCACAGGGCAGAAATCCAAGCAGGGAGCCAAGGCAAACAGCCGCTCCCCGCCCCGGCCGGCACGCACCGACCACGGGCAACCTCTGGCATGGGCACAAAGGGATGCTCTGGAGCAAGTGGGAAAGGGGAAAAGCCCCTGGAGCCCAATGTGGGTCCTGTAGGACCTGGGAAAAGCACTGGGCAGGGGATGGAGATGAGATGATGGGGATGAGGGTCTCTGAGAGAAGGATCACTTCTGGGTACCAGCACCAGGCCATGGTGCTACATCCCAAATCCCAACGCCAATTCGGTACTGTATTCCAAAAAGGATCAGAAAATGGCTTGTCAGCCCACAGCTTGGGTTAGGGCCCAGCCCCAGGAGCCCTGCACAGGGAAAGCAGCCCTCGAGGGCATCCTCTGCAGGAAAAGGCTGCACCCCACCACAGTGAACAGTCACTGAGAGGGAAAGAGAAATTCTAACTGCCAAGGGAACTGTGGAAAATATCCCCCAAGGAGAGAGCAAGCCTGGCCAGGCAGGAGAGGCTGGGCTGGGGGGAGATGTGGGGGGCACCTACCGCCTTTGGACTCGAAGTTGGGGATGCCGTGCATGATGACGTGGTGGAGGAAGAGGGGCTTGTTGTTCATCTTGATGCTGCCAGACAGCAGCCCACTGAAGTAATGGATGTACCTAGAGGGTGGACAGGCAGCTCAGGGGCAGATCTCAAAGCAGAACAATCCCCCTTGGTACCCCTGCACCCAACCACTCTGTCCACAGGGGCAAAACGTATGCTGGGACCCACCTCTTCTGGGATGGCTGTCCCACCGGCACCACCTTGTCCTCGTAGAAGCGCTTCATGGCAAACCTGTCCAGGGCCTGGTCAGCACTGTGGGGACAGAAGGGCAGAGGAGGCTGAAGGAAAGCATCAGCACCAGCTGCCTGGCACTGCCGGGATGGAGGTTGGCAGAGGACCTCAGGGCCACCCCAGAACCACAAGCCCCTCTCACCTGGCTGAGATGTTGCTGTAGTGCAGGTAGGCAGCCACCACCACCCCCAGCCGGCCACGGTTCCCCTGTGGGCACACCACAGAAGGGGTGTCATAGGGGCAGCTGTGCTTGAGAGCACCCAGGCATGGCCACCTCACACACATGAATGCACCCACCGGTCCCTGCACACATGCACCAAGCCACACACACACCAATACACACTTGTCAACACACACCAGGCCCCAAACCACCACATTCCACCACAAAACATCTCCAGCTTCTGAGGCTGTTCAGCACCATCCTTGCAGCTCCCCAGCCCCTCCCAGCCCCCGTTGCTGTGTGCCTCAGCGACAGGGTCAAGCCCACCTTGTTGTGCAGCACGACCACGTTGTGTGCTCCTGCATTGAGCCACGTGTCCATGGCTTTGCAAATGCTGCAGATCTTCTCCAGCGCTGGGGTGTGCAGATCAGGCCACCCAAAATCCAGCACCTGGGTGGGGAGTGAGGAACAGTCAGGGGTCACATCCATGACAGGCTCTGCCCTCTCTTCTGTCCCCAGCCCACCCAGGGCACATACCAATGGTGGGAACAACCACTTTGCCCTGACATGCCCCTGACAGCCTCTCCCAAAACCTTGCAACCCGCTGCCCAGACCCCTGCCCTGGGGAGGTCATCAGAGTCCCAGATCTCAGCCCCATTTGGGTGACTCAGATCAGCTGCCCAGAGCTCCCCCATGTTCACAGAGATGGGGCAATGCCTTAGGCACATCAACCCAACAGCCAGGCTCAGGCCAGAGATGGGGCCAGGGATAAAGCTGAGACCACACAAAACCATTGGGAAGTCCCAGGGTTTCCCCACCCCTGGCTCCTCCACCAGTTGGGTGGGATAGAAAGGGTGGCTGTTTTTCCCCAAAGCAATTTGCAGCATGGAGCTGCACCCACAGATAGCCCTGCCTGAGCCCCTCGGCTCCCTACATCTGCAACTCACCTTGGGGTGAAGTTTGCTGATATCATGTCTCCGCTCAGAGAGGTTGAAAAGCTTCAGGGAAGAATAAAGACATAGTGAGGGGACACCTCTCTCCATCAATGCCACCTCTTACTCACTACACAGCCTCCCCAGATCCCCCGAGAGAGGCTTCCCCAAACATATTAACCCAAGTAACACCTTGCCACGGGGCAGCACAATGGCCAAAACCTCCGGGGAGGGGGGAGGCAAAAGGGATTGGGAAAGCTCCAAGGAAGAAAAAAAATTCATCTGCCTGCCTCGGTGCAAAGACCTCACTAAAGTCAGGTCCAGCCAGAGGCATGGATGTAGCACTCCATCCCTGGGGCCTGTGCACTCCAGCCCCTTCCCTGGCCCGAAGGGGACCCAGCCGTGTCCCTCACCACGTAGTTGTCGCCATGCTTGGACTTCAGCATGTGAGCCACCTCCCGGAGGTTGCTGCAGAAGCTCTGCTCCTCGGCCGCGCTGGGGTAGGAGACGGCGATGATCCGCTCTGTGATGTACACCAGGTCCAGCTCACAGCTGCTCTCCATGGCTGTGGTCAGGCTCACGCTCCTGGGCAAGGGAGAGAACTACCATCAGGACACAGCGTTGGGAGGGGATGCAGTGACCCTTCCCCACCCTGCACGGCCCCTGGGATGAAGCAAGAGGGGCTGGGACACATGGAAACACAGCAGCAGGTCTGCCTGCAGCCTCATTAATGTCTACAAATATGTAAAGGGGGAGCGTCAGGAGGATGGAGCCAGGCTGTTCTCAGTGACGGTCAATGACTGGAAAAGGGGCAATGGCTATAAACTGAAACACAAGAGAGTCCAAAGAAATACAAGGAAGAATTTCTTCACTGTGAGGGTGAGGGAGCACAGGAACAGCCTACCCAGATGGGTTGTGGAGTCTCATTCTCTGGAGATATTGAAACCCCACCTGGATGAGTTCCTATGTGACCTACTCTAAGCGGTCCTGCTCTGGCAGGGGGGTTGGACTGGATGAACTTTCAAGGTCCTTTCCAACCCTTAAGATTCTGTGATTCTTTCCCTTGCTACCAGCCCTGTTGGACGTCTTGGGGAGCCCAAGCTGGGGATAGTGGGTCCTCACTCCTACATCCTCTTCATGGGGAGCATCTGCCACATGTAGCACACCTGGAGAAGCAATGTGTTGATAGGGGCAGAGGTTCAGACCGAGCAGAGAGGGTCACCAGAAGGGGAAACAGAGGCATCTACCTGGATGTTTTGCGGCGTGACTGCCCACTCCTGGGGGATTTTGTGGCATCCTAAAGAGTCAGAGAGGAAAAGCCAGTTACTGCCCTGACCTGGCCTTCAGCAAGCACAGGGGCTCCGCTAGAGCCGGATATGATGGTGCTGCCAGAGCATCCCACCCCCACCACCATGCACTTGCACACTGCAACGCCCCCAAAACATCGCTGCCTCCAAATCCCACCTGCTAAGCATCTCAACGGCACCAGTCACCCTCCCAAAACCCAGCTCTCACAATCCTCAGCACGGCTGTCACCAGCCTCTACGAGCACTGCTCCTCAGCAGAGGGTCCCACGGGAGCTTTGAGGAGGATGCTGTGGGCGGGGAATGTCTCAAGCCTTTCAGGAATGTCCCAAGCCCTTCTGCTCTCAGCCAGGCCACGGGCACACACCTGTCAGGACAGATAGGCCTTGGTCCTGCCCGGAGCAGGGCAGGTTTGCTGCCCGAGCACGGTGCGGCACGGAGCCAGCCAGGCACCACGGTTTGCTTTGGCCCCAGCTCCACGGAGCCCAGCACTGAGAGGAAATGTTTGAGCTCTTGGAGCAGGAAACTTCTATTTATGCATGTTCTCCGGCCTCAAGAATTTCATCTGCAGCCGGTTTGCGCGGTGACTTCGTGACCTCAGCCGAAAAACAAAGCAGGGTTTCCAAAAAAAACCGCTAAGGAAAAACACACTCACACCTCATTAGTTTTAGTATCTCTAGCTAATAAGCACCAGTCATTTAAAAACTCATCTCAGGCAGGCAGCATGTCCCAGGCCCCTGGAAGGGGCAAAGGACCCAGAAACAAGAGATGGACCCTGCATCAAGAATGCCCCTTTTGTCCCTGGAGCCACAGGACCTCCTGCCACCCTCCTCGTGACTGTGACACCCTGCAACTGGCACGCCGGAGGTGATGGGACAAGGTGGGAGAGGTTTGCCTGTCACCCTTCACCTGCCATCTCTCAGCCAGCACAGTCCCAAGGCTGCTCCCGCGGGCAGCTGCCGTCACCCTCCATCAGCCTCACGTCCCCCTTTCAAGGTCAGGCTGGCCGATGGAGCAGAGCTGGGCTCAGCAGCCTGTGGGGCCCAGGGACAACAGTCTTGCCTCCCAGTCAAAGCCACTCCAGGAGGCAGCAGCCCTGCCCGAGTGCCTGGGGGTGTGTAGGCAGCAGAGATGAACAACCTCAGGTTTTCCTCAGGGTGCTCCGAGCCACTTGCTCACCCCAGAAACTCCCCAGCATCACTTGGGGAAAAGGAGGAGTTAAAACGCAGCAAAAAAAATGAGGTTAAACCTTCCCGAGGCAGAGTCTGTGTGAGTGTGCTCACCCACAGCAGAGCCCAGGGAAGCTGGAACCCAAGTGCGGGTTTGTCCCTGCGTCACCCCACAGTGGAATGTGGGGATGGAATCCCCACAGTGGGCTCTGCTCTGCCCCAAACCTTCACAGCAGACGTCTGGATTTGCCAATCTGCACTCACCAGCCAGGGCAGCCTCTTTGGCCCATTACCCCACCTGGCTGCAGCAGCCTCCCAAAACACTGCCTTGCCCAACCGAGGAGCTGACATGCAGCAACCAGGACTCACTCCCCTCTCCTGCCTGGGGAAATTGAGGCACGGGAGGGTGAGGGAGCCCAGGATGCCAGAGTCCCTCCCTCTCCATACCTTGACAGTGGTGAGCCCCTTGGTAATCCATTTCCATGGCATGACAGGTCTGCTCCTGGCCCCCTCCTGGCCCAGGGGAGCAGTTGCCCGTGGCCAGGGCCCTCCAGCGTCCTCTGCCCTGGCAGGAGCCCCCCAGCTCTGCCCTGCTCCCCCTGATCTAACTGCAGCCGCGCTGCCGGTGCTGCCACCAGCCGCTGCACGAGGGAGAGTCAGCCCACAATCCACTGATAAGAGCTCACATTATTAAACACTCCTGCCCGCTGCCAGGAAGACAGACTCTGCAGAAGTCCCCCCTGGGGCAGAGACGCTGGCCAAGCCAGTATGTGCCAGTCCAGCCAGCACAGGACAGGATGGTCTCAGCCACACTGGGTTGAAGACCCCACTGCCAGCCCCATCAAGCATCCGTCTCTCAGCTGGCTCAGCAGCATCTGAAACCCACAGATCCCTTCTGCTCGGAAAGGGTGATGTGAGGCATGAGAAAGGCTGCAGAAATATCAGGGAACTTCCCCAAAAGAGAGCAAAGGCAGCAAAGAGAGCTCCTGACTAGACCAATGGATTTTTCTAGCTGTGGATGCTCTTTCTCCAGTTTGGAGAGGGGTTGGAAACGTGTCCTGGACAACTGAAGGGATGGGGCAAAGGGGGCTCTCAGGTGAGGAAGGCTTTCACCCTCTTCCTCATAGGAGCAGCTCTGCCTCCATCCATGGGGTCCCAGCCCCAGCATGCAGGGCAGCCAGCAAGCGGGCTGCGGGCAGGGGGAAGCCGTCCACGTTGACTTTGGCACTGCGTTTGTCTACACTGTCTTAGCAATTTCATGTCCACAGATTAAATAACATATCCCCAGCTCTGGGACAGGAAAGCCGGCTTTGCAGCAAAAGCCTCAGCTTTCCCTCCGCTGGGCTCCATCACTGCCTCTGCCACTGACCCTGGGCACCTCACATGGCCTCTGGCATGGCCATCACCATCTTGGCCGGCAGAGAGGGAGGGCTGGAGGGGCCCAGGGATGTTGTGGGGGGCATCCCAGGCTGAAGGATTTTGGTGGGGCAGGGGGGGATGCTTTCAGCACGAGTGACCCTCCGGCGGGGCTCGAGGCAGAGATCAGCCTCCACAACTGGTAGCACTTACCAGGGCATCTACCTGCTTCGTGATGCTCTCCCCCGGGGATGGCTGCAGGCGGGCAGGAGGGAGGGAAGGGTGAGAAAAAGGCAATCGAGAGAGAAGGAGAGAGCTTGAGAGAAAAGCCATCACACAGAGCAGGAGCTGGGGTCAAAAGTTCCCCCCAGCTATTCCTGGCCCTTCCTCGGAAACGTGCTGCAGTCCCGTTTCCTTCCCTGCCCACCAGCATGGCCCTGGCCACTCTTCCTAAAGGTGGGGAATCCCTCAAAACCCAAGCAGAGAGCCAGGGCAACGCTGGGGTAGCCTCCCGGCAGCCCCCTGCCAAGCAGGGCCACTGGCACGGAGGGAGAGCCCTTGGCTGACCCCTGCACCCGCTGCCCCCCACACCTCTGTGATCCCATCTGCATCCTCCATGGTCAGACCCCACAGCCAGGAGGTAAACAACGGGGTGAGCCCCACACCCAGCCTGGCCACCAGCCACCAGCAGGCCCAGCTCCCCAAGATAAACTCAGCTCCGTGGAGCGGGGGGACCAAGGACCCAGCAGGAGCAGAGTGGGGGTCCAAGATGCTCAACAAAGCAGCAAATTTTGGTGACACACCACTGGAGTCCACAGAGAGCTTTGAAATGGGGCTGGGAACAGGAATTAACTTCCTCAGAGTAAAGGAGAATGCCTGGACCTACAATATAAGGAGCAGGGGACAGATACCTCTGCCTGGCCACAGCTGGTTGAGGGTGGCACAGCAAAGGGACCCAGCTGGGAAGTTCATGGGGGTCTCTGGTCCAGGGGTACAGAGGAGATCCCCCAGAGCAAGCTGTTCCGATGCTGGCAGCAGGGCCAGGGCTGCCATTTCCAGCCATGGGACAGGGCTTTCAATTTCCTATCAAAGCCACAGTAACGGTCCCAGCTCGCAGCCAACATGTTTTTGCTGGTGATAAGTGCCCGAGGAGGCTGGCAGGGGTGGGGGGGTGCAGGCAGAGATTAAACCCAGGGCAGATAACTACCACGAGGCGCAGGGGGCAGGCAGCACACTCTGCTCCCACCCCATCCTGCCCTCAGGAGCTTGCAGGGCACCCTCCCTGAAACCCACTTTTCAGGTGAGACCCCTGCCCAGCTACACGGTGCCCAACCCAGGGCCTTGCGTGGGGCACGGCCACCCTGGCATTGCCAGGCTGCTGAGCCCAGAGCTGATACCCTGCCAGGGCCTCTCTCCCCGGCGCCTGCCCCAGCAAGCCTTGGCACACGTCTGGAGCAGGAAGGAAGGGCAGCCATGCTAGCTCCAGGCGATGCCAGCCTCCCCGTCGCCATGTGTCTGCTCTGCCCACTGCCAAGGGCACAGGCAGGCTGGAGACGGGACAGGGGGCTGCTCTGCCAGTAAGATGCTGCTTGGTGGGCACCGCAGTGCCACACTTCCTAAACCTCTGCCTCGGGCACCATTCCCAGTGCCATCCCTGGCACTCTACCATGGCCTGGAGCAGCATGGCAAGAGAGCACGGCTGCTCCTGTACCCATCCTCCCCAGGACAGGGTGAACGGAGATGGGGCGTCCAGATGTCTTCCCCATGTCCGCAGAGGACAGGGTGGGAAGGGCTGTGT
The DNA here is from genome assembly GCA_013401255.1 of Urocolius indicus. Taxonomy (NCBI): domain Eukaryota; kingdom Metazoa; phylum Chordata; class Aves; order Coliiformes; family Coliidae; genus Urocolius; species Urocolius indicus. The sequence goes on from WBNH01003941.1 coordinate 61,539, forward strand.
GTTGCCCTGGCTGCTCATTAAAAGTCCCCAGGAGGGACAAAAGAAGGGGGTGACAATAACACGGGCCACAAACGCGTGGCCTTGGGCGCCCTGAGCCAAAGGCACATCTGGTAGAGCCATCTCCGGGCCTGCAAGAAACCGCCCCAGCTCTGGCTAGGGAGAGGAGGCCCTCAGCACCAGGGGACTCCAGAGCCCAGGCTGGTCACGTCCCATCTGCCCGATCCTCCTAGCAACCCCACAAACTCCTCTTCCCCAAAAGCTCCAGCTGTCCCATGATAGCGGTGCTGCCCCAAGTCGTGCTGCTCACGGGTGGGATGCCCTGCAGCCAGCAACGCTGGGAGACACAGCACTGAAATGAGTGGGCACCATTAACCCCAGCGCAGGACCTCTGCAGATCTAGGGGAAGAACTTACAGCCCGAAGCCCTGAGGCAGAGGAAGCCCCATGCCCAGTGAAGAACTGGATGTCCCAACCCACTCAGAGTGCCCAGAGCTCTGCCTGCCACTCGTGGCTCATGGAACAGGGGGCTTGCTTACCAGCTCATAGTTGACAGCGGGGGAGCAAGGGGTCACAGCCTGCAAGGAAGCAGAAAGAGGACCAGGATTAGTCCCTTCAGCCCCCAGCCCAGCTCCAGAGGTATTAGAATGGGATGGGTAGCATCCACCCCCTCTCCTGCCCCGTGCAAACACAGTGTCTGCCCAAGGGAGTGACAGGGGCACACATAGTCCATGGTCACAGGCAGCATCCTGAGGTCAAGGCCAGTAAGGGGAGCAGGCTCGAGGCCACCACAGCGGTGCCACTCGTCCTCAGGGCTCGGCATGGCTTGGCATGGCTCAGCATGGCATGGCTCATGGCGCAGCAGCTGCCTAATGCCAAGAGCAGCTCCTGGAACAAACCCCAGCCCAGCCTCGTGAGGCTCCTGCAGCCGCCAGCTGAACAGCCCGGCTATTGTTACCTTAATTACCAGCAGCAATTACTGACAATTAACCTTGGGTTTTGCGTGCACCCCAGTCGGCCGAGAAGCAACAGCACGCCAGGGTGGGAGAGGCAGTGCCTCGGCTGTGGGTGCCAGGGGCAGTAGGAAAAGCCACCCCAGTCCCACGGTGGCCACAGATGTCGGCAGTAGCGAGAAGCTGTGATTTGGGGCACTTCATCTCCTCCAAACCCCACCATGTGTTCCCCCCGCCCAGCCAGACAGCCATCCTTTGCTTTGTCCCAAGATTGAGCCAATGTGTCAAACAGCACTGAGGGGCTGGTCCCCCACCATGGCAGCACATACAACTCCCACACCCTGCTCAGCCTCCTCTGCCTCAGGCCATAAAAGAAGCAGGATTTGTCCCAAGCACTCAGCAGGGTGATGCCCGAGCCTCCCCCTCCCCGGCCACAGCCTGTCCCTATCCCGCCTCCCTGTTTTGTTCAGCGGTTGTTGTTCCTCCTCCTCCCGCTCCCTTCCCCTGCGCATTATTATTATGATTTTATTCTAATGCAGAAACGCTTCCATAAAAGGCCCCTTTCCCTGCCCCGCGGCGCTGGCCCCGCGCCAGCCTCCCTGGAATGTTCTCCGGCAGCAAGCTGCTGCGGACGGGCCGGTGAGGGCCGCATCGTACCCTGCACCCTGCCCCGCACACCCACACGTTCTTCTTCCCCTGGGGATGCTCAACCAAGGACCCCAGCCCCTGCCCAGCCCCAGCTTCCAAGGCAGTGATGGTGAGACACACAGACCCCATGGACAGGCAGAGTCCCTGCCCGTCCTCCCTCTCCTGTCAGCACCAGGAGGTTTGCAAGCTACGAATGCTCTTTTGGCTGGAGAAGGGAGAAAAGCGGGGTGCCCGTGGTTGTATTTCTCTGCCCTAACGGGTTCTCTGATGTCTAATATGGGCTTGTGTTCACCCGACACCGCTCCTCCTATCCACTGGAGACACCAACCTGGGCTGTATGGCACTCTCTCATCGCAGAGGCAATTTCATGAGGACTGCAGGAGCATAACACTGTTTTCAGCTTGTCCCTCTCTCAAGTTTGTCTCAGCTGTGCCCCAGGTTCAACAAAAAGGAAGACCCTGCCTCAGGCAACGGACTCCTTCCTAGGGAAACTGAGCTTCTGACCCAGGGGTGCAGGAGCATCCAGTGCCCCACAGGACTGATGAGAGCATCTCTACACACAGGACCTCAGTAAACCCCAAGGACCATCATTACCTCCATCCCCAGGAACCCCCACATCCAGGGAGGGGTGGGAAAGGCAGGGAGACCTGCACACCTCTGTCCAGGCTTCACCTCGCCGCAGCAGACACAGCGGCCTTTCTTCTCCCCCCGCCGGTGTTTGCATTCCTGCCGCCCGGCCCCCGCTGCTGCGACCCCGCCGCTTGCAGCCCTGCCCAGGAATGTGAGGAACGAGGCGCAGCAGGGCTGCTGCCCACCACCCCCCCCCNTGCAGCCACAGCCCTCCCAGTCACTGCCTTCAGACCCCAGATTTGCCAAGCAGCAAAATCAGCTTCCCAGTGAGCGAGGCCAGGAGCGGTGGGGACTCTCGGATGTCTCAAAGGGTTGGGGACAAGCCGCAGCCTTCTCCTTGAGAGCAGCGATGGGCTCACTTGCTCACAGCCAGTTGTCACCATACCTACAGGAACTGGATAGCCTGGAGATGTTCAAGCCCAAAGCAAACACCTGGTTGGCAAACTCCCATCAGCCACTGGCCACACCACCTCAGGGCAGAGCATCCCATGGGAGCCTTCCCCCTACAGAGCTCCACCGGCTGCAGCACGAGCACTGTCCTCTGCACCCCAGAAAACCTCTGAGAGCTGGGCACCATCTCCCAAGCACTGAGAGAGGCTGGAGGGATGCAGACATTCACCACATACCCGGTGATGAGACACCCCAGAGCCTTCTCCACACTGCAATCACCACTCGCATTTCTCTCCCTCCCAAATCCTTCCTCTTTCTCCTCCCTCCTCAGTAAAATAAGCCCTGCAGCCGCAGAGGTGCCCAGGGATGCCTCAGGCCCTGCTCCAGCCAGAGCATCCCCATGGGTTGTAGCCCTAGCCCAAGAGATGCCAGCAGGGCCAGGGGGAGACAAATCTCCACAGAGGGACCCTGCGATTCAGTCAATGCAGCACCAGGCATGAGGAGAGCTGGGGGAGCACAAAGGTCGCCCCTGGCCAGGCTGCCGTAGCAAGTGCTGGCCCACAGCCCATGGCACGGCCCGCCCGGCTGCGGGTGGGCGATGCAGGCCCATCTCTGACGCATATCCCTTCCTTTGGGTGGTGGTTTTTGTTTTTCCCTTCCCCAGGAGCTCTGATAAACATTCCCGAGCCGGCCAATATCCGGGCCGGTGCTGACCCTTGCGATGCCGGGAGCACCAGCCACCCTGGCCCCTGCCTGGACCTTGACACACCGGGGTCACTTCCCACACTCAGGCACTGAGACAGCAGCAGGCCAGCCCAGCCACCACGAATGGAAATAGAGCCATGCCGCCCTCCGGCATCCCAGACCTCCCTCACGCCGAGCCAGCATCAGGCAGGCACAGTCCTCCAGGCTCCCCTACCCAGAAGGGATGTGGACCCCAAAAGAGGGGAGCTAAGCACCCTACTCCCTCCAGCCCCCAGGAAGGGGGTCCTCTGCCTAGACCACCCTGTGGGCTGGAATCACGGTTGCCAAAGAGGATGATGACTCAGTGGCCAGATTAACAACCCACAAGATAACACCAGGGTGGCTGCAATGCGAGCTCAGCTCACATCACTCCACAGGGAACCTCACAGGGTCCTGTGTCATCCCACGAGGAACCTCACAGCGTCCCATGTCACCCCACAAGGAACCTCTTCCTCCCTAGCAAGATTGCCTGAGCTTTGTGCCACCCACATCCCAGCTGGGCTGTGCATTACCTCCTCATGCACCCCACAGCTCTCTGCTCCCCTCGAGACCCAGGGACAGCCACAAGCCACAGCAACCCCCAACCTCACCCCAGAGCTCGTTCCCTGCTCACCAGCCCCTCCAGCCCTGCTGCAGCCACCAAGCCCTGCCAAAACCCCTCTTAGCTGCAGCACGGGACAGAGTGGGAGCCCCGCTCCAGCATCACACAGCAGAAGGCACTTCAAGGGGACAGGTTGAGGCCACCAAGTTGGGGATGTCAGGGAAGGTTTCCCCCTTTCCAGCACTCCTGTTCTTCTCTTCCCAGTGGGACCAGCCACAGCATCCCTCCTCCTTGCCAGCAATAAGGGACTATAGGGTCTGGGCTCAGAGAGTGCTCCTCCAGCCACTCCTCTGCCTCGCACAGGGGTCAGGTGCCCCCTGCCCACACCACGTTCTGCCTGTTCCTGCCCTCACATTTCTCACAGCTCTGGCAAATCTCCTGTTTATGCAACAAGTCCCCGGCGGGAGGACGGCATGTTTCCATCCGCACCCGCTCCCCCCTCGCCCCAGCTCCACCCTGCCCGGCACAGCCCCGGTGTGTGAGGCACACAGGGGCTGCATGGAGCCCCAGCTCCCCAGCACAGGGGTCTCACACAGGGGGCAGCACCCCAGCACCACGCAGCTGGACTCTACCTCCACTAAGTCTCAGAGGCTCTGCTGCTTTTGTGGTTTCTCCCCTCGGGTGAGGATAACCAGCAGCTGTGCCGAAGGGCTGGGGAACAGCTTAACCAGTGCCTCGGGGTGAGTCAGGCTGGGCTGACACGGAGGCACAGAGGTCTCGCCACTCCCAGGCTTCCCTCCAAGCATCGCTATCCCACCCTGCAGCAGGGCCAGGGACTGTCATCATGCTGTCCCCTCTCTGCCAGGATGCCTGGCAGCACCTTTGCCAAGGGCAGAGGCCACCAGGCTGCCCTGCCCCTGCATTGCCCAAGAGATGCTGGTAGTACCCAGGGAGGGTACCACACAGCAAAGAGCCACCAGCGTATCTGGGATGTCTCCCAAGCTGGGATAGACCCCAACCCCTCCATCTCCCCCTGCAGTATGTCCCCAAGGAGTTGCTCTGTCACCCATCCCTGCCAGGAAGGCGGCAGCAGGGCTGGGACAGAGGTCACAAGGTGCACTCAGCCCTGCAGGGCTGAGATATCACAGGGGACACCAGCCACTCCACCCCACACCGGCCTCGGGGGCCACCACGGCACCTCAATGCACCCCGGAACTCACGGCACAGCTGGGAGCACAACAGCAGCCCCCAGCAGCCCACGGGTCAGCAGCCCTGGCACAGGGGTATCACAGGACAGGGAAGGCAACACGGGGAAGCTCTGAGGGGTTGCAATGGAGGCAGCAGCACCAAAATAGCCTTGGTTTCGACCCAAATAAGGGCAGGTCCCAGCTCAAGGGCCATTTGAGCAATTCATCCCAAGGTTGCCAAGTGTTGACTAGGGAAAGGGGGAGAAAGTATCATCTCCAGGTCTGTTTGGGGGGAAAAAGAGGGTTTTTGGGGTCAGGAGGGGAACAGAAGCACTTTCACACACCACAGGACAGGAGCTGGCCCCGCTCTGCCAGCAGGCTCTGGCTCATCACGGGGCTGACCCAAGCCGGGGATGTGCTCCAGTGCCTAAAAAGGCAACAACGGCAAGCAGCAGGTCTGAATGCGGCCCCACGGGCCATCATCTGCCTGGCATCAGACCCATGGCCTCCACTGTGCCCTGCTGCCAGCACCCACCCACAGCCACTGCCACCCCGCTGTGGGGACATCCCTGACCCTGCGCACACAGAGACCCCACAATCAGCCTGCCCCATAGCACCCAGCCTGCCCCATAGCACGGGAGGGCATGGGGTCACTGCCCCCCATACACACTCTGTGCTGCTGGAAGGGTTGGGGGGTTCCACTCAGACCCTCGTCAAGTCCCCTGGATCCAAACTGGCCAAGCAGCAGTTGCTGTCAGTGTGTGGCATCGGGCAGCAGCTGGACTCTCACCTGGGACTGGCCAGGGCACAGATTCTCACACGAGGTTGGCCAGAATGTGGATTCTTAGGCAGAGGATTAGTCAGATTCTCACATGGGATTGGTCAGTGTATGGATTCTGGCGTCAGATTGGGCAGAGGGCTGATTCTCACACAGGACTGGCCAGTACAGAGATTCTGGCACAGGACTGGTCAGTGCGTGGATTCTCACAGGGGACTGGTCAACAAACAGATCCTGCCAGGAGACTGTCTGGAGCAAGGGTGCTCATATGGGACTGGCCAGTGCCTGGGCCTGTAAGCAGGTAGGTTGGCTGCCTACCCCACTGAGAGCCCTGTGTGGGACCCTGCCCCACAGATCCCCTGCACCCCACACATCCCCTCTGCCATGCTGGTGGAGCCCCAGGCAAGCCCCATTCCTAGACACAGAGACCCTACTGCAAGCTCTGGGCTGCCCCATAGCATCAGAGGAATTGTCAGTCCCCATATGGCCACAACCCACCTCAAGGGCTGGTCAAAACGCCACAATAAGCCCTGGCTGCCCCCGGAGGTCTGAGCCCTCCAACAATGAGCTTGGAGGCTCCACTCACAGGGAAAGCCCTGAGGAGAGGTAGGCTGGGGTCAGAGCTGAAGATGCTGCAGTGAAACCAAAACTGCTGAGCAGCACCCCTAAAACCAGTGTCCCCCATCCAGGGGGTTGAGAGGGTGAGGGAACAGGATGGGGAAGCAAGGATAGAGCTGCTCACCCCTGCCTGAGGGGCTGTGCCATGGAGCTGCTCTCCTCCCGGCACCCCAGCACCCATTGGGGTGGCTTCGGTGATGACTGGGGACTGTCAGCAGTGTGACGGGATGCCCCGGGGATGGGCTGCACAAGGCCAGGCACGGGACAGCAGCTAAGGAAGCAGAAGGGTGGCCCAGGGCAGGGCACATCCTCCCTAAACAAGCAAGGGTGCAAAGGACCTGTCAGCTGAGGATCTCAAAGGAGGGGATGGGGAAGAGCGCAGTGTCCTGCCCGGGGGGAGGGAGTGGTGGCAGCAGCCCCACAGGGCAGCACTGGCCCTGCCCTTCCTGAAACAGGGGCCAGCAGCATCGCAAACGGCGAGGCTTCCTCAGGGAGGGAGCAGGCTGGGGGGCTCATTTTCACCCAACCCTCTTTCCCCAGGGGAGTGTCATCCTCAGGGATGGCTTCAGGTCCCTGGCAGGACACACACCGCCCTTCCAGTGCCACTGCACTCTAGGGACACAGGGTGCCTGCACGAGTGCCCCCCAGAACCTCCAAACTCATCACGGAGCAGATGCCAGCCCAGCACCCTCCGTGAGGACCTGGAGGACGCAGCTACTGTCAGCCCTTCTGTCCACGCCACCCCTGTCCCTGCCTGCCACCCCCGCACCCAGAGCGGGGTCACCGGGGTCCCGCACAGGGCTGCCTCTGACACCGAGCAGGATCAGGCAGCCGGGGAACGGAGCGGCTCTCCCGGCTTTTTCTCGTTTTCCCCTTAAAAACAAGAGGGCTGATGCCTCGCTCGGCCGTTTCCTCTCCCAGGAGCACAGCCCAAAAACATCTGCGCCGGGACTTGCCCTGATGGATTTAACCCTCTGCGGGCCCGGCGGCACCGAGGGGACGGGGGTCCCGGAACGGAGAGGGACGGGGTTGGGGGGGGACACACACTCGCCAGGTCTGCCGGGCTCCTCGCCACTCATTAACCCGGGGTTTAACCATTGACGGTCCCGCGGCGGGATGGGGGCGGGAGGGGGGTGTTAACCCCTGTGCTGCCAGTGCGTCCCGGCCCAGGGGCTGCCCCTGCCGCGTCCCCCGCGTCCCCTGTTGACAGGGCACCCACCCGGCATCGCGCCGGAGCCGGTGTCGGGGCGGGAGCGGGGTGGGATGCCGGGGGAGGACCCTGCTTTCCCGCGCAGCGCTGCGTCCCCAGGGACGGGTCCCTACGCACTTCGGTGGCGATGCAGACCCCAGCACACCCTCCGTGGCACCCTCCGGGTCACCGTCCCGGACAGGTGTGGGCAGGGGGACTTCGAGGGGCACGAACCCCTCCGAGCAGCTCACAGTTCCAAGCTGCCAGCAAAACGGCCCAAACCCCTTCCCCAAAATCCTTCTCCCTGCGAGCACCGCGTCGCCCCATCGAAACGCTGCCCTGCACCCCGACACCCCGTTTGGGGACAGACAACTGCAGACCCCTCAACACAGAGGGGAGGGGGGCAGCACCCCCACAACCACGCATCACCCCATACCCGCTCGGATGTCATGAGTGGCCCCCCCACCCCACTGAAGCGATGCCAACAACCCGCAGCACAACCCCCCCACCTCGGCCCCCCAGGGGTGGGCAGGGAGTTGGCGACCCCCCCCAGCCCTCGCCGCCCTCCCGTACCTGGTTCATGACGCTCCCGAAATCCATCCGGGGTCTCGCCTGCCTACATCCGAAAGAGACGGCAGCGGAGCCTCACCTGGCCCGGGGGGCTCGGGGGGCGGCCGGGGGAGCCGGCGGGGGGCAGGCGGGAGCCCGGCGTCGCCCGGGCGGGCAGGCGTGAAGGCAGACTGCAGGCAGAGCCCCCCTCCCTCCCCGGGCCAAGCCTGGAGAAGGAAGGAAGGAAGGAGGGAGGGAGGAGGGAGGGGAGGGAGGGAGGGAAGGAGGGGGAGAGCCCGAAGGGTTTCGCTCCCCGCAAGCGGGACCCCGCCGATGGAGGGGCGCAGGGGGGTCCCGCCGGCCCCCCGCTCCCCTCCGCACCCCCGGGGTAGCCGGGGACAGGGGAGCCCGGGGGCGCCGGCTCCGGCACTGCGGAGGAAAGGGGTCCCGTGCGGCTTTTTCCACAGCTCCCCTCCCTCCCTCGCTCCTTCTCCCTCTTTCTTCTCTTCTTCCCTCTCTCCCCAGCTGCACGGTGCGCTCCAAGTCCAGCCCAGCTCCGCTCCCCTCGCCTCCCCCAAAAACGCCCTTAAAGGCAACCGGGAGCCTGACTCAGGCAGCTTGCCCCGGGCGAGAGGTTCGGGCAAGTTGACAGACACCCCAGCCCCCCAAAAAAACCACCCTGCAACCCCCCAGCACCTCTCCCCGCAGAGTGCCTGGCACCCCGTGCCGAGGGGCAGCAGGGCGCAGCGGGGTCGGGGCCTTATCGCCCCGCGTGACACCACCCGTGTCCCTGTGCCCTTGGCAGGGGGTGGCAGGGACGGGGCTGTGGGGCCTTTCTTGGGGCCTTTATCCGCCTGCCAGCCCCGGGCAAATCTTGCCCCCACACCACCACACACACAAGGTGCCCAATTAATGGTCCTTGGGTGCCCCAGACCCTCGGGCGGGTGAGGGGGGGTGTGAAGATTTACCAACCCACCCCCCAACTAAAAAGCAAAGCCAAAATGCTGGAAAAGACTCAGCTGTCACTCAGCTCGTGGAGCCACACCAGTCCCCACTCTCCTGTCCCAAACCTGGGGTGTGCTCAAGCATCCCCTTTGCCTTCCTCCCATCTCCCTTCCTCCTCCTCCTCATTGGCTCTGTGTGGCGATGGATGCAGCCCTGGTCTCCGCAGCAGCTCAGCCCTGACCCTCCTGTGCAAGCAAGTGCTCAGCCTTAGGAGGCCCAGGAGTGGAGGGGGAAGCCCCCAGCAGTGCGGGACAGGGGAAAGCCAGCCCAGCAGTGGCCAACAGAGCAGCGAGCCAGCCCGGGAGGTGGCGAGCCAGGCACCCAGCCCAGGCCTGTTGACATTTTCTCGCCCAACGCCTCCCCATTCCTGTTTGCATTTCCGTCCTCACACCGAGGGCTCAGCCAAAAGGCTGGGGCTGGCTCCTGCCGGTGCAGGACACAACCCCAGAGACACCTCCTGCCTCACCACCCCCCTAAAAGTCACCAGGGAGAGGTTGATGGAGAGGAGCTCTCCCCTCTACTCTCCTCAAATAGTTCCTTAAGATGCGCTATCCCTGAGTGCCATCCCACCCCAGCTGATCCTGCCCAGCCCCTCCCTGCCTCAGTTTCCCCAGCAGGCAGACAGTGCCGTGGAACAGGAGCACCGAGAATCACTGATGGACCCTTTCTGCTGCCAAGGATGAAGCACCAGAGCCCTGACATCTGGCTCTGGGATGGCTCCTGGACCCTGGGAAACACCAGCAGCAAAGAGGCCAGTGTCAGATGGGAAAGAATCAGCGTCTGAGGGCTGAGTGGAAAGGAACTGAGTGGGTGAGCAAAGGGCACTGACAGCATGTCCTCATCCCCGGGGAGGTGAGGGAAGCTGTCCCCTGGGGGATGACGTGTCCACTTCACAGGACACGGCCAGATAAATCCTGACAACAACCCTGACAGCACTCCATCCACCAAATTACCTCCTGGAGCCATCAGGTCAACACATCAGTCACAATGGATCTGGTGGTCTGCCAAGTGGCTCCAGGGGCCTCTGCGCCCCGTGGGGTCCTACCAGCACCCCTGGAGAAACCACCATCCACCTGAACCAGCTCCTGCACGACCAAAACCAACCACCCTTGCGCATCGTCACCCCAGATGTCAGTGGAAAAAGTGGGACCTGGGGAACAGGTACCCAGGGGGTGAGGGGTCATCTCCAGAGGTGAAAGAACACAGGAGGAGATGAAGCCTGAGTGCAGAGTCAATATAGCCCATCTTGAGCCAGACCTTTCGGCTTGTTTGGGGTCAGTGTCACCCCTTGGAGGGTGCTCGTCCCTTCCCGAGATGAGCAATGTGAAGTGGCCTGGGAAGGAAGCAAATCAGCAGAGACCCTCCACAAGCCCCTATCCAGCTTAGGTCCCCCCTTCTCCACTGCAGGGCCCTGGGGGGCTGCATCCAGTCCTGAGAGCCCCCCGCTGGTGGTCCCCACTGCCTCAGTTAGCACCTTCCAGGCCAAGCCTCAGCCAGCACTCACCAGTGCAGCGAGCGTGGCAGGTCTCAGCACCGCAGTTTCCCTGCCAGCCCTCCCTGTGCACAGCAGCACCCAGAGGCTGCAGAGAAGGGCCCCAGCTCCTCCAAGTGACCCCTCGACTCCCCCTGGAGCTGAGAGAGGATGAATATTTGGGCAGTGACATAAAGAAGGGGAAAAAGGAAAGAGGAGGGAAGAAAAAAAACCCAAAACAACAGACCCCCCCTCCAGGACTCACTGCACAAACACGACCTGGCATGGCATTGGGGCAGAGCTGAGCCTGCAGTCCCTCATCCCACCACTCTGGCTGGGCATGTGCCAGGGGCAAGGACACATTCCTGCAGCATTCCGGTCATCATCCACTCCCCCCCCCCACTACCCCCTCTGTTGTGGAGACCAGGGGTGTTGTTAATTAGCTGTCCCGAAGCACTGGTGGGGCTGGCATTTAACAGGGCACCGGGGACAGGGACAGGCAGGTCCCTGTGTCACTGGCACATCATCCCCTCCACTGCATTGGGAGGAGGCAGCAGGGCAGAGTGGCTTGGGCAGTGAGTAAGGACAGGACATGCATGCCCCCACTCCCTGCAGCCCCCAGTCCCGGCACAGCCACGGGGAGCCCACGAGGCACCGCTGTGCCACGCCTCTGGCCATGGCACAGCTGCAGGGTGCCCATCACCATGAGTCAAGCCTGCCCAGAAGGGTCCAGCTGCTTCCTGCCTCAGTTTCCCCTCGTGGCTGTGGCTTTACAAGCCAGGGAGGGATGGGTCCGCAGCACCAGCTGAAGACAGGAGACACACGTCCCCTTCGCCACCACCACACAGCCCATCACGGGCCCCGCTGCATCCCGCGGGCACTGGGAGCGATTGCTCTGGCCGGGACGCGCCTGGCTGCCCGGCCCTGGCCCCACTCCAGCCCCCGGTTTAATGATGGACAAACTTCTACCCCCCCTCGAGAGTCCCATCGCAGGGGGCACTCGAAAAACAAGCCAGGCCTGGCAGGAGGCCAGTGGGGATGGACAGCACCGAGCTGGGAGCACACGCGTGCGTGGGACAGCCCGGCAGCACATTGGGCACGGGGATGGCTGTTCTTGCACACTCGTGTGTTCCCCCAGTGCATCTGCCAGCGTGTGTGATGTGTGAGTGTGCAAACACGCCCGTGTTCAGGCACTCACACACACACATGTCCACATGCACAGACACACACATGCCCGGCACGGCTCCAGCGCTCACTGTCAGCTCTGTGGGGGCAGGCAAAGCAGCCCTCAAGACTCCTCAAACCCACATCATCTGCTGCGCCTCAGTTTCCCCTCTTGGCATTCCCCCAAGACCTATGGGCCCTGGTGTGGCAGGCTGGAGCCCTGCCAGGGCCCGGGGCTGGCACAGCCACCACTTCCCAGCAGCACCTGCCGGCGATCACCAGCCCGATTCGGTGGCCAGACGCCGCAGCTCTCGCAGTCCCCCAGCCAAACCCCGCCCCTGCTATGGGCAGAAGCACCATCTTTTCTCAGCCTCTCCAAGCATCGTCATGACAAAATCCATCCCCATTCAGAGCGAGTGCATCCCAGGGGAGAGGGAATTCCCCAGTAGCTCCCTTGCTCCACGGTTTGGAACATGCCTGCATGGCCCCACTGCTCACAGCATCCTCAGGCTCATCCCTCCATGCTGAGCAGGGGGAACACAGGGTCACCACCAGATCCTGGTTGTGCCACGACCAGCATGTGCCACCACATGGGCTCACCCATGCCTGACCATTGCCACAGAAAGCACCGCACCCCATGCTGTGCCCCCCACCCCTGTCTGCCCCAGGCCATGGGTCTGTGACTCAGTTTCTCCACTTTTCAGAGGAAGTTACATCATCATTGCTTTGGGCAGGCAGTTTTGGTGCAGGGAAGGAGGGAGAGGGCAGGCTGGGGTGGGGGGGGGTCAGATGCACTCCAGTGTCCATCTGTCCATCCCCCTCAGAGGGAGGGAGGTTTGCTAAGCGAGGAAAAATCCCAGAGCGGAGGGGCCAGGCACGAGAAGGCCCTTACATGGGCATGGGAGCAGCATCGTGCTTCCCAGCTGATGTGTGTGCTGCTGCCCAGCCCCTCCAGAGCCACTCACGGGCACTGGGGCACCCTGCCAGCAATGCTGCCACTGTAGGGCACAGGTCCTGCTGCTGTGCCCTCAATTGACTCTTGGGCAGGGGGGACCTTGAGGGGTACAGGTCACTGTTGGGGTGCAGGCCCCACCTGCTCTGGCACAGCTCTGCCCAATCACTGCCTTGCTCGAGGATGTGGCACTCACCAGCACCCCAAAACCTCCCTAATGACCTCACATACGTCCCATTGCCCCACTTCCCTCCCATATCTCCGTCACACCCATGATATTCCCCCTCTAGGACACCACACCCATCATTCCCAGTACAACCATTCACACCCCACCAGCCCCCCAACCCGCCTCCCTATCTCTCCCTTCTCCCCACCTCCCACCTTCCCCATCTATTTTGGCTTTGTAACCGGGGGCTTCCCCATAGCTGGGCTGGTCAGAAGCTAGCTGTGGACAGGGGTCAAGGTCCCAAGGGGGTAAATATAGAGACCAGGGGGAAGATGCTGCCAACAGCGTGGTGTGACAGGCTGCAGGGCCAGGACTCGTCAAAGGGAGAACACGGGGACCTCAGCAGCATCTCCAGGGCAGGAGGAGGAAGCACTGGGGGAGAGGGGTGCAGCCGTCAGCGCTTTAAGGGTGAGCCCATCTTCCCTCTCCAAAGGATCCTGGGGGTGCAGGGGTTAAACGGGAGGGGCTTCAGGTAGACAAGAGGCCGTTTTTGCTCCGTGCCAAGCCCCCTCCCCATACGCGCCTTCCCCGGAGACCCTACAATAACAAGGCGGCATGTGAGTCAGCTGGCCGCTTGCCCGGCCGGAGGAGCCCCTCCCTGGGCGCTGGCCCAAAGGAGCTCAGCAGAAGGCCCCTGGCCCCGGCCCCATGCACGCACCACCCCCCCCACCCCCCCCCTCAAGCAGCACATCCCTCGCTACCCAGCCCAGCCAAGGGGGCTCCAGCTTCCAGCGAGCGTGGGAAGGGTGACGGAGGCTAATGAAACGCAGCCGGCGGGTGGGAGAGAAGGAGCCGCGGGCTGCCCCCGCGCACGGGGCTGCCCAGATGCTGCGATTCTGCCGGGACCCACCCCCGCTTCTCGCTGCACAAGCCAGTATTGGACAGCAGAGAATCCCCAGCGGGACGCACACCCAGGCACAAGCGCTTCCCGACACTCCCTCCTGCCTGGAAACTGCTGGCAGATGCTCCCCGCCACCGCCTGCCGTACTGCGGGCATCCCCTCACCCCATGCCCCCCTCATCTCTGCCTGCAGCACCCTGGCATCCAGAGGCGCTTCCTCTGGCCTCAAGCCCCGGACGTCACTGTTGCAAGGTCCACAGACTGGCAGAGAGTCCCCAGGATGGCAGACGGTTCCCCAGGGTAGCACAGGGTCCCAAGGGTGGCACCAGGTCCAAGGGCTGGCCCAGGTTCCCCAGGGTGGCACAGCCCTGATGAGCCTCCCAGCCTCCTCCTCCCTTCCTGCTCGGGGCCGAGGGTGCCAAGCACATCCCCAAGGTGCCCCCACAGCCTCACCCAACATCCCGGTCAGGGCTCGGTGCCGGGGCTGGGTGCCAGGCTTGCTCCCAGCGCCTGCCCCGTGCTGCCACCCACGCTGTGGCACCCTGCAAAACTCAACGCTTGCCCAGTCCCCAACACAGCCACCCCCCCGCTTCCCCCCAGGCCGTTCCTCTCCTTCCCTGCCCAGCCGGGCATGGGCATGGGCATGTCCCAGCCTACGCTGCCTGCCCAGGGCACGCCAGGCTCTTCCCGCCCGAGATGCCAGTCCCAGAGGTGCTGGCACACAAGCCCTCCCTGGGGATTCCGCAGCGCACAGCCTCCCCTGTCCCACAGTGCCGTGACGGGCACTGTGCCCACCTCCAACTCCCTGGAGAACTTGGGTTGCCAGAGGGTCCCCCCATGCCAGCGCAGCAGCCGGACAGCCGGTCGTCACCCGTGAGCATCCTCAGCTCGGCTCCCTCCTGCCAGCCAGACCCGCTGCCAGCAGCGCTGGCAATGGGCAGAGGTGCTCAGGCTGCGTGTGTGCTGCCGGCAGCGCTCAGCCACAGCGCATGGCACCCATGGGCACGTGCCCTGGCAAAAGGCACACAGCTCCAGGCACTGGGGCGCAGATCGCTGCCAGCCCCCTCTGAGCAGGGCTGCACTGCAAAACCCACCCCTAGACTCCCGTGGGCATGTGGCATCAGAGGTCAGGCAGCAGGATGGCACTGCCAGCCTCACCTCTTGGTGACACCAGTACCGCCACCACCACCAGTCCACAGCCACCACCCCATCTGAGTGCTCATCTGGTGGTGTCAGCTGGCACAACCATGGCATCTCCCCACTCCAAGTCCCCAGTGTCCCCCCAGGGAGGGGACAGACACACCTCAGGGCACCACCCTTACCTTGGCTTGGCACTTGGTGTGACAGGAAAGCTTGCAGCCTGTAGGAGGGAGAGGGGAGAGGGTTAGTGGGGGCAGGGGAGCAAACACTGCCAGGGGTCAGTGCACAGGCACCACATGTGTGAGGCGGGACAGAGAGGGCACCCCAGGAAGCACCCTGGCACGGGGCACAGGCTGCCAGGACGTGCATACGCATGCACTAATACCCACAGCTTGCACACACGCGTGCACGCTCTGGGTGGCACCAGCATGACATGACACCATGCGCACACACGTACAGCACCTGGGCACGCATCTGCCTGAATGAGCCATCACCTCCTCCAAGTGCCAACGTACCGGGGAGGGCGCGTGCGGGCAAACCGCTGTGCCCAGGGCTTTAGCAGCATGATGGGAGGCCGTGCACAGGCACGTCTCACGAGGCCTCACACGTGCACGAGAGCATGGCAGGGGTGCTGCCAACGCCCGTGCCCCCACCTGCCCGTGTGCTGCTGTTGCACGCTCGTGCCCGCAGCCCTGCAGAGGATGGCACATGCATGCAGTCAGCCTGGGTGTGCATTTGCCACCGCCGGGGACATGCACCAGGACAAGGCAACACCACGCTGCCCAGGCAGCCCTGCAAAAAGCCACATGTCCCATCCCAGGGGACGCAAGGGTCCTCACACAGCGTGGCCACAGCCATTCCCCCCGCCTCACCCCATCCCAGGCCCTGTGTCCCCTTGGGGCTGTTTCCTGCAGTGCAGGAAGCCGCATTGTTCCCGTGGCCAGCGGTGTTTCCGCCAGCCGCCCCTCGCACGAGGCCTGGCAACACACACACGTGCCAGGGGCCGCGGCACTGCCGGCACCGGGCACTGCGGGCAGCGTGCGGGCACACACGCATGCGCACAGACCCACGCGCCCATGCACACTCGTGCAGTGACAGTTGCACACTCACTGCATGTGCTTGCAGCAGCTGTGCAGCCACGTGCACAGGTGCAAGTGCCCGCATGAGCCACCTCCCACCTCCCAGCCACTTTCTCGCCTGCAAAGGCACCACATGCACCCTTGCACACCCACAGGCTCCCCCTCACACGTGCACACACACACACGTGGGAAGATGCACAGGAACCCCCCCTTTCACATCCTCATGCATGCAGCTGTTAATGCAGACACACACATGCATTCCCCAATGTCCTGCCCCCCACACACTCTCTGTCACACACGTGTGCCCCGGCTCACCTCGGCACGTGCTGCCCTGGCGCGTGATGGCCTGACGGCAGATCCCGCACGCCTTCACCTTCTTGAAGCTCGTCATCTTGAAGGCGTGTGCTGCGGGGGCCTCAAGGTCCTGGGGCTGGGGAGGGGACACCGAGCTTCATCAGCAGGAATGAGGTGGCATGGAGACCCGAGCACTCGGCCCTGCCTTGCCTCAGTTTCCCTCTGAGCAGAGGAGTCACCTTCCACCCATGCTCCCCATGCAAAGAAACATCCCTCTCCCCACACCCCATCACCCAGGGCCGTGCTCTCTGTCGCATTGTGATGGGTGGACGACCCTGGGCTCATGCCCGGGTGGGGAGAGGGCAGTGCACCCCCCCCCAAAACTGCGACGGCCCCTTTAAATAGTCTTTGCCGCCCCCTGGCGGTGCAGGTCTGTGTGTGCACATGCAGGCGTGTGTGTGCACACAGATGTGTACGTGTGCGTGTGTGTGTGTGCATAAATACGTGTATATAGACGTGTGTGTGCATAGATGTGTGAGTACGCTCACACACACAGAGGTGTGCCCTTGCATCTCCCTGCACGCTGGTGCATTTGCACGTGTTCCCCTGGACATGTGCCTGTGCATATGCACCTCTGTGAGCACATATGTGCCAGCACAAGTGCTTGTGCCTGTAGTGCTGGGGGTTGCACGTGCTTGTCTGCATCTATGTGTGTGCAAATGTGTGTGTACATGAGCATGTGGGAATGCATGGATGTGTTTGCATGCATGTGTGTGAATATACAGTCAGGCATGCAAACATGACTGTGCACACCAAGGCATGTGCAGGGGCTGCAGAAGCATGCCCATTCAGGGGGTGTCATGCCATGTTTCAGGGTGCACACTGGAGTGTCTCACGTGGGGGCTGCCCCCTGAGCAGGAGTAGCCATGCTCACAGCTGTGAGTGTATGTGTGGGATGGACTCAAACCTGTACAGGTGCTTGGGTGTGAGAGTGCAAGAGTGTGTGTGTGTGTTTGCACGCATGTGTGTGTGCGCTGGGGTGTGAGAATGCAAGGGGTAGTGGAGGGGGGAGCATGGCACTGCTACAGGCAGACAATGCCTCTCCTGAAGCCCCCCTGCTGTTTGGGAGGAGGGCACCCCCTGGCAGCACACCAGCCCTGCCCACCCACCTGCTGCCAGATGAAGACGTGAGCCCCCATAAATCCCTCTTTTCGTGCCAAGACTAATGAGATTAAGCAGAGGCCCATCGGCCTCCCTCAGCAGGGCGCTCCGCTCTCCTCCAGCTTCAGCACTGCACTGGAGCCAAGGGGGATGGTTCCAAAGTGTGAGGGTGCTGGGGACCCCCACTCAATACTTCCCTGCCTCAGTTTCCCCAGTGCATGCACAGATAGGATGAAGTGTGCATCCGTGTGCACGGCAATGCCTGTAGGTGTGCCAGCAGCCCCGGAGCAGTGAAGGTGCTGCGCGTGCCATAGGCAGCATATGTGCCAGGGTGCTGCATGCAGAGTGTGCCAGCACATGCAGGCGTGCTCATCACCACCAGCTGTGGCACATCTCTCTGTGTCCCCACACGCAGGCCCTACAAGCAATCGTGTGCACAGGCTTGTACACGAGTGTGCAAACGCCTCTTCCCTGGGCACCTGCTCCTGCAGGGCCCCTTGCCACTGCCTCGGCAGCCCCCAACGCTTGTGCCACCCTGCGAGGGACCAGGGAGCACAGGGTTGGGTGTGCACACACACACACACATGCACACACGTGTGCACAGGCGCGGTGTCACCCATCGGGCAGCCGTGGGAAAAGCTGCCCCGGGCCGGGGGCTCCCACGCCGCAGTTGCTGGGTGACAGTGAGGCCTAACAAAGTCATGAGCTCGTTTGCATATGCAAAGCAGCATCTTTGGTGTGGGGTTCCCCCGGGAAGAGGCCTTGCCCCCCACTCCCAGGGATGCCAACACATCTCCCACACACACGTACCCCCCACCCTGGCCTGGCCCCACACACTAGCAAGGGCCTGCTTCATTAATGGCAATTATCCTCGTTAGGGAAAGAGCTCTCCCCCTTGTTCCCACCCCTTGGAGCCGCCTCTGCTTGTCCTGTTGCCAACACCATCCCCATGCTGAAGGGGCTGCCGACCTCGCACCCAGTTTTATACATCCAGCTCTATGTTGGGGGAGAGCATCCTGCCCACCCAGTGCCAGCCAGGGAACCAGCCCATCCCATGCACCAGTCCTGTCCCAGCTCCATACTGGCAGGATCCCAGTTTGCCTCCCTGCCCGCAGGGCTGAGGACTGCTGGGAAGGCTGCGGGGGCCTCTTGGGGATGCCATCTGGCTACCCACCTATGGGTACTCAACTTCAGGGACCACACAGTGCAAGAGAGGTGGAGGATGCAAAAGCATCCTTGGCCATGGTCCTCACAATACACAAACCCAAGGAGGCTGGAAGGGGACCCAGGTGTCCTGGGCTGGAAGAGGCACTAGGGAGAGGTGCCAGATTAATCAGGAGCTGGGAGGCCCGGGTTCCTTGCCCAGCACTGCAGAGAGGTGCAGCAGGATGGGTGGAACTGGGGCATCCAGTTCCCCCGGGCTGCAAAGCTGAGGAGAGTGGGGGTCACCAGGACACCTGGATCCAGCCCTGTGGGCTCAGGCCACACATTGCTTTGCATCCTGCTGTACCCATGGGCCCGGCTCATCTCGGTGACTTGCAAGAGGCAGAGTCCCAAACCCCCAGTATTAACAGAATCCCCCCAGTTTGCCCGGTTTCCATCCCCTCCAGTGTAGTAGCACAGCCTCGGCCCCAGGGAACGGCGGTGGGGAAATCAATCGCCACTCTCCCCATGCCCAGCCCCACACTCCCTCCACAGACATCCCCGCCGCTGCATCCCCAACCTCGCCCTCCCCTCCACACACATGCTCCCCCCGGGCCAGTGTCCCCGTCCCGCATCCCATCCCGGTCCCCGCTTCGTGCGCTCCCAGCCCTGCGCCCATCGCCGCCGCTCCCCTGGGATGGGTCCCGATCCGCTCTCCCCCGGTCCCCGGGGCTCCTCCTGGTCCCTACCCCAGTCCGAGGTCCCCCCAGCCCCGCCTCAGTGTCCGGCCGTCCCTCCTGGTCTTCTCTCGGTCCCGCTCGCCGCCAGAGTCGGTCCCGGTCCCGCTCCAGCATCACCGCTCCCCTTCGCTCCCGCTCCTCCCGTCCCGCTGCAGTCGCCCGCGTTCCCCCCCGCGCTGCTCCCGCGGCCGGACCCATCCCTGCCCCGCTCCCAGAGCCCGCTGCCGGGCCCCAGCGCACTGCCGTCCCGCTCCCCCGCGGTACCCCCGGTGCGGGCCATACCCAGAGCAGGCAGGAGAGGCAGAGCCCGCTCATGCTGCCCGCGGCCGGACGAGCCCCCCCGGCCCCTCGCTCCGCCCGCCCGCCCCGCCCCGGGCTCACACCGCCCCTCCAGCCGGGCGGAGGAAGGGGACGGCAAAGCCCCCCCTCCGACCCCCGCAGAGCCCACCGACAGTCCGGCCGAGGTGGCCCCGGGGGGGAGCCAGGACTCCCCCACCCCAGCGGAGGGGCTGCGGGACTGGGGGGGCCGGCGTGGGACTATGCTTTGTGCCGTCCCCCCCCTCTTGCCTCCGACACACATTTGGGATCCATTTCCTCCGCTGACCCGGGGGACACCCGCCACCCACCTCAGCCCCTTCCCTCCTCCGGCGGGTCCCGCGCCGGGGTGTCCCGCCCCCAGCCCCGGCCGCGTCCCCTGGGTGGTCCCGGGATGGGAGACGGGGAGGGATCGGCGGACATCCATGCGCCGAGCTGGGGGGCCTCGGCAAGGGGGGAACAGCCCGCAGGCGGGACGGAGAGAGGCTCTGGCCGAGATGGATTTGGCAGAGGGGTGCCCCAGCTCTTCCTGGGGGAGGGTGGCCGCGCGTACACGTTCCCTCGCCCCCTCCCCTACATCTCCCGCTCCCCCCCTGCTGCCAGCGGTGCCTCCAGATCCAGCCTGGAAACTTGTGCTCAGCTGGCCGTGACCGTGAGGGTGTGAGTCAGGGTGGGGAACACGCTGAGGGGGAAGGACACGCTGGCAGGACAAGCCATGGTTGGTACAGGGACGTGGGCACGGCAGGGATGTGGGTACTGTAACGCTCCCCGCACCACCCCAAAC
Source organism: Urocolius indicus (assembly GCA_013401255.1). Taxonomy (NCBI): domain Eukaryota; kingdom Metazoa; phylum Chordata; class Aves; order Coliiformes; family Coliidae; genus Urocolius; species Urocolius indicus. Next base: position 82,076 of record WBNH01003941.1, read on the forward strand.
CATGCCTCAGTTTCCCATCGTGCGCTCCATACAGCTGCCAGCCCAGAAAGGAAGGGCAGGGCAAGACAAGGGGAGCTGCCCTTCCCATAGGGGGGCATCTGAGCCCTCTGAAGTGCAGCACCCCTTCCTCAAAATATCCCTGCCCATCACCCTGCTCTGTCATGCCCACCTGGCCCACGGTAGAGGTACCCCTGTGAGGATGTGCCAGCCGGGTCAGCGAACAGCTGGAGACGGCACCTTCAAGCCCCCAGTGCCAGCCGGGCCCAGGGTTGGAGGGAAGCCGGGGGGGCCTGATCCTGCTAACAGCTCCAACAGGCAGGGAGTGCCCACTTATGCACCCCCCATCATTACAGCCCTCATTAATCTGCCTCATTACTGCTCACAAATGAAAGCCCCAGTGCAGAGGGGTGTCCCCACCCCCCCCAATAAATCACCCTCTTCCATTCACCACCACGACAAGCCCCCTCAGAAGGGCAGGGACAAGGGTCATGGGACAGGGACAGGGCGGCTACAGGGATGCTGCCCGTGAGCAGCATTTAGGGCTCATTTTCTCAGCAGGGGTGGCACGGGAGCACTTATCCCAAGGACAACCCTTTCCACTGCCATGGGTATGACTGCTGTGGCCATGCACCCCTAGTTCAAGGTCAGCCTTGGCAGGAGTCCTCTGTGTCCCCTCTCCTGGGGTCACTACGTCCCAAGGCCCCCACACCTGCTTCCAAGCAGAGTTGTCCCCGCACTGCCTTTGGGTGCACAGGGCACACGTACGCATCACCCACACCCCCCTGCACACACCACAGCACACTCATGCACATACAGCCCATGCCACGCGTGACAGGTGGGCATCTGTGTGTGGGAGTGCCCATAATGTCTGGGGGACACCCCTCTAACAGCTCACAGCAGCATAAAGCCCCACTAGTACTCCACCCAGCATCCACACACATGCCAGGGGGCATGGACACACACCTACGTGGTGACACGTGCCCCACAGCATCTCCCCAGAGCCCTGCTGTGCACCCACACTCGTGCAAGCCACAGTTCACTCTCAGCCCAGCCCCATCTGCACCCTCGTGAGCACACGCAGGCACAAGCATGTGTGTGCATTACACACCTGGGAGTCCCCGCTCTAACACCCACATCAGGGACACAGAGCCACAGAGACAGACATGGGATCCCTACAACTGCTGCCCCACACTTTACCATTGCCACCCCCACATCCCCAACCCTCAGCACCCCCCTGCCCCTGGCAGCTCACGGTCCTGCGTCCCCAGTCCAGCTGGGAGCCCCAAGCAGCCAGGACTGTGTCCCAGGCTGGTTCCCTGCCCTGCCACACACTGGCCTGTCACCACCCTGCAGTGACACTCCCCCAGGCACTGCCTGGCTGTGGCTTTGGCACCCGCTTTGCTGTCATGGAGTAGCAGGAGTGGCTCATGCCACCTCACCATGCCACAACCACCTGCCTGGAGCTTAAGGAGCTCGAAGTGGTAGAGTGGGTGCTCCATGCACTCCGCCAGACTCTCCCCTCCCAGCCTCAGTTTCCCCAGCAGGGGTGGCAGAGCAGGACAGTTCCCTGTGCCCTGTGGAGCAGTCTTTTAGCACTGGGATCCCACACAGGCCAGGTGCTGATGGGCACAGAGATGCCCCACATCTGGTGCTTACAGGCAGGGGAGTCCCTCAGGCTGAGCACAGGGATCCCACACAGAACAGACACTTTATGGGCACAGAGCTCCCCAGTGCCAGATACATGAGGCACGGGGATCTCCTACGCTGGGCACTTGGTCGGCACAGGGATCTTCCAGTGATGGATGCTTTATGGGCACAGGGGTCTCCTGTGCCGAGTGCTTTATGGGTCCCCCTCATGCTGAGCACAGGGGCTCTCCACTGCGGGATCTGTAAGGGACATCCCCCCGCCTCGGGATCCAAACAGAGATCCCTTTGCCTCAAACAGCAGATCCCAGCAGATCCCCTCCAGCCAGGCACTGCAGCGGCCCGCGGGTGCGGGTTATGGGTTATTGGGGGGGGGGGGATATCACAGTGCCACGCGGGGGGTGGGACACACACACACACACACACACACACATAAGGAGGGACAAAGGCCATGCCTGACACCCCGACATGCACACTCACGGCTTAACCCCCCGCTGCCCGCTGCACCCCCCGGCTCCGTGCCCCCCCGGCAGACCCTAACGCCGTGGCCGCCGGTGCCCGCTTACCTCCCGGTGTCGGCAGGCGCGGAGGGGCAGCAGGCAGGACACCAAGGACTTTCCCCAGCGAACCAAGGTGGCAAAGCACCAGCTCAGCCGGGTCATGGTGTCCCTGGCCGGGGATCACTCGGCCGGGGGTGGAGGGGGCGTTCAGGTGCCGGCCCCTGCCCAGGGCACGTTCGGAGGGGAGGACAAACACAGACGTGCCCTCCCCGCCGGACGCAACAAGCTCGGGCGCCCGGGCAGTGCCCCGGAGGTGCCCGGCGGTGGGCACGGGGACGTGCGGCGGTGGGCTGGGGGGCTGCGGTCCCACCGGGCCCTGTCTCCCCCCCCCCCCCCTCGCCGGTCCCCCAGAGTCGCCTGCGCGCTGGCAGCCAGGCAGGGAGCACCGTGCCCGCCCATGTCCTGCAGTGCTTGGGTGGGAGCCAGCTCCGACACGCTCCCCCTCCTCCTCCTCCTCCTCCCCCTCCTCCTCTCCTCCTCCCCGCCGCACGCGGGGCTGGGGGGGCTCGGCACTCCCCGGGTTCAGCCGCCTGCCCCCCGGGCACGGCATCTCCTGGGGTGGGATACTGGGATCTAACAGAGCCCCCCCCCCCCCCCCCCCCGCTCTAGCCCCCACTGCTTTGGGGATGGAGGAGCCCCCATGCCTGGGTTCGATCTCAGCTCAGCCTGCGATGCTCCAACCTCCCCTCGACCCTGCCTCAGTTTCCCTCCCACACCTCCTGCCCACTCCGAGCCCTAAATGGCAGTGCCTGCACCTGGGGAAGGGGGATGGGGAGGAGGGGGGTGTTGCTTACCTGCAGCTCCACTAATGTCCTTGGCACCCTCCAAGCCTCTCCCTTTCTCAGGAGCCTGAGGACACATGCAGCCCACCCAGCAGGATCCCCTCTCCACAGGGTGCCTGGCTGATGCCCCGTGCTGTGGGCACAGCATTGCCCAGGGGGACTCCTCACGGCAGGACACCCCGACACAGCCCTGGGCACCCCCACCTTGCCACAGGGCTTGCTCAGGGCAGGGACACTGGGCACATGCCACTGTGCAGCTGCACTGGGGATCCCACCCCCTCCTCCACACCCATCAGAGTGGTGATAAGGGGTGGCTGGGCAGCACCCCAAGATGCTGTTGCGATGCTGTGGTGATGCCAGGCAAAGGGCTCGTCCCCACAGGGTAGCTGCCCATGACAAGCATGGGCAGCAGCTGTGCCAGACCCAGGCACTAATTGCATTTGCCTGGGGAAGGCTCCTAATGAGCACTAGTGCAGGAAGGGGTGCAGGAGCAGGGACTTTAGGGGGGTCTCACAGTCTTTCACAGCTATCCCTCACAGCCCTGCCCAGCACCTTGGGGCTGTCAGGGACCTGTCAGCTGGGAGGTGCTGGGGTACAGCTCCCCCACCCCGCCAAGCACCAGGGGAGGTGACATCACCACTGGCTCCACCGTCCCCCACACCCCCATTTAATTAGCAGATGGCCCCCAGCTCCCCCCCCCCGCCGGGCAGCACCAGGCCTGTGCAGGGCCATTAGCTTTATTGGCTGTGCTGAACCAGGGCCAGGCCTCGTTAATTGAATTGCACCCGCGCCAAGGACGGGCGGGAGGCGTCTCTCCCCACCCTCAGCAGCCCCCAGCACCCCCTCCCAGGCTCTTGGCTGCGGCAGGGATGGGGAACACCGCTGCCAGGGTGCTGCGGCGGGATCTGCCCCACTGAGAGCTGGGCAGGGGCATAGTCTCCACCACCGAGTGCCACAGTCCTGCCAGTGGGGTGTCCAGCGTGGAGCAGACGGTGCTGGCAGGGAGGGCAAGCGTGGGCACACGCACATACTGGTGTGCCCCCCCAACCCTGTGCCTGCCACACATCTTGCAGCTACACACACATCTGCAGCCCCCCAGCACAGTGGGGTGATGCTCCACCCCCCCCCCCCAAACCACATCCACCCTCCCATGCAATGTGGAGTATTGTGCTCTTTGCCCACAGTGACATCCACTATGGGGTGGCACGGGGTAAGGGGGGCCTGGCAAGGCTGGGAGTCACCCTGAGCACTGCCACTAGCTCCCCCTTGCCCCAGAGCTGCTCGGGGGCATCCCACCATCACAACATCCCCACCCTCCCAGGAGCCAGGAGGGTGCGGGGAGGCCCCAGCTCCTGCTCAGCATCACTTCCTACTTTCACTTTGGTGCGGAGAAGAGCAGAGGCCTGGCCTGGGGGAGGCGAGTGCCCCCCAGCCCTCGAGGGGGCACAGGTAGGGGCAGAGGGTGCTGCAAGGGAGGCAGGGCATGAGGGCAGCTGGGCATCACTGAGGGCATCCACATCACTGGGGGCAGGCACCCGGAGGGGAGGTCTTTAAGCGTGTCTGGGATGGGCTGCAGCTCCTTGCCAGGAAGTGTCTTTGTGACCATGGGCTGTTGCCCCATGGGGCTGTTGTGCATGGGAGGGGGGGCTTTGTGCCAGGGGCAGCTGCTGCGCCAGGGGTGCTGTTGGCTGCTCCTACCTGGGTACAAGTCCTGGACCCTCTCCCTCAAAACTGCAGGGGCTTCCCTCAAAGCATTCCCAAGCCTCATCCCCATGGGAGGCCATCAGGATCTGCCTACCCTAGGCCTGGCATTATCCTCCCCTCTCTGCCCCACAGGGGCTGCACAGTGCAACCAGCCTTTCTGACCCCCTCCCCAAAGCTGGCACCCTCCAAACAATGGCTGCAAGTGCCAGGGGAGGCAAAGCCACGGTGCCTGATGTGATGCAGGGAGGTGGGAGGTGGCTCCTGCCCCACCATCCCCCAGACCTCCCACACTTCCTCCTGGCCAAGGTACAAAAGGAGAAGCAGGCAGGCGTAGCGTGGGCACAGGGATACGCCGGCGTCCCCCTGGCACCCGGCGAGCACCTCAGGGCACTCCGCAGCTTCCTGCCTCAGGTAAGGGGCTCCTCTTCCTCGGGGGAAACTGAGGCACGGGCAGGGTGGGCAGGTGGGTAGATGGCTCGTCCAAGGTCACCCAAGGTCGCCGGGACAGGCAGCCAGGCACCTTGAGTCCTGTGTGCTGCTCTGCCATGGTGGGGGCACAGGGCACTCCCGCACGCTTGGGCACACTTGTGCGCACACACTCCTGTGAGTACACACACACCCTGCCACACACCCCCATGCACGTGTGCTCCCCCAGCCCTGTGCCCAGTCACCACCCATGGTGACAAGCCCTAGACCTGCCACGTCCATGAGCACTGCTCCTCACTCTGTCCCTAGTGTGCCACTTGCCACCCCTTAAAACCACCCCCTTGCACTGCTCCGTTTGTCCCCCCATCCCATACCTATGACACCCCCCAAACCCCAGGCCAGCCTCACAGGCAGGATGCCAGGGGCTGTGCTTGTGAGGGAGCTCAGTCTGGGGAACTATATGGCAGGGTCTGTGTGCCCCCCTTCCCTACCCCCAGGGAGCCCCCCGCACTGCTCATGATGTGAGGGAGGGAAGCGAGAGCAGAAGCAAAGGCAGTGCTTCCCCCTGCCAAGCCCACATCCTGAATCCTGGGACAGGGACAAGGGGTTCAGCCTCAGGAGCCCCCTAAGGAATGGGAGCCAAGGCTTGGTGGTGGGGACAGAGACAAGGGGCATTTTGGAACACTTGGACAACTAAAGGAGTATGGGATGAGACACCTTTGCTCACCCCTTAATCCCTACCCAGGGTAGTGGAGGAACATGGAGAGAGAAAGGGGGTACCTGAGCCCACCCTCTCTTACCATAACAGCAGTTTGCTTGGAAGGAGGAGGCAGTGGAAGATGGGGACAGATCGTCTCCTTGGGGCAGAGAGTTTAGGGGTGCCTGTGCCAGCCCCTCTCATTGCTGCCCCTGCCTTTGCAGAACCCCAAGGACAGCCATGGCTGAGGATGGGGAGCTCAACCGCATCATCAAGGACCTGCAGAGTAAGTGTGCCAGCCTGTCCCATGCCAGCATGTCCCCTGCCAGTGTGTCCCCCACACATCATATCTCACCCTGGCCATGCCAGATGCCACTGGGGGCCATCACCATCGGGGATGCTCCAGAGCATCCCAGTGCCAACCCTGCCATTGCCTCCTGCTCCCGTCCTGGCTGCCAGCCCCTCACTCCCACAGCTCCTTTGTTTCATCCCAGGGCAGGTTCCTTTTTCACCCGCCGCCAGAAATCCCCGGGAGGCGGTGGGGAGGGGGGTTGGGATGGGGCAGGCAGGGCCGTGCCAGCTCAGCCCTGTCATCCCACAGAGACCGTGACAGAGCTGAACCGCAGCTACCGGGAGCAGAACTTGCCAGTGACAGACGGGAGCCGGGAGCTGCACAGCCTCTGTGCCCAGCTGGAGTTCCTCCTCCAGGTACCCCCACTCCTCCGTCCCCACTGCTCCCTGCCTCAGTTTCCCCGGAGTACAACTGAGCTAAGAGGAATCCGTGCCACCCAATTTGGGGAGTGGGGTGACCCCAGCTGGCATTGCCCAGCCTTGGGTACCTCCCACCACATCAGCACCCCGACTAGACTCATCCACGTCTGCATGTGTGATTGCACATGCTGCAAACAGGGGAACTGAGGCACAGAGACAGCAAAGAGGAGACACTGGGACTCACACTGGTGGGGGAGCTGACTGAATCGCAGCTCCACAGGGCACAGGCTGGGGGAACAGGGGACACCCCCAAACGAGCAAGCCCAAGCTTGTGTCTCTACCAGTTTGACCTTAAGGAGAAGAGGAGTTTCTTTGGGCAGCGGAAGGACTACTGGGACTTTCTGTGCCAAGGCCTGGCAGGGCAGCGGCAGGAGCATGAGGGCGTTCGCTTCGTCACCTCCCTTGACAAGGTGGGCATAGGCTGGTGGGGCAGCAGGGGCTCAGGCATGCACCTGTGTGTGTGTGTGTGTGTGCGTGCTCCTGACTGTTGGTGGTTGCACATGCACTTGTGCATAGGCACGTGCTCACTCGGGCACTGAGGAGTCACCCACCACCATCATAAAGCGTTTTCTCCCCTCTGGGGTCCCTGCTGCCCCCCAGCCCTGGCTCTGGGGACCCCTTTGCTCCTTGCATGGGCTGGGGGTGAGGTATGTGAGGGGCAGACTGGCATAACAGAGCTAGATAACCCCATATTCCCCCCAGCTGAAGACCTCCGTGGGCAAGGGCCGAGCTTTCCTGCGCTACTGCCTGGTGCACCGGCAGCTGGCAGAGTCCCTGCAGCTCTGCCTGCTCGACCCCGAGACCCTCCGGTGAGAGCAGGGGGCATGGGGAGGGGATGCTCACAATGGCACAGCCAGGGCAGGCAGTGCCCTGCAGCACCCAATGGCACGGGTGCTGCAGATGCGTGTGCCCAGCCTGGGCACAGAGGAGTGAGTGAGCCTGTTTTGTGCTTGCAGCGAGTGGTACTACGCCCGCAGCCCCTTCCTGAGCCCCCAGTGCCGGGCAGAGATCCTGGGCAGCCTCTACGAGCTGGACAGTGTCACCTTCCACCTGGCCCTATACAGGGCTGACCTGGACACCGCCTGGCCCATGTTCTCCGAGTGAGCCTGGGGAGATGGGTCTTTGGGGGCGCTGGGGGTGCCAGGGGCATCAGGAGCACCTGAGGCTCAGCATCACAGATCAGCACAGAGGCATTGTCCCACCACCCCAGACCCCACATGGCGCCCTAGCTGGATCTGCCCCAGGCAGGCAGAGGCGGCTGTGCCAGCACACACCCCATGCCCCTGCCTGCAAACATGCCACACACACACCCTGCCATCCTCTGCCAAGTATGTGCCTGGGCACAGATCTGCTGCAGCATCATAACACCATGACATTTGAGACACAGAGGCATAGTGTGGGGAACCTATCCCCCTGGGCACCCTGGTTGGGGGGCACTGGTGCTCCAGCACACTTATGCCCGTTGTGCTGCTCGCACACTTGTGTGCACAAAAGCACAACACTTGCAGCCCCCCCCATACCATTCTGCAATCAGCACAGGAGGCTGGCTGCGACTTGCTCTGTGGGTGTCAAGGCTGGTGGCACCAGTGTCCCTGGTCACCAGGTGCCACCCAGTGTCACTAGCCCTGTTGCCATCTCCATCCCCAAAGGCTGGCTGTCCCTGGGGAGCTCTGAGGGAGGTGAGAGGGTCCTGCTCACCTTGCGGTGACCTGGTGGCCCTGAGCCCCATGTCCCTTCTAGGACACTGGTCCGGCCCAGCCCAGTGACTGGGAACAGCCTTGCAAAGATGGCCCTGCAGACAGAGGACACTGAAACCAGACCACATGGATGGCCCCATGGCGTGGACCATCCCAACACAGCACCCTGTGGAATACCTGCCCACCTGTGCCCACCCCCCTGGGCTGCCCTGCAGGAGGGGAGCATAGAGGTGAAGGATGTGGAGTACTTGGAGGTGAAGAAGGACATGGAAGAAGAGGATGAAGAGGAGGTGGAGAAGGATGATGAGGATGAGGATGTGGAGGTGGACGTGGAGATAGAAGAAGATGTGGAAGAGGAGGATGAAGAGGAGTTGGAGGAAAATGAGAAGGAAATGGAGGATGTGAATGTAGAGGAGCTGGAGGACACACATGGCAAAGCGCCCCAGCCTGACGGTGACAGGGACCCTGGCACGTCCCCACTGCCCAGCACAGGGTGTCTGTTGGGCTCCTCAGCCCCAGTGCCTGGGCAGCCAGGCCAGACAGAGGCATCCTTGCGGGCACTGGTGTCCCGGCTGCGCACCGAGCTGGGGCAGCAGAAGGCAGCATCGCGGGCGCTGGCGGCCCAGCTGGCACGAGAGGAGCGACAGCACCGGCAGCGGGAGGAAGGCAGTGCCCGGTGTGCCCATCTGCAGGCGCGCGAGGCCGAGGCTCTGCGGGAGACCAACGCATTCCTGGCACAGGCGCTGGCAGCGGCAGCAAGGGGCCCAGAGGCACTGGCACAGGCACAGGAAGAGGCTCGGGAGTGGCAGGAGGTGGCAGAAGAGCGGGGTGCCTGCCTGGCCAGGGCACAGGCAGAGGCAGCCACACTGGCCTCACGCCTGCGGGACTGTCAGGCAGAGCTGGCGGCAGCACAACGGGCACAGGCACCGGCGCATGGCGCTGCCCCGGATGAGGTGGCTGCAGTGGAGGAGGTGCTGCGGCAGGCACTGGAGCTTGCCAGTGACCCTCAGGAGCCCCTGCCAGACCCTCAGGTGGAGGGACAGCCCAGCACAGCTGTCAGCATGGCCATGGTATGGGTGAGCCTGAGGGGATCCCATGGTGGGGGGCAGGGGATGGGAAGCCAGGGCTGAGCCCTCACTGTCCCACAGCGTTTGGCCACGCTGGCCACCACGGCACAGGAGGAGGCCCAGCAGAGCTGGCAGCAGCTCCAGGCACAGCGGCAGGAGGTGGCACAGCTGCAGGAGCAGCTCAACAGGTCAGATGGGGACCCCCACTCCCTTCACCTACCACCCAACAGTGGGTCCCCCATCACCAGTGGACACAGGTTTTCCCCCAGGCTCCTCCCAGGATGGACTCAAGGGAGCAGCACCTGGGGAGAGGGAGGAGGAGGGAAGGGTTTGGCGAGAGAGGGTTGAATGGAGGCGTCAATTTGGGGACTCACAGGTAGGCAGAGGGGTGGAAGAATAAATTCGAGGCAAGTAGGTGGATGAAGGCACGAATTTGGGGTAAGTTGATGTGTGGGCACACAGAGAATTTGGGACAAGTGGATGGCAGAACGGGCAGCGAATTTGGGGTGAGTAGAGGTGTGGGAAATGGATGGGTGGCTGGTCTGGCAGATGGAAAGGTGGCTGTGGATGCAGGGAGCCGGCTCGGGGATGGACAAACAGCAGATAGAGGGAAGGAGGGAGGGACGGAAAGACAACCACTGAGTGACAGAGACCATCTCCCCGCTGTCCCTCGGCAGGGCCCGTCAGGACGGGGAGCGCTGGGCATCGGCGCTGCAGCGGGCGCAGCGCGAGGCCGTGGAGCGGGAGGCGACGCGAGGCGCGGAGCAGGCGCGGCAGCAGGAGCTCGTCCGCGACATGAAGGGCAGGCTGCTGGAGCTGCTGCGGTGAGGAGCACCCCGCCGCTCCGGGACCAAACCTCTTTGCCCAGAGGAGGGCACCAGAGCGCGGGCGAATCCCGCTCACCGCCGCGGGAGGCTTCGGTGTCCACGTCGGGTCTGGAGCGCACACCCTGATGTGCTCCTTGACCCCCGCCGCCGGGCACGCTCCTGCCAGGGCTGACCTGTCCTCCCTCCCTCTCGCAGGGAGAAGGATGCGCTGTGGCAGAAGACGGAGGGCATCGACACGCCGCCGCCCAGCCCGGCACCCCGCGAGGCAGGGCTGTGCGCCCGCTGCCGCAAGGATTTTCGCCTCCTCTCCCGCCGCTACAACTGCAGGTGAGCACCGGGGGGCACCGGGCGGGCACGCCGGCACGGACCCGGGATGCCGTGGCGCTCACCACCCGCTCTCTCGGCAGGCTGTGCCACGGCAAGGTGTGCCACGCGTGCTCCGTGGACGTGGGCAAGCACGGGCGCTGCTGCCTGCTCTGCTACCAGCAAAGGCGCCCGCAGGCTACGTGAGCTGGAACCGCAGCCCTTCGCGCCGTGCCTGGGACACCCCTGCCCTGGCTGCCTCCTCTCACAGGGGCCCAGGCATCTGGAGCCTGCAGGCAGGTCCTGCTGCTCCACGTTTCGGGTTTGAAAAGTTACTTTCTCGTGGCTGGTACACAGAGACCAAAAAAAAGCCCCAAACCACTCCTGCTACCCCCATGTCTCTCGTGTTGTCTATCAGTGGTCACTAGATTGACCCCCCCTGGCTGGCTGTGGCAGGGGGGATGCCAGCATGGGGATGTCCGAGCCCTCCTGGGAGTTAAACCATCCCTGTAAAGGGTGCTCCAGCTGCAGCCAGGCTGAGCCGCTGTCTGCCCCATGCCACAGTGGGGAGACTGCAACAGGCAGAGGAGATGTGGCTCTTGGCCAACAGCCCCAGCTTCCTGCCAGGCTGTGAGGAACTGCTTGGGCAAGAGGTTTCCCATATGCAAAGGTGATGGGCTGTCCCTGCCCAGCACCCCTGCTGACCTTGCCCAGCACTGAGTCCTCAGGGCTCCCTGCCTGGGACCCCTGAACCCACCCAGGAGCCAGCCCATGGCTGGCACCCACTGATACCTCTATCACTGGTGGCCCACATGATCAAGAACTCCTGGGAGCCTGGATCACAGACAATGGAGAAGCAGTATGAGACCTTCATTGAGAGATGCTTGGGCGTGCTGCGGCTGGCACCTTGATGCCTGGCACAGAGCGGCAGGAGGGATCCCATCAGTGCCACAGCCTCCTCTTCAGCCCCTCTGCCCCACTCCGGTACCACAGTTGCCCAAGCCAGGGCGGAAACGTCACGGTTGTGTAAGGGACAGGTTCCCAGTCCTTTGCACAACAATGTCGTGGCATTGCAGCATCAGGGGAGCAAGGAGTCCTTCAGGTCCTGGCACCCTGGCACCAGGTCATAGGGCTGGCTTGGTGTCAGCAAGGGGCTGCCCAGGGATCTTGCAGCGATTTGCTCCACTGGGGCTCAGGTTGGGGTCTGGAAGGGAGTAGCTTTGTCCCCAGGTGGGACAGACACTGTACGGAGTCCCCCACACTGGGAACGTGCTGGGAGCTGGCTGGGCAGTTGCAAGGGGCAAGACCTGGATTTGAGTCCCCCCAGGGAATGGACAGGATGCTGAACCCTATGCAATAGCCTCTTGGGCAGCAGCCCTTCCCTAGCCTGGAACCAGGGTTATCCACATCCCGCTGGGCTCAGGACACCACTGCTTTGGCACTGAGGTGGGGAGCCCAGGACCCATCGGCCCCGGAGATGTCTCCTGGCTCTGTCCCACCATCTCCCTCCCCATGGCAAAAGGGAGCCAGAACTGGGTGATCAACCCGCCAACTCCTTTATTGCTGGATGGCCATCAGCTATGAACATTGTCCCCACAGTAGGCTTGCAGAATCCCTGAAGCCACAGATTCTGCCTCAAATTCAGGGAGAGTCAGTGGTGCTTGGCATTACTCTCCTGGCAATGGAAGCTAAGGGGTACTTAGCCTCCCAAGTCCCCTTCCAGCCAGAGTCCGGCAGCCAACAGTGGCCCTGTCCATCCCCGTGGCATCGCTGCCTGCATCCAAAGGCTCTGGGTGAGGATGCTGGGATGTGTGGGGTACTGGGGCCTGCTGGGAGCCACGAGGGTTGGGTGCGAGAGGGCTCAGAGGGTGGTGGAGGTGTTGCCCGAGGTGGAGGCGTAGGAGGCGCGGCCGTAGCGGGCCACGGCATCCTTGCTGATGAACCCGCGCTGTGCCAAGATCTTGAGGAAGCTGTTGCGAAACTTCTGCCCGATGAAGGCATAGATGATGGGGTTGATGCAGCTGTGGGCAAAGCCCAGGACCTGCGTGACCGAGAGGGCCGTGTCGATGCGGTTCCTCCTCTCGCAGGTCTCGGCAATGGCCCGTGTCCTCATGAGGGTGTCGCTCACCAACGTGATGTTGTAGGGCAGCCAGCAGATGAGGAAGACCAGCACCACAGCAAAGATGACCTTCATGGCCCGCTGCTTCTGGGCGTTCTTGGTCTGCAGGAGGGTGTGGATGGTGACGCCGTAGCAGAAGAGCATGACAAGGAGGGGCAGGGCGAAGCCGAAGGTCTGCGGCAGGACCCGCAGCACCACGCGCCACTTGGCCGTGTCCTCGCCGCCGATGCGCTCGTAGCACACGGTGCCATTGCTGGGCGAGACAAAGGCCTCACGGAAGAGCAGCATGGGCAGGGAGAGCAGCACGGAGAACACCCAGATGCCCACGCAGACAAACTTCACCCAGTGCCTCTTCTCAGTGGCAGCCCGGGTGGCGTAGACGATGGCCAAGTAGCGGTCCACGCTGATGCAGGCCAGCAGCAGGATGCCGCTGTAGAAGTTGGCCTCCTGCAGCACGGAGACGGCTTTGCACAGCACGGTGCCAAAGACCCACTCATGGGCTCGGTAGGCGGCCCAGAGCGGCAGGCTGAGGGCGAAGAGCAGGTCCGCCATGGCCAGGTTGAGCAGGTAAACATCGGTGACGGAGCGGTTGGTGTGGCTGGAGGTCACCACCAGCACCACCAGCCCGTTCCCCACCACGCTCAGGATGAAGACCAGGCAGTAGATCACCACCACCAGGTACTTGTTGAGGACGGAGCTGTCAGGCCGGCACGGGGCGGAGGAGATAGCGGTGTCGGGCATGGCCGTGCTGTAGTCATAGGTGTAGTTGTAGAGAAAGAACAAGTCGGAGAGATCCCCATTGAAGGAGAAGGACTCCATTTTGCCTGTGGAGCACAAAGCAGCATGAGTGTGCAGTGGGAGGGTGGTGTGGACCAGGGCTGACAATGTCTCTTTGTCCCCTGGCACCTCCATTGTCCCCCAGGTCCCCTTCCCAGCCAGTGGGCAGCACCTCTCCCTCGCTCCATGGTATCCACACTGTGCCAGGTAATGGGCAGTGCTGCAGGTGGAGCCTGTCCCTTGTATGACACCTCCAGCACCCCTTGGTGTGCTCCACTTGGCCTGTCACTTCCCCGTGCCTCATGGAGGAAGGTGTTACCCCACAGACCAGCCACCTTTTCTTGAGTTGGGGGCTCACCCATCAATGCAGCATCATGTCCCTCCAGAAGACACTCGTCCCCTCTAGCATCCCTGGGTCCCTTGGGTTGGTGTGGCTCTTTCAAAACCCTCTGAGCAATTTGGGCATCTCAGGACTCCTCGGGCACCTCCAAAGTCCTTCAAACACCTCTGGGTCCCTCCAGCCTCTCCGTTCCATCACGCGTTGCAGCCATCAAGGCTGCGGTCACGGCGCCTGGGGCAGGCGGCACTTGAGAAAGTCTGAAGGTGGTTTCACACCCTTCTTCCTCACCCTGGGCCTGTCCCTGGGTGAGTTGTTTTACCCCCGCTAGATGGACAGACGTGTCAGCTTTGTCAACGTTTCTCATCTCTGCTCTTCCTGTTGCTCAGCTGGGCGCTGCCGGGCATCCCCTGGCCCTATGCGAGGGATGGGGAAGTCACAGGTGACAGTTGCTCTGCCCATCTCCTCACACACAGGACTCTGCCCTGTCCCTGCCTCCCCCAAACACCCCTGTGTTTCAGCCTTCTCCCAGGCCATCTGGACTCCTGTTTCACTCCATTTTCACCCCCTCTGCCCCATTTCTGAGTGCCTGAGCGCCTCCAGGGCTTGGCGACGACAGGGCTGCTTGGGGGTGCTGAGTCCCTGCAGTGCTGGGGACTCCCTGGCTCCAAGCTGGCCCCTTCTGAACCTAAACCCTCCCTGGGGTGCAAATCCTGCTCTGCAACAGAGCCAGTACCATTGCCCACAAAAATCCCGCCCTGCCTCTGCCAGTCCCAGATGGTGATGCGGGTAGTGAGCCTGGGACGGTGATGCCACAGCATCCCAGAGGATCATGACCAAGCAAAATGCCCCTGAGCGGGGTTACCATGGGCATGGGGCAGAGCTGGACACCAGCACTTCCTCTCAGTCTGTTTTTTTGGCTGCTTCTCTCTGCCTCCCCACTCCAAAATCACAGTGGTTCCTTCAGGACTGGGTATTCCCCACCCGTGAGCACCCTGCAGCCGGCCTGGCGGGGGGAACAAACAGCACCCTGTTTCCCCTCCTGACCCTGGAAGGGCTGGGGGACTCTGTGGTGGTCCATGGGGAGGAAGGAGGGACACACCATGAGGAAGGACCCTCCAGCTCATCACTGTGCAAGGAAATGGGAGCAGGTGCTTCCCCCTTAGGGGCACCCAGAGCCAATGTCCCAGTGGACCCATAGTGGGGTTTGTACCCCAGATGAGCCCCAAGCACAGCCCCGGGTACTCCTACCCCCACTGCCTCCTGCTGCCCCTGCAGCAAGCAGCCCCTTGGGCAGCTGGAACAGCCTGTCCCAGCTTCCAGCCCAGCCTGCTCCACACGTGAGGAGCCTCAGCCGGGTGCTGGAGCATCAGCAAAGCCCAAGGAAAGCCCCAGTCTGCAGTGGAGCATGTTGGGGACTTACCACTCACTGTCCTCGCCGTCCCCCCAGAATCTGGGGTCTTTTCTCTGTCACAAGCTGGTTCTCACCAGGAAGCACCCAGGCACCGGGATGAATGCAAGCATCAACCCCCAAAGGAGCGTGGTGGGATGTGGGGCAGCCCCAGGCCCGGGGGTCTCACCAGGTCAGCGAGAGGGTCCCTCACCTGTGCCCGCTGCTGTGCTGCCTCCCGGCTCCCCTTTCCTCTGCTGCTCGATTTATGCCACCCGGGGAGGAAGCGAGGTTGCAAAACCTTCTCTCTCGCAGCGTGAAGGGGAAGTGGCAGCTAGAAGCGACCCTTCCCTGGCCCAGCCAGGATGCCTTCCCTGGCCCTTCTATCAGCGTCCCAGCAGCGGGTGACACTGGGAGACCCCAGGGGTCTCCAGCTGGGGGTCCTCACTTTATCCCCTAGACCCCAGTGGATGCTGAGGTCCCCTTGGGCACTGTTGCCTGCCCCAAGCAGAAAAGGGGCCCCTCGGGAGCATGGGGGGGTTCAGTGGGCAGGCCAGTAAGTGAAGGCAGGGCAGGGCTCCATGAGTCAGTTTCCCCCGGGATAAAGCAGGGCTTGGCACTGGGGTTTTGGCGAGCACAGGAGCACTGCAGGCTGGGATGCCCCTCCATTGGAGGCTGATGCAGGGGACCCCCTCAGAGCAGAGCCTCATGCACGTGCCAGGGCACTCAACTCCTGGCACCCGGTGACCCTGGGGCTTTCTCACTCCTCTGAGGACCTCTATTGTTTTAGGGGAAATCTGCACCCCAGGTTACCCTCTGCACACCCCCGTCCCTCTGGGGCACCCTAAACCCTTGGGGCACCCTCATACTCATAGCTTTGGGGTGCTTAGCATTCCTTGGAGTGCCCCACACTTTTGGGGTACCTCTCTTCCCTGGGGGCACACATACAGTTGTAGGGCACCAACATACCTCCCAGGTGTCACAACAGACCCAAGGACACTCCTATTCCTTGCAGACATTCCCAAAGTTTCAGGCACATCCCCCTCTCAGGTCTAGGGCACCCTCACAAGCCCCCACACAGCGTCCCCAACCCTGGGGGCACCCCATACTTTCGGGGCAGCCCTGGAACAGTTTGCAGGACACTCCTTTCCCCCGTGAGCACCTCCATAGCCCCGCAGCACATCGTACTTCAGGGGGCTCTCGTACACCTGGAGCACTCCACATCCCGGGAGGGCACCCCACACTTTCGGAGACCCCCATTCCTCCAGGCATACCCTCACATTTCTAGCAACACCCTCCACATTTTTGAGGATGCCGTGCCTCCAGGCCCTTCCACACTTCTGGGGATCCCTTGAACCCTCAGGCGCACCCTTCGCAGTGTCAGGGACTCTGTTACCCCAGCTGCACCCCATGTCCCCCAAAGGGGCTTTTGGGG